>VXAA01000835.1:44919-98866 GCA_013399115.1 Anseranas semipalmata | reverse complement strand
TTTTTTGCTTATGATTGTCATTTCAACTTATACCTTGACTGATCATTTGCCAAATGTTAACTTCAAATTTCAA
Source organism: Anseranas semipalmata (assembly GCA_013399115.1). Lineage (NCBI taxonomy): Eukaryota > Metazoa > Chordata > Aves > Anseriformes > Anseranatidae > Anseranas > Anseranas semipalmata. Next base: position 98,793 of record VXAA01000835.1, on the reverse strand, counting down.
ATGTAACTGATACATGTAAACATACGAATGTATTTAAGGAAATGTTTTCATAAAGTATTTATCCAATTTTACTGTGAACTTCTAAACAATAAACAAAGTCCATATGTCCCATAAATTCTTAATCTTTAAAATGCAGATACCTTTTTCATATTTCTATATCTATGTTACTGAAGTCACAAGAACTATAAACACAGGATAATTTACAGGTTCTAATCATCTCCTGTGTATCATAGCATTATTAAAAAAAATCAAAACTATTGTTTTTTAAAGGATTTTCTCTCACATCTACCACAATCTGCAAGAAGTACAAATGAACACTTACTGAGCAATCTCTGTATACCTTCTCTATTCAATGGCCAAGCTAAGAAGCCATCTAAAGATCCAGATGAAGCCATACTAAAATTTAATTATAGTAAAATAATAACTTGAACTATATTCAAGAGAAAAATGTTCAGTATTCCATTCTTTTCCTGTGCAACTCAGAAATACTGCAGCATCATGGAGCCTAAAATATTTTGTCATCTTCTAATAAAAACGGTTACATATGAATAGATTAAATATGTTACCATTTGTGCAAGACATTTTCCCTATCATTTGTGAATAAATAACTTCTTTTGACAGCCTTAGAAATGCTTAGACTAGAAAAACAGCAGCAAAGAATCCACTCTGAGAAAGCTTACATGATGCCTGACACCATTATAACTGAAGCCACTGAATCTGGGGGGTTGCTTAGTCAAGTTGAAAATTTGTTTTCTTTTAGTGTAATTCACTGGTACATGAAACAAACCCAGAAGACCATTTGACTGCCTATTTTCTTGCAGATCTTTAACAGTTACAAGAACTGTTGGACTGGACAAACATCAGTGGGACACCACGGGTACCCATTCTCCATTAGTTGCACCTTGAGGAGAGGCTAGAGAGAACAGTAGGTGCACCCTGTCAGAAGGCACTCACTGAGCAGTGAGAGAAGCAGTGAGAAGCAGAAGAAGTGAGACCCTTCTCAGCCATAAGAGAAGGCTTGTCACTCTTATGGTGTGTAAAAAAATGAACATTTTCCCCACCTTAGAGGATTTAGGGAAAAAATCACCAGCACACTTACCTAATTCCCCAAAGCTCATAAAGATGGGATTCCAGCATTAAAATATGATACTGAGTAGAAACTCAACTCACTATGGGGATATACTGCATATAACCCCCAAGGCACATTCTTATCTAATAAAAACATTATTATGAAGAGTTAGTTTTGGTTATTTCCCTTCAGCAATGTTGACTCTCACTGCAATAACATATGCAGTTTTGTATTAGAGAACCCTTTCATTACCTTTGGCGGAGAAGAGACAAAAGTTTACTCATAGCAAAACTCTAGTTACCATTTTGCTTAAAAGAAAAATACAAAATGTATCATCTTCAGCTAAACATTAGTGAAAGAACAGAATAAATTGAACCAAGCCTAGAAGTTACTGCATCCTTAGTATATGTTTTACTTCACACATGCAGGAAAACAAGTATCAGTGAGGCCCTTCAGGCTCTAAATCAATGGCACAGAACCAAAGCCCATAGTCTGAAATCTGTGGAAGTTTTTTGTTTGTTTGTTTGTTTTTCTCATGAGAAAAAAAAAACACCTGACTTCTCAACAGAATAAGTCATCATGAACAAATAGATCAATGACCAGTTAAAGAAATGAAAGAAAAGAATATGCTGGGCAAAACTACCACAAGTATTCATTCAGGCAAAAAACATTACAGGCAAAACTACTGTGATTAGACTGAAACTTTCAACTGTATTTACCTGAACATTACCTTCCTTACTTCATAAAAAAAAAAGGATACAAGAACTTTACTTAATTTTTCTACTTTTCTAGATGTGTATGGATCCTAAGAATAATTTCCATCCTCATATAAACTGATTACAGACAAATACACAATACTCCTTCTGCAGGGGAATTAAATACTGGATAACCTGTTAGAAAATGTTAGTTTGCTCTTTTCCAGAAGAGAAGAGCCAGACCTGACTGAAACAAACCTTATACAGAATCTGCAAGATTTTATCATATTTGGTCTTACATTTTGTTTATACCTTCCACAAAAAAAAAGTCATAAAAGAGCTTTTTCAAATGAATCAGCTATGTACACCCTTCTAAAGGAAATATTGAATGATTAAAAAAAATGTTCAAGTGTAATTGAAAACTGTCTGAGAATACAATTGAACAAGTTGATGGGGCATGTATTCATAGAAAATATACTTGTTTTTCTCTGACTTTGATTATACATTCATTGCCAGCTAACAAATGAACCTGTAAGGAACGCACATTGCTGTTGCAGTTCACAAGGCTGTGGTGCTTGAGAATATCTACCAGTAACCTCATTACAAGTAGAAATGGAAAAATAATGGACTTTTCAGTTTGCTGCCAGTTTCAAAAAGTTGATAGGAAAAATATGTGCATTGTGCCAAACTAACTAAAAGTGGAAGAATAAAAAATAAAGATACATGTTAGTTTTTAACATCTAACTTAAAAACTGTATCAGGTGCAGGTGCCCAGGCACTGGCAGGGGGCTGCCGGCCTGCTCTGCAAGGAGAGGCCGGGGCTGCCCCATGTCAGAGACAGCTGGTTCCAGCCGGCTCCAACGGCCCCATGGGGAGAGCAGAGCTCAGAAAGGGCAAACACTGCCTGGCTGTGAGGAAAAGAGTGCGAGGAAGAGCCCTGCGAGCAGCCAGGGGAGGAGGTGCTCCGGGCGCCCGAGCAGAGCTTGCCCTGCAGCCCCTGGAGAGCCCAGGCTGGAGCAGGGGAGAGGTGTGAGGAGGAAGGGGCGGCAGAGAGAAACCACAAGGACCATACCCCCAGTGCCCCCGTGCCACTCAGAGGCAGGTAGGAGTGTCAGGAATGAACAGGTGAAGCTGAGTCTGGGAGAGGGAGAATGAGGAAACGTATTGTTTTAATTATTGGTTTTATTTCTCCATCTCAATCTTCTGATTTAAAAAGTAAGCTTCCATGCACTACACAACTGCTATTTTTTTCTTATTTTTAAAACAGAAGACGCAGGTGTTTTAAATTTGAATTTGTACCTCCTACCAAAATGGATCCATATTTATTACTGTTAACAAACAAACGTAACAAATGGGCTGAAGTCTGTTCTCACTTACTTTCATACCAAAATAAATGAACATGTACGCAGAAACAATCACAACCATCTCTTGCTGGGGAGGGGGGAGGGGAAAACAATCCATACTGGGAATACTTATAAAGAAAGATAGCATATCTTATCTTAAATTTGCAAAACTCTACTGTTTAAAGACTACCATGGAACTAAGAATGTATGGGTAATAAAAAGTACCAATTTTCATGATCCTTAAGAAAAATCCCCTTCATGTCAAAAAGCTAGCAAATATGTTAACAAAGAAGTAACCTTTGAAGCAGAGTACGTATTCAAACAGATCTTTAAAAGTTTGCAGGGAAAAAGTTCAATGGTTCTTTTCCCTCACTCTCCATAGTTTAAATGTGAGTATTCAGCCATGCACCTCCAATACCGGAAAGAGAGGATATCAAGCTCTGTTTGCAGCTGCTGAACTACAACGATGATTACTAAAAATCAAACACATAGACCTAAATATGTATAGAGGTACCCAGTATAAAAATACTGAAATTTAAGAGAAACGGGGAAAAAGGTTGGATGCTTAGGAGAACTCCTAACTGTCCCATCCACTGTCACAAGCAAAGCTATTACGTTCACAGGGACCTCTGCTAAACAGATTTGCCAGTTCTATGATTTTCCTCCCAAATTAAAAGTAATTTTACTTACAGCAATTTAATAAAATTTCTACAAATATGAGAACATGGTTGCACGAAATATACACTTCAAAATGGTTCTTCCTATCTACCATTTAATACTTTTATGCAGTTGCACCACTTAGATGGTCATAGAAGTCTGACTGGACAAATGGCACATTTATTATGAGTAATAACATATCATGAAAGGAGGTAGGAAATCCTACCACATCACTATTCTCACCATTTAGGTGAATATTCACATAGGTACCAAAAGTGTAATAGAATATGTATGCGTACATTTATATACATATGGAAATATGTTTTATTCAGCATAGGGTGTTCCAATGGCAATCATGTCGCTTCAGTGGTCTTTTGGTCATGAATTTTTGTGTGTTTTTTTGTTTGTTTTTAAATGCTATTCTGATGACAAAATGTCCAGTGTATACTATTGAATCTGACCAAGTAAAAATTGATCAGATTCCACACAAGTGAAATAACAGTGGCTTTACTACCTGCTTTAAATATTCCCTTTGATGGTTAGATGCAATAGATAATTCAGCAGAGGAAGGAGCTGTTGTTAAGTGTGCATGGCAACTACATGAGAGAATGAGGGAGACATGGATAGTTAGAAGCAATGGCATGAAACCAAACAAATGAGATTTCAAGTATCACAGAAAATTTCCTAACAATGAGTGTAGCTGAATGTGAAATTAACTGCCAAGGGAAACAATGGCTTGAGTCAAAGTCACTGCAGGCAGATAGGATTAACTAGGCCAAGATCTGTTTAACCCATAATTTTTAGCACTTCAATATTTTCAAAACAATTCTTGCAAACATTCATTTCAAACCCTCACGGCTTATCCCTTAACAGCATCTACAAACCTTATTTTTGCTCTTGTAAGTATTTACATGACCAAGGTTTTGTTCACTGTACATCTGGAGAGTAAATGTTCTCCATGCAAATGTTCATTATTTCATAAACCTCTAAGGTCTGTGTTTGTTATTTTTCCTTCTTTTCCCTCACTCCCTAAAAAAATCAGTCATCCAGCAGAAAACTGAAACAGTAATATTTGACATAGCATACTACAAGTAGTATAGCTAATCACTGAAATGAACACATTTGCTAACAGAGCTCAAATGACATTTGTTCACTTTCAGTGCTTCGTAAGTATTAGCAAATAGATCTGGTCAATGAATGGAAAAAGCTCAGTTTGTAATTATTCCTGCTATCTATTTGCCTTATGTATGTCGAGTATTTGCGTGACTTTCTGCTGTCTCCAAGTGATTTTTTTTTCAAGTATATCCTACACCTCAGAAGTGAATCATCTGGAATTTGCAAAGTCTTACTATCAGATCTACAACTGTGTCAAAAAGGTTCAGGCAAAAAGTTTAGATGCAGAAAATCTACAACACAGCCATGTCAAAAAAAGTCCATGAACAAAGATATCAGTGAGTCCATTCCACTCATACCATAGGATTTCAGCACCCAGAAGTCCTCATAAGGTTAAAAACGCAGCCAAAGACTATGCAATAGTAATGCTATTGCCATTTTGTAAGCATTCATCTGCTACAAGATGGAGATCAAAGGAACTATTCATTAGTACCTTTAATCCTCCACTGCCATCAGTGATCCTGCAGGAGCTTAGTATGATCTTCAAAAATCAGTAGTAAAATATACTATATTGTAGTTACCATAGCCTCCAGATACCATGACTGTGCTGTTTGTCAAAATTCATAAATGTGGACATGTCCTTTTGCTCTCTGTCTCCAAAAGAGCATGAATGAAAATCTGCCACCAGTTTTGCCTTAACTCACTCAGTGGATACTTTGCTTTTGGTTATATTGCTTTCTTCCCTACAACTTGCTTGTTGAAAAAAAGTCACTGTAAGAGTAAAGACTCCTTTTCCCTTTAGAGTGTATTAAATAGCTCCTTTTGAAATGAAAGCTAAAACTCCCATTGACTACAGAATGTTTTTATGTCATGTAATAATTTGTTTGCTGTTGTTTTCCAAGCTTGTTTTTCTCATGCAACTCTTCCATTGACATAGCCAATAAACAAGTTACTCGCTCACTATTATTATTATTATTGTTTAGACATAGTTCTGCCCTATGGAGAATTAAATTTTTTTCCAAATTTGATGTCATCATTGATGTCGCCATAAGTTCATTCTGAATCTTGTAGAGGGAGCCCCTAATTCCTTTTTCTAATCATAAGGCTAAAACTTTGCCAAAGGACACATCTATATGGAACAATGTAGTTTTACACAATTGGGTCCAAATGATGCATTTTAAGAAAAATTTGGAACTCTTACACATTACCACCTTGTTCTGATAGTCACCTGCGTTGCCTTCCTCTTTTTTAAAACAGTGAAGTATTAGTTTTTCTTTTCAACTGATAGTACATTTCAGGGACAGCCTAACTGATTCCTGCATCTAAAATCCACACAGCATTTTACGAGAGTTTTTTTTGAAAGAGAAGTCCCTATACACATACAAATGTAAATTATTATTATTTTTGTTATTTAAAAAATACTGAGATCACTGATAATGCAAACAGCCCAGCACTACTCTGTGAGCAAAACTACAAAGTTATGTTTGGCTACTTCAGTTCATCTGTGAAGACACATTTTATCAGTATTTTTATAGTGCCATACGTTGTTCCCTTGTCAGATGCTTTTTATTCTCCTCCAGAAATACACAGGCTGTCAAGCAAGCAACTTTTCATCAAATGACTGAAATCATTTTGTCAAAAAACTGTTTTGCTTTTCCTCACATTTACTGTAAGCCTCTAAAAGCATCACAGTATTTTGTCTATCCATTTAATCAAAAAATACTTGTAAATATTTCAGCAAAGATCATGGCTTTTATTGTTTTATTCTACTATTTAAAGACATTTTTTCTGTTAAAAAGTGTCAAAACAAATTAAATGTTGGTTTATTGCATCAAATACCTGAATTTGCATTTGAAGTAGATATATTTAGAAGTAAATATTTATCATGCTGCAAAATTAACCATGCCGTAGTGTTGACTATACTTATAACAACATGTAAAACATTTTAGCAATGTGATAGTAAATGTTTGTTTATGAAAAGCCATGCACACAGTGCTACTTAAAACTTCAGAAGCTCAGTTTCTTTCTGAATAAGAATCAACTTTAGAATAACCCACAGTTCTGCAGATAACAAATACACTGTTTTTTTACAAACGTATCTAACACCCATGAGTGCTCTCAGCACAGCACTATCAACACCACAGCAAGTTTGATTTGATTTCTCAGCTAAGTTACTCCTGCTGCTCAGAAGTTATTTTAAGTTTAATATACATTTTTAAAATGGGGCTTTAATTCATTGCATGGAAATAGGAAAAATAATGTCAGAACTCTATTCTTTGTGGTTTTCATTGGTGTTTAATGAAATTATATAGTCTTTGGACTATCTATCCAAATCAAATCAACAACTGTGAAAAGGGAAACAAGCCTCTGATATGTAAGGAACTGGGGTAGTTGTTGTTTGACATTAGTAGAGTAAATTTAGTGAAGCCTTAGGCCACAGTATGAGCTCCATGTAACCTGAAGCTGGTATGTAGTGGTGACTGAGCAACATTGAGCAGCTTTGTATGGGGGTCTGGGTGGCGCCAATGGGGGAAGAGGGATGTGCTGACCAAGGATGGTGCCAGATGAGAGCCTGCCCCGGGAGATAACAGAAGCCATCCTGCCCTGCAACAAAGAACTGCCAATCTGAAGGAACATAACTTGTATATGTCAAGAACTGATTGGACTGTAGCAGACAAAATGAAGACTGCAGGGGTATAAGAGCCCAGGTACAATTTTGAGCAGGGTGCCTCCAAGGAGGCACCCAGCTTAAGCTGATATATGGACAACATTAAATTCTTGCTGCTTTAAATAAGAGTCGACTCTTCGAGTGAATTCCAGATGCCTGGGGAGACCCATTCTGCTAGGGGAAAAAATGGGGTCCCCTAACAGACTGAAATCACAAGGCATTTTGTGTTAATTAACACAATTGCTCGTTAGGATGGCAAAGGGCTCCAATATTTCTTAAATCACCCAATGAAGTCAATGGATGAGACTTCAAGATGTGTGCTCCTTAACTTATTCTAACACCTGTTTTTTTAAAAGCCAAATTTCAAACATCTCCTTCCAGCTAAAATACCTACAAGCAGGATACTGCGTTAAAATTACATAGAAATAGGACATCAGATGCTTATTGTTTTGCAAGCTTGTAGACTTTCTTTAAGCACTGGCAGGATCAAATTCAAGGAATGGCATTTACAAACTACCCTTGCTTCTCTTAAAACATAATCTGTTCTGCTCTTAACCATTTATACTATTGATCATTTGGATTTCAAAAGAAATTCTAAAGTCATATTCAAATACTAAAGGAAAAACCTCTGAAAAACACATCACATATTTAGACAATCTGAGCTACTTTGATAGAATTCTTACTTGCTTTCTTTTTATCTTTAGCACCAGGCAACGAATTATGTCCTGTTTCCCAGCTGTTCCCCGCAAGACCCAACATGAAATTTGTCTGAATAATGTCTTTTCCTCAACTGGCCCGTTCAAGGTTATATAATAGTTAGTCTTCTGTAAAAAACAACCATGAAGATCAAAAAGAGTGACTTCAAAGCACTATCACAAATTCCAATGTTGCATCTCCCACAGAAGAGCTAACTAGCAACTCAGAGTTAAGGTTACAATACAAACTCAGTTAAGCCCTGGTAAATATAATTAGCAATCCTGGAATATCTTAATACATTTTAGCAAAAAGTACTTGAGATTCAGATTTAATCTGAGATCCAAAGAGTTTCTATTTAGAATTTTTAAAAAAGGGATGATCGTGGAAAAACTTACAGTAGGAGCAGCCGTATACCTCAATTCTCAGCCCAATTTGGCCCTCTCCATTCCAGTCCAAAGGAACTATACGTACATAGCGAGCAATAATTGGGTGTTGTAAATCATGTCGGACCACACTATCAGAGTTAGTATTTCCAGGAAATGCCTAAGGGAAAGAAGAAGAAAATTATTGTATTACATCTATCTCACATGCTATAATGGTTCTGTTATGAAGGAAGACATTAGGCAGTGAAGTCCTCTGAGTGTCTAAGTAACACTTAAATTTAGTTTAAATGCTTTCTTTGATAGTGACCAAATGAACAGTGGATTTAAAAAGCTTCACAATGTTCAGAACAATAACAAAACAGCAGTATTGGGACCTCATGTCCTCTTTCTTCACAACAGATATGCTGAATTCACAGAACAGCTGCGGCTAGGTAAGAAAGTATTCCATTCTGCATCACTGATCTGTTACTCGGTTATTAAAACGTTAATAAAAGTGTCCAACCCAGAGTGGTTGTTCTGTGGAAGAAGATATCCATCCTTTAACAATTAGATTACACACACCAGTCATTTTCCTGTAAATAGAAACACTGACATAACCTGTTTCCTACAACAGATATGGAACCCTTCAATTCTCAAATTTCCAAGAATATAAAAATCTTCCTTTACTTACGGTGTATTAACCACTGGAAAATGAGCGTCCAGTTTCCCTCTTAACCATAGCTGTCACCGACAGCAAAGCCTGTCTCTAGTTTATAAAACTTTGGAAGTCAGGAAAAGACAGTTCTCAAGTGTGTTTTGAAAATGACTGAAGTAAATACTTAGTGCTTGTTTTGTAGTTTTGTACCTCTTGGTAAAATTTTTCATTGCATCCAGCTTAAAAGTAAACAATAACTACCAGTTAAAATAATAGTTTGTTTGTTTGTTTTGTCTTGTCAGTTTATGCACAATCCATTCATTCACTGATGGAAGATGTTAAAGACTACCATTCAGTTATCCTCAACATTTTCAAAGGAACCTTCACACCTCTTCATAAGTAATTTTCAGTAGAAATAAGGATCTTGAAACAGTGAACAGAGTAGTCATAAACAAAGAAAAGGTGACCTTTGCCATTTTAATAAATCCATATAAAATTCTATAATACATTCCAATACTGGACCTAAAAACAAATGAACAAACAATTGGGCTCTAAGAAGTACTATTACAAAATATAATCATCAAAAATTTGAAAGAGACAAAATTTGAGTTGACCCTAGCAATAGATATAATGAGAGATATAATTAGATATAATTAATAGATATAATAATAATTATATCTAATATATAATTAATAGATATAATTAATAGATATAATTTGATATCTAGCAATAGATATTTTAGATGAATATGTATCTTGTACAGTGCACAATAGATCTGGGTGGTGGTAAATGTAAGGAAGATCCACAGGATCCCTTCCTTGATGGGCCTGAAAAACTATGACGTAATAGTGGTTATGTTCACCTTATTTTTTCTGTACTGCTGCTATTAATGTGCTAAATGATTATGATGACACTCACTGCTTCATAATAGAGCTTCTTAGATGTGATAATTAATGCCTGTGAAGCACCAAAATAACAGTTCTGTCTTCTAAGCTGAATAGAAGACAATAAACAACAACGGAAAGCTGAATGAGGACTAAAAATCCTATTGAACAGCTGCCTATTCTGTGAGTCCTGTTCTAGGAATCCCAGAACTTTATGAAATGAATAAAGAAGCTGATCTTTAAAAAATATATTTTGTGAGCATGCAAGGTAATGCATCATATTTCAAGATAAATTTCTGTTTGGACATGTCTTGATTTTTTTATGCTTGGTGTAATCTAATAGAACTGTCTAAACATAGGTTTTGTTTTGTTTGTTATAAATTTGCTAAGAGTATTAGGGGCAAAACCAGCTGAATAGGAGGGCCTTATACTTTGTATATAATTTGATTAAATGAATGATGAAGACTGATTCTCAAAATCAAAATGATTTTCTGTAGCTCTCCATAGTTTGTGCCCTGCCTTGTGCTTTACCAATCCTTTGTCAGAAAGACTTACAGCCCAAATCAGCAGGTGTGTGACATTTTGAAGGTTCCTATTGGTCTATGATCCAGTAGCATTTGCTGAATACATAAACACAGTCAACAGAGAACAGGGTACTCTGTCATCAGTTTCCCAGATAATTAACGTGCATTCCATTTAGTCTTCAGCAGAACAATATCCTTTAAATACAGCCTTCATTTAGATAAATGTGGTACAGTAATACATGCTCTTTGGATAATGCAAACATCAGGCCAAAATCCATCATTGCAAGGCTGCAAAATCAATTTACAGGAGCTTGTGAATTATGTACTATTGCTGTAAAATTTCCTTTTCTGACTGAGATTTGTACACCGGCGCAGAAAGTCAGGTTTTCATTAAAAACTGAGTTTATACAATTTGCAAAGCCACGTTTGCCAAGGTTAACAAACAGTTTAATGAGATTTAAAAGTATAATCCAGACCCACATTATATTGGTGATTTTTTTTTAAATGGGGAATGAGTCTGACTAAAAAATACAGAAATGTAAAGTAAGAACCCTCCCTTACAAAACTGTTTTTCAGGAAAAGCTCGAAATACCTGTATAAACTAAACAAAATATCCATCTTATTAATCTCATAAACTCACTGAAATGTTCTTTTCATGGGTAATGCAGTTTTTCACAGAATCACAGAATCACGTAGGGACCTTGGAAGGGACCTTGAAAGATCATCTAGTCCAATCCCCCTGCCGGAGCAGGAACACCTAGATCAGGTCACACAGGAATGCGTCCAGGCAGGTTTTGAATGTCTCCAGAGAAGGAGACTCCACAACCTCTCTGGGCAGCCTGTTCCAGTGCTCTGTCACCCTCACCATGAAGAAATTTCTTCTCATATTTAAGTGGAACCTCCTATGTTCCAGCTTGTACCCATTGCCCAGTTTTTCTTTAAGCCAAACTGTGAAAATGACCAAGATAGCTCACATGTCTGTAAAACAGGTAGCACTGTCACATCAGTCCAGTTCTGAAGTCCTCTTTTCTACAAGCACTTCTGTTCTTATCTTGGATACCAAGTTCTTTAAGCTGCTTCATGCTTTAAGCTCACATTGCAACAAAAAGATTGGGAGTGTTGTAAGTCACAACCACTTTTCTCAAAGACAGTGCTCCAAAGTACACTAAATTAAGAAGAATGAAGAAAGGTAAGAAAACATGACAGCAATTTCTTTCTAAATACTGGTTTTGAGCATATGTTGAATGGAGTTTTCAAAAGTACTCAGTAATAGTTTTGTAACTGGCTTCCTTTAGACTACAATTTGATTAGCTCCATGTATTTTTCAAAAGTTACTAGAGAAGGTTTATAGGAATAGATACGTTTTAGTGGGCCAAATAATTACATTGAAAAAATAGATAAGCTTTTGGTACAGGAGCTTTCTTCAGCAGAAGCATCAGCAATTAAAGCTATATGATCTTTGAAATTCACTTGGCTTTACCAATATTCTTCTACTATACAATACAGATACACTACACATATTCAGTATAATTTTCTTTGCATAAAAAAAGAAAAAAACACTGAGAATCCAAGTAAATTTTTATGAAATTTGGAAGTAAAGTAAGGGAAAGTTAAGGCTCAGACTCAATTTTAATTCCTATACTTACAACATAATGATATTCTAATCAATAATTATAAATTCCAAAGCTAAATTATAAATTAAAAATAAAATGTCAGTAACATCTAGCTCAAGAATAACAATTAAGTAAAATTGACAAAAATGTGTTTAGTTTTCTATAAAAGGACAGATTTGCAATACTATTCAGTACCCTATGGATACAACAAGTACATCACAAAATCTTACTTTGAGTAAAAGCTTTGATCACCTTTTACAACAAAGGATTAAAAAGAAATTCTCTTAATTGAAAAATTATCTCTGAATAAGAAAGCTTAAGACTGAATGAAAAGAAATGTTATTAAGTGAAAAAAAGGTCCTCTTTAACCAAACCTGACTTAATTCAGGTCAAGAAGTTTCCGTCTGCATTAATGATTTATTCAGAGACAAGTATTAAAATTGCTTCAATGTATGCTCTTTCTAAGGTGATGTAAATGTGTGGCAATGAATAGTATAGTAGGATGACATTTCTTGTCTAGTTAAAAGAAGAAGAAGGACTTTTTTTTTGTTCCCTTAATTATATACTTATATTTCTTGAATGTTATGTTTTGTCACAGTTATTTTAAGCATAGGAGAGAGTATTTTATGGGTCCGACCTTATGAAAAAAAATCTAGGCTTCTAGCTTTATTTTGATACAATAGTGAAAACACTACAAAGAGTCTATGCTCCATGGTATTACAGCTCTATATATGTCTCTTGTAATCAGAAATGGGGTTTGCATGTAAAACCACTTTAATAAAAGTGTATTATTATGAAATATGGAAATGTCCATAGATAGATAGAAAATCTCTGTGGAAAACACAACTGCATTTTCTTTGAGGTGAGTTAAGCCTGGAACAGGCTATGCCTTAAACATTTTCTTTTTTAAAATCCACAAAATTCCAAAACAAATGCTGTTCCAAACACAAGAATGATTACAGACTTGACAAGTTGACAGCTTTAGTTACAGCTGTCAGCCCTCTGCCTGCACAGCAAAAAAAAAAAAATCTGGAAAACCTCATTCTTGAGTTCTCAAGACTCCGCACCTTCGAGGAAGGGAGCTCTCAGTCAGTGGTGCTATGGAAGGCCATTCAACATAGCAGGGAGTCCAAATCCACAGACCGTGGAAAACTCACAGTACATACTGGTTCAACATAAGCTGACTGCAGTCCATAGTAGATTTCAGGGAAACCAAGCTGTTTCAACAAAGCATTCATATCTCACTACATCAGCATTTTCCAGAAAAACCCATAACTTCATTAGAAAATTGAGTCAAGTCTAGTTAAGCAACTCATTGCTGCTGAAACACTTCTTTGCTGAAATAAACTGAAAAAAAAAAAAACAAAAACAAAAACAAACAAACAAAAAAACCCAAGAATAAAAGGACTAGATAAAGGAAAATGTTATGAGATTAACCTCAAGGAGGAAGTGAAAAAGAAGAGGAAAAAACAACAGCTGGTAAAAAACAACAACAAAAAAAACAACAATAAAAACTGGTTGCATAAGGAAATAAAAATAGTAAATAAACTGGAAAAAATGTAAAATGGAATAGGTCAGAAAGCAACAATTGGTTAATTTCAGCTCAGTTTTGACACATTAACTCTATTTTCATCTCCTGGCAAAGCTGGCAAAGTCTGGAGTAAGAATAGGTGATAGGAAGTCGTACTTTTTTGTGTAAAGAACCAGTTCTTCATTCTCCCTATTGAACAGACCAATCAGTAATACTACAGCTTGCATACTGTAGCATGAAAAACACAGAAAAAAAATTCTATAGCGTCTCTCATAATCATCTCACACAGTAATGCCTTGTAATAGGAAAACAGTATCTGAAAATGGTTAAAAGCTGTAGCAGGTATTTTCCTTATTCCAAATTATAAAAATTCAAAAGATACCTTCAACAAGTGCTGAATCTTACTTTTGAGACTTGCTTATGAATTGACAAGAGCTCCTAAAAGCTCAGGATTAACAACATATGGATAAACTTAAATGTTCTAATGCTGCTGATGGTATTCTATGCAAATAGGAACTCGATTCTACTGTCAGTAACATTGGTAAGCTCCCAATTTCACTACAGTTACCTACATCCTTCTGTCAGACGCTTATTTCAGATAAGCAAATTACCCGTGTTATAAGTGTAATACCACTGATTTTCAAGAAACTACTCACATACCAGAAGTTAGGAATCTTAAGTACCCCATTGAAATCAGGTCTTAAATTAATATATAAGGATTGGAATGCTTTCCACTGTAATAATACTGATGAGAGAAAGCAGAAAAATAGTTAAATAAGTCAAGAAAAGCATACATTCTCATTGTATCAGTTAAAGAGCATTTAAATCCAATATGCAAGCAATGATCACTGCGTTTATATCAATCTCCTATTTCAATTTACATCAAGAAATAATTATTTGCTTTGCTTCTTGTACTGGGTCTGGCTGGGATGGAGTTAATTTTCCCTGCAGCAGCCCATATAGTGTTGTGCTCTGCACTTGTAGCTAGAACAGCCCTGATACCACACCAGTGGTTTGGCTACTGCCGAGCAGTGCTGGCACAGCACCAAGACTCTCTCCAGACCCCCCAAAGACAGTAGGTGGGGGTGGGCAAGAAGTAGGGAGGGGACATCACCAGGGCAGCTGACCTAAACCGACCAAAGGGATATTCCATACCATATGATGTCACACTCAGCAATAAAAGCTAGGAAAGGGGAAGGAGAAGGGGGGGGCTCTCGTTATGAAGATGTCTGTCCTCCAAACAACTGCTATGTGTCTTGAGGTCCCGCTTCCCAGGACATGGCCGAACATCACTCATTGATGGGAAGTAGAGAGCAATTTTTTTTTCTTCCCTCTGTGCTTCCGTATGGCCTTTGCTTGTTTTTTTTTTTTTTTCTCTTTCTTTTCCCTTTAATTAAATTATCCTTATCTCAACCCATGAGCCTTTTTTTTTTCTTTCCATCATACTTTCTTCTCCCCCTCTTCTTTTGAGAGGGTGAGTGAGAGAGTGGTTGTGGTGGAGTTTAGTTACACAGAAGGGTAAAACCACCAACTTTCTTAAAAATGGTTTATTAGTAACACAGCTCCTATGCTGCGATCTTGTACTGAAATATGTATGGGCATCTGTGTGTCTTTCTGTGTGTCAGTCTTCTCTCAACTTTGGAGCTTACCGGGCGAATTTCAATCACATTTGGTGAAAAGAAGGAGGTCTAAATATTTCATGTTTTTGTAAGGTTTGAAAAAAAGAAAAGGTGGTGATTAGAAAGAAATATGCATCTTATTAGCACCTAGTAACAGGCTTTTGATATAACAGAATACAGATCTTTTCTATGCCTAAAATACTTCCTAGCAATTTTGAAACAGAACTACAATTTTGGTCACGTTGCTCCATTACATTCTCTACTGATTCCCTGGGGGGTTTCCTTCAGGCCCAAATTCTGTCTTTATATAGTAAAAACGTATTATAGCCATGTGTGCATAATTAGATGTATAATGCCATTTCATCCACTACATTCAAACAATAATGTTGAGACCTGTATTTGTTGCCTTTTACCCTTTCACGTATTAAACCAAAACCACAATTCATCAACATTACCTTTATAACATGATATGCTAACTTTTTATAACTTGCTTAACCTTTGCTACTCTTAAAAAGAACTTCATCTCATTTACAGGAATGTTTAGTTTTTATTACTTCTACAGAGGCCTCAATAAATATTTAAGGGATAAAGCTGACGTCTGTTCACAGATGGCTCCTACAGATACGAGTTTTGTACACTGATTCATAGAAAAAGCTTTTAAACCTTGAAGACAGAGAATTAGAGGAACCATACAGCAAGATACGATACCTTAAATATGAGTTTCATGTTCAAATTTATCACTGAGTTTTAACCTTGTGTATTGATGTTTGTAGTTTTCTTAAGAAAAACAAAATGACAAAAAAACAACCACACAAAAATTACCACTGTTTCCAGATTATTAATATTAACTGGATGCAAGTAAAACACTTGCTCTTTTCTCCTGCAGCCATCCTGCATGCCCCTATTGTAGGGCATTATCTTTGTTTAATTTAGTTGAAGTAATGAAGCATAAAGCTAGCATTCAAAACAAACAAAGAACTATCTCTCCATCCTCCTCATACACCTTAAACCCAAGAATGAGTTGCTTTTGTCATCCTTCTACATAATAATTGTTCATAGCTTTTTATGTGCAGAAATATTACCAAGTTATTTGTACATTTTTTTCTAGGGAAACTGACTGCTTTCAGGTACAGAGGAGTAATTCTTGGTTAACTTTACATATAAAATATTTGAAGTAGGACATCTGAGAGTGCACATGTGTATAGGCTGTTTGTTTGTTCTGCCACAAACCCCTCTCTCCCTCTAAACTTTAGACTCAAGAAAGCAGACACAGAAATATATGGATATTAAGTTTTAATTTGGGGGCATCACAGGTGGCAGCACAGCAAAGGTAGCAACAGACATGCTTCTCCAGATCCCAAAACTGAACACAATATTCCAGAGACCTGCAAAATATCTCACCAGGAAATGTCTGATTCCCTTCTGGTATGGATACCAAATATAATAGATGACGAACTTCTACTACTGCTATTCACGAAGTTAGCGGGTACTTTACAGAGATGTTTAATGAACAAAAGATTTCAACCCCTGTGCTGAGTCATGTAGATTTTGTCAGGGTGACACCAAATGATGAAAATTATCAATTTTTTTAAACCTAAAATATACCCCAAATATATTAAAATAACATTAGGTTTGTGAAGTCAACACTGAAAGGTTGGAAGTAATGTTTCCTGCAGAGTCTTAATGAATTCCTGAATAACAGTATGACATTCATTTATTTCCATAATCCCATGCTATTTATTCCCCAGAGTTTCATACAATACTGAAAAGATCATTATGATTATCCATTCTGGTATCCTAAACAACTGAGGCTGCAGTATCTTGAGGTGGGTTTTTTGTTGTTGTTTGTTTTTGTTTTTCATTTTGAACCAGATCTACATTCAACAACAAAAATGGATGAGCTCGATTTGGAAGCATTTGTTCATGAAAACCTATCCTTCGGTGATTTGTTCCCGGGATTTAAGATCCAGTATTTCCAGCTAGACTGAATTTGTGAAAATACAACTTTTCAGCATCTTTGCTGCCATGGTCAACTGATTGCATCATTAATAAATCTTTTCTTAACACATTGGGGAGTAGTCACTAACTTGCTCTGAGTCTTAAATAAACTAAACAGATTTCGACCCTCAGACAATTCAAGTCAGACAGTAGACCCACTACAGGAATAACCTGGAGTTTCATAAAGAGTAAGATAGATATCTTTAAAATAGTTCCTTTATTTACATGATAAACTGAAGCTTGTATAGTGTCCAAACCTGTGGACTGCCAGATGAGAAAGGACTGCCTTCCATGAAGGTAGCATATAGGGTGTGCCCAATTTCACAGCAAATTCAGCACAGGATCTGAATTCTCTTTGTGACTGCCCCAGAGCTCCCATGAGATGCTAGACAAGTTGCATGGCAGTTTCCTGGGCACCCAAAATGATTAGGTAGTTTTGATTTAATCTTTCAGAATCTCAGTTGAACATATAAAATAGGGAGTAAAAATACAACCATTTTAAAGGGTTGTAAAAATAAAATAATACTTATTAAGCACTTAGTCAAGTATTCATATGGGTACCTGAATTAGAAACCTAAGCTTTTGTGGTCAGTGAAGCAAAGTGGGAGATTTAGTGGGAACTAAATTACAACATTGCCACTCTTCACTAGCTACATAGTAAAACATGAATTTTCCTGCTTGTAATATAAACGTATTCTACAAAATAGAGAATATAACCAAGCTAGTTCTGAAGGTTACCAACTGACTGATCCACATTAAAAAGACTCAGAAACAAGTTTGAAACTGTTACAGATGAAGAATAAAAACTGCTCATCTCCAAGGGAGTTGTGGGGTTTTATTATTAATAGACAAAAGTTAATTTTGCTACATCTGCTCTAGAATGAAGGTAACAGGAAGAATGTGTTTATAAACTAGCCGAACACAATTGCAATCATTATTGAAATCATCAAACCAACAGGTCTCTTATCACTGACTGCTGGGCTACAGAGCTCAATATTAACAGCAGCTCTAGCCTTGAGAAGGGCAAGCACAGTGTGATCCTTGGTTTCCTTTCCTCTCTAGTACTGATGTACTTGGCTGTTGTAGCACACTTGGATACTTTTTAAATAGCCTTTAAATAATTTTCAAAACAGCATGTATTCTCTGTACAGCAGTCTGGTCTCTAAGTTTTCTGTGTCTTCTAGCTGACTCTACTACTCTACTGGTTTATTCCCATGAAACTTTGCAATGCAAGAAGTTGATGCTGTTACTAGGAAGCACACTTCTGAGGGTCAAATGAAATGTGAGTAATGTCATTCCACATCTCTAAAACTTAGTGCATCTAATTCTGAGATTCTGAAAAAGCATGAAGGCAAAAATGGTTTTAAACACTTAAGAATCTGCTGTAGTCAGTAGGAACGTAACAAGTAAATAAGGATTCATTTGAAATCTTAATTGGTTATACATTAATATAAACAATTTTCTCTGCCCTTGATAGAAACCATTCAACTTATAACTATAAATCAAAAATACCATGATTGCTCTTTTCATATTCTTTCCTTTCTGATGGAGAAATCAGGATGGTCAAATTTTAAGATAAACAGTTCTCAGTTATGAGTGTTTTTTATCCTTATGTGAAATCACAGAAATGACCAAAGACTATTTTTCAGATCATTGCAATTCTGACTACGCTATCAGAGTGCAAGAAACAATACTTAACTAAAATATGTGGCATAGCTGAAATAGTTTGCTACAGGAATACAATTGCAAGTCAAGCTGAAGAAAAGAATGGAGAATAAAGTCTGGTTATTGCTTAAATTTCCTTAAATTTGGAAGTTAATATTGCATACTGTGATAAAATTAAATTTAAAGACAAAAATTAAACAATAAGGTGTTTTGCCATTATACCTTCTAATGCTGGAAATACAGTAAGTTGCAAACAGTATAATTGTATGAAATTTAACAAGAGCAAGTGCTGGATTCTGCACCTGGGAAGGGGCAACCCTGAATATATGTATAGACTGGGGAATGTGAGGCTGGAGAGCAGCCCCGCAGAAAGGGATCTGGGGGTTCTTGTCAATGGCAAGATGCCCTGGCAGCCAAAAGGGCCAACCGTATCCTGGGGTGCATTAGGCACAGCATTGCTGGTCGGTCAGGGGAAGTGATTGTCCCGCTCTACTCTGTGCTGGTGTGGCCTCACCTCCAGTACTGTGTGCAATTTTAGGTGCCACAGTATAAGAAGGACATAAAACAATTAGAAAGTATCCAAAAGGAAGGCAACAAAGATGGTGAAGGGTCTAGAGGGCAAGATGTATGAGGAGCAGCTGAAGTCACTTGGTTTATTCAGCCTAGAGAAGAGGAGACTGAGGGGAGACCTCATCGTGGCCTACAGCTTCCTCTCGAGGAGGGTCAGGCACTGACCTTCTTCTCTCTGGTGACCAGTGACAGGACCTGAGGGAATGGCATGGAGCTGCGACAGGGGAGGTTCGGGTTGGAAAGTGGGAAAGCCACTGAGAGGGTGGTTGGGCACTGGAACAGACTCCACAGGGAAGTGGTCATGGCACCAAAACTGCTGTAGTTCAAGAAGTGTTTGGATAATACTCTTAGACATATGGTTTAGTTTCTAGGTAGTCCTGTGTGAAGCCAGAAGTTGGACCCGATGATCCTTGTGGGTCTCTTCCAACTTGGGATATTCTATGATAACTCAAATGACCTTCCCACTAACAGCAGATAAGACCAGGTAGCAACAAAACAGTAAGTTTTCTTTAAACATAGCTTCAGCTGTCGTTAAAACATATTAAAACTAAAATTTCTAAAAATGCTTCTAAAATAATTTTGTATCTATTGCTTTTGTTTTCTTTTTGTATGCTGCCTAGTAGTGATATTTAGGAAAGGAACAAAATAAAGTATAATATTAAGTAAATCAGGAATTAGCAAGCAATGCCTAAAGGAAAAGAAGGAAAATTTTTACTGTTGCCATCTAACACTAATAAATGCCTAAGCTTCTGGCTGTAGCTGTAGTACTCTCTGAACGTGTCAAGAGGAAACAGAACAAATATAGCTATTCTAAAATATTTTAGATGCACTAAAGTCAACAGTTCTAAAGGTTGATGAAGTTACCAATGATGATTATGATACAGGAAATCTCTAGCCATTTTCCCTTTCTTTTCTCCTATTTGCCCTAGGCAGAGCCCATACTCTGAAAATCATTTCCTTAATAACTTCTTGATGGAAGATCACAGGTTTAGAATCTGTTGCTCTGTGGCCCAGGATACGAGCAAAAAAATCTAAACCTAGCATAAAAATAGGATACATCAATGAAAAGCATGTGGATCCTTTCTAAAACTCTGCAAAAGGCTAAAAGGGCTCTGAATGCAAAGAGTCAGAAAACCGGCAAGCAAACACAAAATTCCTATCTCAGGAAGAATACCTCGACTAGAACGCTTTAGAATATTCCTTTCAAACTCATCAAAACAGTATTACTGAGAGATCCCCAGAGGCAGAATTACAATCTGTGACAGTCTTCAAACATGCCTACTGTGCTTCAACTTGAATCTAAAAGCTGTTCTCCTTGCTAAGGAAATGAAGACAGTTCTGAGTACTTGGTCTTTTGAAATAATAGCAAAAAGCCACAGCAATATTTTATAAAGGAATGCATAAAGGAATGTGAGAATTGTTACAGGTTACCTCTCTCCTAATGGATTTCTTTCACTTGACTTCTTATTCTAATTTTTTTTTTTCTGCTAAAAACTAAAGAAAGATTTTGGAAGGACAGCAGAATACTTGCGTTTCTCCTTAAGTTCATCTTGACAGTGTGAAATTGCAACTCAGCCTTCACACAGAAGGTATCTGATACCCATATCAGAAATTTAGAGTAAAAAACAATCTATTACTGGAAACCTTGGGAATATAACAAACTGTTAAATGGTTTAACAAAGGAGACAACAATAGAAAGAACATAAGATACTGAATGGGCTATTTTTGTTTTAAAGTAAATAATCTGATTTCATGGCACTGATTCTTTTCCAACTGTATTCTTTCAGGAGTTTTTTCCTTTGACAGAGATATGGCTCTGTAATTTCCCTATAATATTGTTTTATACATGCTTACATGAAGCATGTTATTCTGATAGTCTTTTAGGTCAAATGCCCCTGAATAGCTATTAGCATCTGAAATAGGACTTCAGTATGTAAAAAAATCTTGTTTAATAACCAGCAAAGATTAATCTATTTGGAAAAAAAAAAAAATGGAAGAGGGAAGAATTTTAAAACTGTGATCACCTGATTCAACTACCTCTTTTCATTACACAGCAATGATTTAAGCCTTTATTATTATATCATCTCGGAAAAGTAAAAGAATTCTAAAGATCGCTAGATGCTCTGGGGCTACACTAATTTGGCTTTATTTATAGGGACTCGGTTAGTTCTGAGAATAATTTCACCTCATCTATTCAAGTGTTAAAGAACTGTGAATAAATATATAATACTGGTGATGGTGCTGCTGAAACAATTCTTCAGTGTAGTTTTTGTACAGGAATTTCAATGTACAGGTGAGTCCCTAAAAGAAGGTGATTCAAACTTCTCTCCAGCCTCCTGTGCTAAGAGATTATCCAAAAGAACAAAAACTGTGAGAAAGTCACTATTGTTTTCGACTTTTTGCTGAATGTAGGTCTCTGACAAGCAACGAGCCCGGCTTTCTCTAGCAGAAATGAGACAATAAATCAAGTTTCCCGTTATTAATTGCATATAGAAAATGATAGGGAGGAAAAAAAAAAAAAACAGGGAAAAACAGCCTGGAGTATAGTTCCCTAATTTACGACGTGCCTCTCAAAGTTTTATGCCAAATACATCACAATTTTTTATTTTTGTGAATCATTTATTAAATTTATTGCACCAAGGCATCCATTCAGGCATAGCAAGACAATACAATGACTTCATGTAAAGCCAAACATCCCCAAAATTGTACTTGCTTTTCAGCTGCAACAAAAAACTTCCTTAAAACTTACAAGAGAAATTTGGGAGAACTAGTCACCAATGTCACATGCAAGTGAGGAAAAAGTCTGATTAAAACATAGAGGCATACTCAAGAGATGTGAGGCAAGGCACATAAAAGCTTCGGAATTCAAAGAATAGCCAATCTAATATATTAAGTTAAAAAAAAAAAAAATCACAGCTAGGCTTGGAGTCTGGACATCCTCATTTATAAACCTGTCTTAGCCACTGAACCTCTCTTTTTCCCCCTCAAGCTTTACATTTTCTTGTTTTGCATATCCAATGTTAGTATCATGAATATTTTAAATATAGCTTATATGACAGATCTAATCACTACAAATCTAATTCAAATAATCAGTAAAAGCTAAATATGACTTTCATGTTTTGCAAATACAGAGAAGGATCACTTAAATTTGGTGATCTAGATGCACAGGAACAGAATTGGAAAAATCTGAAAATGCAAAGCAACATTAATATTTTTTAGGACCTGTAATACAACTAAACTATTCACTTAATTTGCAGACAATTTAATCCCACCTGCTTCCCAGGTTCACTCCACTCCCCCTTTTCGGATTCCTCTACCTCCCCCCAGTTCCCCAAGCGGCGCAGGGGGCTGGGGAGCAGGGGCTGCGGTCAGCCCACAGCAGCTCCTCTCTGCCACCTCTTCCTCCTCACACCTCTCCCCTGCTCCAGCCTGGGCTCTCCAGGGGCTGCAGGGCAAGCTCTGCTCGGGCGCCCGGAGCACCTCCTCCCCTGGCTGCTCGCAGGGCTGTTTCCCGCACTCTTTTCCTCGCTGCCGGCCAGTGTTTTGCCCTTTTTGAGCTCCACTCTCCCACAGGCGCCCACCCGTGGCTGAGGGGCCCAGCCGTGCCCTGCCGTGGGGCCGCTGGAGCCGGCTGGAACCGGCTGTGTCCGGCACGGGGCAGCCCCGGCCTCGCCTCACCCAGACCAGGCCGGCAGCCCCCTGCGAGCGCCTTGGCACCTGCACTCGGTACACTTAAATATATGTTTGCTCTTCTTTGGTGTGCATTATCCCTCACCTCAATTCCAACCAACATAACTGTATCTTCTTATTGCTAGCTCCTCCCCACTCCAGCTCTGTTTTTTTGTTGTTGTTGTTTGCTTGTTTTTGTTTTTACCAATAGGTGGAAGACAATTCATAAAATGAATAGTAAAATGATTTAATGGCCTAATTTGCTTGCAACAGGAACTTCTTAAATTTAATTTTAAGCTGTGTTATAAATCTTAGAGGATTGAACATTTAGAGTCAATTGATCATTAGCTGTTGCAAGTCATTTTTTTCCTCATGCAGAGTAGGGAATTTTATCTGATTCAGATATTTCTTGTTTGTTTATTGTTGGCAGCCAGATTTTTGAAAAAGGAAGCAGTGACACTGAGTCTAGCTTTGCTTTTCAGCAATCTCCTGATTATATCACTGAATAGGGCTGACAGCCTTTATGGACACTGAGTAAAAGGAAAATTTAGGTGTCAACAGAGTGCACCTGGGCCATTAATGGCCTCATGTTTTCCTACTGGTGTAGAAACAGATGGTGGAAGTTTTGATATACAAATATAGAGGCACAATATTTGTTCTACATCACCTACTTGCCAGTGAAAAGGATTTGCAGCAGCACAAAAAAAGGTGGAGTGTGGTTTCCTTCCTATGCGAAGGCCCAAATTCCTCAGGAAAGGGTTGGCAGATATACAGCAAAACTTCTTGCATATTTTTTTCCATACATACATTATATGGACATTGCCATTTTCCATATAATAAGGGCAGGTATTCGTACTATCACCAGCTTTTTTAGGGAACACTCTATGATCTTCACTATTAATATGTTGCTATTTATCAGTCTGGTATATCCCTATTGCTACAATTAACATAAGAGAAACCAAAAATAATCTTTGTGATTGTTTTCAGGAAGAAGGAGTGGAAAGGCAAAGGAACAATACTCTCCCTGTCTTCCCTGCCTTCAAGACTAACTACTAACTAATTAACAGTTCTTCCTGAGAACTGTTTACTAATTAAAGTACTTCCTGAGAGTACTTTGAAACCATGTTTGCAAGTGTTCAGAATAAATTTGGAGGTCTTCAAGTGCTATTTAAATGTTATTCTGTTTCTCTATAGTATTGCAGGAGGCACCTGCATGAAATATCTTTACAGTGGCTTGATAAAGCTCTGTAAATACTTGTAATAGTACAAGCATTGAAGCCAGGAATGTCTGTTGGCAGTTTGCTTTGTTGCTTACATACCATTTAAACTTAGACTAACAGCCCAACGTCTCTGAAACTCATTCTGTCTGTAAAATGGAGATAATACTCTCAGAAGTGTTTGCTCAAAATTAATTAGGTATTATTTATGCACTGATCCTTTAAAAATAAAAACAATCTATGCACTGTTTTTACATCCCTACTCTCTTAAAGAATAAATAAAAAAAAAATTAAAGACAGACTCATTGACTTATGTGGCCAAAAGGAAGCATTATGATAATCTAGTCAGGAGTTCAGTAGACACAGAGAACAGACTCCCATGAAATAATTCAAGTAATGAGTTCTCAGTCAGGGCTGTAGTGCAACATTTACAAGCTTATTAACTCTTCATTTCAAAACTTAAAGTAACGGAAAATCAAATTTATGACACCAATAGTTAATTATATGTAGTGTTAAAAATATACTTTATTTCTACGCAGGTTTTGTCTGGTTTGTTCCTCCAGCCACTGGACCTCAGTCTTTTGCTCTTGATTTAAGGAATGGTTCACTGTCAGGGATGCCTTATCCTTTGCAACTACCTGGCAAACTAAGATGAGACAACACTGATACACATCCAGAACATCAAAGTAATCAGATAATTAAGCCAAACTGGTAGCTTGTCTGGAACAGTTTGCAAAATGACAACATGATCTGGCTTGCAAGATCTGTACAGGCTTGCTTTTAAAGATACTAGTTTATTTTTTATTATTTTTTCTTCCTCTGTCACTCATGGATGTGTAGAATCAGACTAAAATAACAGCATGGGTTTTCATTTCTTTTTTGTTGAATTCATTCTTTTGCTATGTCACTGTCTTAAAAGTCAGGGTCCAACCCCTTCTTAAATGGTATCACTGAAATGTTTCCAATTATCACTCTCATTATGCATTATTATCTAGCTGGGATTGTATATTGTGCCATAACAGAAAACTTTGAGGCAGTCTCCCCTGTGCTTCATATAAAATCAACTGTAACTTAACTCACAATGACACAAGCAATGTGATAACACAATAGCTCACACTTCCATTTAAAAATTGTCATTTCTCTTTTTGTAAAATAACATCAGTTCAGATAATCTGTGTGCAATCCAGTCTGATTGTTTAGAATAACTCTGGTACAAATGTTAAATAGTTGTCATATTAATATATCAGAAGGCATGGTGAATATCCAGCTTTTAGGAAGAATGTCACAGGAGTTCAATCCATCTTTGAACAGATTCATTTTTTGCAAAGAACCCATTTCATGCTCATACATATACAACACAGTTGTTTAGCCTTGTTAGTCTAAGCTTGTTTAGGGAAGAATATAAAGAACACATTTTAGATCAGAGAGTAAAGAAAGGTGGAAAGAAAGCAGCAATGACAGATCCTTGTTTTCAGCAGCTTTTCATAAATTCTCTTGGGAAGCTAACTGAATTTCATTGAAGGGAATGAATCAATGGTTCTTCATAAAAAGAAAATCAATTAGAAACTCATTACCTGAAAATTAGCACTCAAAAAACAAAATTCCATTTTAAAGCCAATTAGACTATATCAGTACTAAGTTCAATTGCTCTTGCATTGATGTATGCAAGATGATGATGATGAACATTCTCCATCCCTAAGAAATGTAGAGAGTGAAAAATTAAAGAACATGTTTATAGACACTATTGAATTTCTTTTGGCAAGCTATCTCGAGCAGCAGATAGCTACTCTGGGTTTTAAAAGAGCTTTGCATTGTATATCTCAAGTATTAATGCTGTTACTGGAATTAGAGCACTTCAGAAAACCTTAGTTTTGCTCAACACCATATGAACACATATGACAACAACCACTACTGTGGAATGCAGAGGGAGGGCTGAAGACTAAATAGGTATCCCAATAGCGTCTTTCTCCCAATAGCCTGCTGTAGTCCTGGCATGATTTGTGTTTTGTGCCACACTGGAGAGTCAAATGGTGCTAAACATTGAGAAAGAGCAGCGGAGAGCATCTCACTGAAGAGCCAAAGTCTCCCCCTGGGGCTGCAGTGGGACAGTCAGTCCTATTTGTTTCCCTAACTACAGCAACCAGGCTAACCTTTCATGCCTGGGTCTGCATCACAGAAAGAGTAATATATCTCTCCCACCCAGGTCTGTTTTGAGCAACCGTAGGCAGCAGAAACCACTCCCTGCAAGTCAGATGCTGTAGCTTGCAAAGCTAAGGCAACATTCTGGTAAGTAGGTGCTGCCACATCATATAATTGCAAGGGATGGGGCACTCCCCCTACACCTACCATTACAGGTTCGATCCTAAACACAGAATCCTAAACACATAACTCAAGCAAATCTGAAACACATACTTCACATCATACATACATTTAAGTTAAGTTAAATAGCTAAAATGTAAATGCTATCATCTTGAGAGATGCTTTACTGATCTGGGGTAAAAGAGTTCAACTACAAGAGCTTAATTTAGGTGCTGAATTTAAGTGCGTAGTTCCAGACATGCTAGAGTTACAAAGACATCCCCATCACCCAGCAGATGTGACATGATGTGTATGAGGTCTGAGATAAGCCAACAGCTGCTGGCCAGACAACATGCCTGAGGATGTCTCAGCTGGTCCTAGGTACCTAAATTCAGAAATAGAATTGACCCTACGTACCTAGAACATATCTGTCTGTGTATAAGATTAATCCTGCCTAGTATCTATTTATCTTCTAACAATATAGACTTAGCTCAGAGAATAAGTTCAGATAAAGGTCTACCCAAATGTTCTTAGAACACTTATTTGTACATTGGAAACCAGGTATTCTAGACTATAAGATCATATAGAATAGAAGGTGCATATGCAAATTCATATCCACTTCTTCATTTATGATGATTAGTATTTTTGCCTTTGGGTTCAGTGATGGCAGAAGACTAATGCTTGGAAACAAAAATACCAAAAATTGATCACATTTGGTCAAGGTTAACAAATTAATCACCATGTTTGGATTTAGGGAGTCAAATAATGTGACTCAAAACACTTTGCACTCCACCCATAATTCCAAAATTTAGCACAAAGGCTATCATTTTAGCGTTAACCTGGATCTATGTACTATAAACAGAAAAACAGAAAAATTACGTGCCAGAAATGAATGCAAATAATAGAGAATGAGATAGTTCAAAAAAATTTTTTTAAAACTACTATTAGAGTACTACGCACAGGGAATCCAGAACTACCACATACCATGTTCTTACTGTCCCTCATTTAATCTATACTAACAAAACCTACTTTTTAAATGGTGTGTTTTTATACTAACTTTTCACACATGTTAAAGATGATTACTAAATCAAAATATACCTGAGTTAGGTTTCAGTGTAAGATAGCTGTATAAATGGCCAGTATTAAGGAATATATATGAGAATTATTTCAATGTATTCTCAAACGTATTTTCAAAGTATTGCAACATGGTTAGGACTGGATCCCTCCCAATTCAGAGTCCATCACCATTACCATAAAGATGAGGAGAACGATGCCTTGGTTGGTGACCCAGCTCAGCTCACTGATGAGGAGAAATATAGGGACTGTGAAAGATTCAAGTTTTGCTGCCTCAAATGTGGAACAGAGAATATTTATGACAATGTCTTTGACTGTTCGGCGTGATTTATTGAGCCCAGCTTGCAAAGGTGTAGTAAGAGTGACTGTGAAGAGCCTCCTTTCACCCACGTGGTTCAAATGAACAACAAATTACTGTTGGATATTAGACGCTACCTCTGAAAATACTGCAGTACACAGATCTGCACATGAGAGGAGCCAGCATCATAACTATGACTAGTAATATAACCAAGGCTAGGGAGATGCCAGCATCATAACCACTGAAGTATTTGAATGTTAATTTCCAATTTACAACTGTAGTTCAGGTTCTTTGGCTCTACTTCCAAATAACCACAATGTATCTCAGTAGAATACCAAGACATCTTAAGTCACTGCATGTGTTTAGGAACCAGTTCACTCACTTCTGAGAGGTGCTCCTAAGAGGAAGGATTTTAGAACTTTTATCAGCACAAATACCAAGAACCTTCCGTTTTACTTCAACAGGTCAATCAGTAAGTCAGCTCTGCTTTCTCTGCACATTGTAAATGAGAAAGCTGAGGGCTGACTTTTGCATAGTTGTGTTAAGGGAAAAGGAACTATAGCAATAAATGAAGAGAATATATAAGAAGTTGACTCTAATCACACCTATGCAATGTTATGTTCCTGAAAGCTGAATTAAACCCGTGGGGCTACAATGGAAAATTGTTGTGTGGAGTGCTAACTATGCAATTGCCTTTGACAGCTACATCTTGACATAATGCTTGGAATATCTGAGTGAGTGACTGGACCCCTCTAGGCCTGAGTGAGCTGCTGCATTTCTAATCAGAGGAAAGTTCATTAATTCAGACATCTACAAGTTATACACTATTTATATTTCTACCTAAATTCTGAGTTTTAAATGGACGTCTTCTCAGAATGTAACTGTATTTTATCATTATATACATAGATACCTTTTAAAAGAAATCATAAATGAACAAAGTTTTGTGGAAAGAGTCAAACGCTAAGTACTGTAATGATAGTATTGAGCTCTCACATGCTAAAAAACAAGGAAAATAACAAAGTGGGAAATGAAGAGGAAAGAAAAATGAAAAAAATAAAATAGAGAGCCAGCAAGTATGGCCACATTTCTGCTGACAACATCCTGGGAACAGCAGAAATCCGAAATTAGTGGATGTATTAAGTAGTTTCTGGGTCTGATTAAGTGTCCAGTTTATTAGAAGGATTCCACATTTCAGAAACAGCAGACAATTTCAATACTGTCTGCTCAGTAGGATAACACACTCAAGGAATGAACAGTAGTGCTTCTTATCAGTGATGCCTTGCATGTACTGCCTAGAATTTTATTAAGTTTGCATAGTGAAGAAATAGTGTATTTTCACAGTTTTCTTTACTGTAATTACTAGACAGGCTTGAATTTCAAAAGTTTCAGGTAGAAACAATGAATATTACTTGTGGAGTAATATAATTGATATAGATTTCCAAAAGACTATCGAAAATATCTCTCACCGAAGACTAGGCAGGTGACTAAGCAGTTACAGCTTAAGAAGGAAGGTTCTTAAATGGTAAAATAACTGATTGAAAGAGAAGCTGTAAAAATGGTTGAGTTCTAACAGTGGAAATCACCAGAGCAGTTGTGCTGATAACTAGTGTTCAACATACTTGTAAGCTAGGTAGGAAAGAGGGTAAGCAGAGAGAGAAGAAAGTTTGCTGATTGTACTAAATTATTTCAAGTGAGTGGTAAGGGTAAGAGTGCACTGTAAAGAACTGCAGCAGAATATGCCTTATGAGCCTGAATGACTGAAATTAAGTGTAGATAAATGTAAAGTGCCACATGGGGAAAAGACTATCCTAATTTCACATAAAAATGATGAGCTCTGAACTAACCATTACTATTCAGAAGAGAGACCTTAGAATTGTAATAGGTAGTTCCATGAAACTGTCAGCTCAGTGCTCAGTAGCTGTTAAAAAGTAAATTAAATGCTAGTATAGGAGTACAGAATGAAACAGAAAATATAGTTATGCCACTGTAAACCCAAAGTTCACCTAGGAATTTAAACTTAATGTGAAGTTCTAGTCCCCTCATCTCAAAAAGGATATAATAAAGGTAAGGAATAAGACTTATGTATGAGAAACAACTGAATAACCTGTGAAAAATATGAATGATAAAAATGTGAAAAATATGAAAAATAAATTACTTAAAAGGAAAATGAAGGTCTACAAAACCCTGAGTAACGTGGAGAAAGCATAGAGGGATCAACTTTTCATACTCTTTTCTCAGTTAAAGACATACTGTGCATCAAGTTAAAGTAGGTTCAAAACAAACAAAAGGAGATGATACTCAGGAAAGGGGCAATGACCCTTATTACCAAAAAAGTTTTACCAAACTTTTACCAAAAACTTATTACCAAAAAAGTTATGGATACTAAACGCTTGTGTGGGATTAAGAATGGAAATTGGGAAATTACAGGGAAGAGTCCACTGAGGGTTACTAAATACACAATAATACCACATGTGACTCAGGAAGTCTTGGAGCTGAAACTAATTTAAAGGTAGAAGAACATTATCTGGAAGCATCATACGTATTCCCTCCATTTTTATTTTTTGCTAGGCATTTCCTTACAGACAATGTGGGAGATAACAATAGATGGATCTTTCATCTGATTCATTATGGTCATGATTAAATTGTTCTGTTCACTTTATTGAATCACTCCTATATTGCAATAGGAAAGGTAAACTTGATCTTGATATATTTGAACTTGTTATGTTTCAAATGTGTGGTTTTGTTTTTGTTTTTTCCCCCAGCAGAAATAAAAAAAATAAAATGAATGCCAGTGTATAAAGCACTGGAAAGTTTCCTTCTTCGTAGTATAGGCAATTCATCTTTTTAGCCCTGAAACATGAAAAAGATATATAGAAAAACTGCATAGATCAATCAGGGAAACAGGGAGTCTGTTTTACCAGAGAAGCATAGACATGCTTGGTGCACATAACACAAGGAAAAAAAGAAAAAACTTATGACCACTCTTTATGAGAACATTGAATAAAGTAAATAAATAAAGTAAAAAGGGCAAGAAGGAGGACCTGGGTAACTATAGACCAGTTAGCCTCATGTCCATCCCTGGAAAGGTGATAGAACTACTTATCCTTTGTGCTGTCTCTAGGCATATCAAGGATAAGAGGGTCATTAAGGGCAGCCAACATGGCTTCACCAAGGGGAAGTCATGCTTGACCAACCTGGTAGCCTTTCATGAAGACATAACCAGGTGGATAGATGATGGTAAAGCAGTGGATGTGGTCTTTCTTGATTTCAGTAAAGCATTTGACACCGTCTCCCACAGCATCTTCACGGCTAAACTGAGGAAATGTGGTCTGCATGATTGGGTAGTGAGGTGGACTGTGAACTGGCTGAAGGAAAGAAGCCAGAGAGTTGTGGTCAATGGGACGGAGTCTAGCTGGAGGCCTGTATCTAGTGGAGTCCCTCAAGGGTCGGTGCTGGGACCGGCACTGTTCAATATATTCATCGATGACTTGGATGAGGGAATAGAGTGCACTGTCAGCAAGTTTGCTGATGACACAAAATTGGGAGGAGTGCCTGACACACCAGAAGGCTGTGCTGCCATCCAGCAAGACCCTGACAGGCTGGAGAGCTGGGCAGGGAGAAATTTAATGAAATATAACAAGGGCAAGTGTAGAGTCTTGCATCTGGGCAGGAACAACTCCAGGTACCAGTATAGGTTGGGGACTGACCTGTTGGAGAGCAGCGTAGGGGAGAAGGACCTGGGGGTCCCGGTGGACAGCAGGATGACCATGAACCAGCACTGTGCCCTTGTGGCCAAGAAGGCCAATGGGCTATATTAGAAGGGGTGTGGTTAGTACGTCAAGAGAGGTTCTCCTCCCCCTCTACTCTGCCCTGGTGAGACCACATCTGGAATATTGTGTCCAGTTCTGGGCCCCTCAGTTCAAGAGGGACAGGGAACTGCTTGAGAGAGTCCAGCACAGAGCCACAAAGATGATTAAGGGAGTGGAGCATTTCCCTTACGAGGAAAGGCTGAGGGAGCTTGGAGAAGAGGAGACTGAGGGGGGAACCTCATTAATGGTTATAAATATGTAAAGGGTAAGTGTCAGGAGGATGGAGCCAGGCTCTTCTCCTTGACATCCAACGATAAGACAAGGGGCAATGGGTGCAAGCTGGAACATAGGAGGTTCCACTTAAATATGAGAAGGAACTTCTTCATGGTGAGGGTGACGGAGCACTGGAACAGGCTGCCCAGAGAGGTTGTGGAGTCTCCTTCTCTGGAGACATTCAAAACCCGCCTGGATGCGTTCCTGTGTGACCTGATCTAGGTGTTCCTGCTCTGGCAGGGGGATTGGACTAGATGACCTTTCAAGGTCCCTTCCAATCCCTAACATTCTGTGATTCTGTGATTCTGTGAAATATTAGCAAGACAAAAGGATAAAGATGATAAAAGATGCAACAGTTATGTAATGTTCATGAATATTATTAACCTAGAAGTTGGAAAAAAGCTTCTGACCAGCAGCAGGGGTGAAATTCTGACATAAACTTCAAATAGAGTTAATGGTACTAAGAAATCTATCTCAGAGAGGGAGAGACTAAATTTGTGTAGGGAATGATAGGATCTTGTTGTTAGCTACAGCTCAGATGATATGATCACCTAAGAGGTCTCTAGCAGATCCCTTTCCTATGTTCAACTGGCTTTTTTTTTAACTTAAAAATAAATTTTAAAATATTCTGTAATTTCACTTTAGAGAGATTCAGTAAGTTTCATGACTGGATTTTGTCAGAATGATTCAACAAACAAGGAAATGTATTTCTGACAGACTGCTGGCTGTAGCTTTGATCAAAGTTACAGAAAATTAAACGGAACATTGTCAAATACCAGGTCGCTTGATGTTTAATTCATGTGCAAACACCCACTCTAGTAGTTTTCAACATTTGCTGTACTAGAAGTGGTTTCCCAGAAGTGGTCTCTATTTGCAAAGTGAGAAAAACAGTGTGAAGTTGACACCTGAGAAAGAGTTTGTTTTCCTAGGACAGAAATGTCTGACATACTAGAAGCCAAAACTATATATGTTTACTGTGATTAACATGAAATAATTTAAACAAGTATTTACAATTCTACTATTCTAAATCTAAGAAAAATGTGCTCTTAAAAAATGTTAACTGCAACACAGTTCTCTTAAATGAGGGACACTCCACCTACAATCCATGAGCCCATCTAAGCACATCAAAATAGAGTAGGTTTCCCACTCTTCCTAAGCTTCCCACTGCTTCCTAAGAACTACCCATATTCAAAATATCCATGCATGTGTCAGTGACAGATTATTTTTTCCTTTTTTCCTCACTGAGATTTGCCTATTGACAGGCTTTTGTTCACAGAAAATCCATTTGCTTGTTTGGACCAAGGATGAACACTGCTGTTGCCTTAAGTAGACACTGGGAAATCTATGAGAAAGAGTAGTCTGGAGGGATGTTTTCATTGTTGTTTATTTTAGGATGCCTAAAGATATGAAGACCACATTAAGTGGAGTACCCTTGCTCTAAAAAATCATAGGCTGTGCAGAGGGGAGCATGAAATAAAGCAGAAGGCTGGATAAACAAGAAAAGGCAAGATTTGCAAAGAACAGGAATTTTGCATATAATAGGGGAAACCTGAAGGAAGATTCAAAGCAGCAGCTAGGGTTTCTACATCAGTAAGTACAGAAGATGGTCTTAGTAGGCCTATCACAGATGAATTAGAGTTAACAATTTTTGTGTCAGAATGGTCAGATGAGTGAAGATTTCTGTAATCAAAATGGTAATTATCGTAAATATATGTGTATGTATATATTTATATGTATACTAACCACTAGGGTCTAGGGTCAGTCTAGATGTACTCTGTCTCAGAGGATCCTCCATCCTCTTCTTTTCGCACCCATTGTACCAGAATATAAAGCTGAGAAGGGACCTCTTCAGATAAAGAGATTAATGAAAGAGCTCTTGGAGAAATGAGGGAAGGAGGGTGCAGTTATTGGCAAGTGAAGACAGGCTGCTGCTGGAGGTAAGGCACATGACTGAATGTAAAGGAAGGTAAAGAGGAACTGCCTCAGAGAATTATTAACAACGAGGTTGTGGCCACTGGGATGATATCTGCAAGTAAGAAGGAAGAAAAATCCACCAACAGTTGGCAGGAAAGCTGTCAAAGAAGGACAAATACAGTGGGTAAGAAAACTGCGATGGGGCATAAGCAGACATGAGCAGAAGGAAATCCCTTAATAAATGTGATTGGAAGCTGCATTGACATGGGTAGGAACAAACATTTTAAATTAAATAGCAACAGGAAAAGCACTTCTGTTTTTTAGTTAAAACACAATTCTGAAGTTGGGAGTTGGAAATCTTTCATACACATACATTATTTTATATTTTTAATATGCCTTGGAATGTAAGAGAGAATGTCATAGCAGAATTTCACATTCCTATGCTCTTTATTAAAAGGTAAAGTTATTCCTAAATGCAATTTGTATTGAATGTGCAGATGACATTTTCCTGAGAGTGACAGTGTTTTCTATACAAATCTAGAATAGTAGATAGCACTTTTTTTTTCAGTTTCCTAGGTGTATTTCCAGTTCCAGATTACATTGTGCTGTACAAAGTACTTCAATATGTGAATAGGCAAGTCAGCACTTTTACAGGGGAAAAGAAAACCGTTTTCTCCTTAGCTATTTTAGGTTTTGCAAGGAGAGCTTTAACACTTGAACAAGTTTCAAAACTGCTCCAGGCAGCATGATATGAAGTAATTTTAACATGTTTCAGTACATTAGGTTTAAGGAATAATACTTCTTCTCTCTAACATTGTCCAAGTCTCTGTGGTAAAATAAACCATTGGACATAAGGAAGATTTGATATTTCTGTAATAGTAAGTCATATTTCATGCTTTCATCCGTGTTGCTCTGTATGCTGTGCATTCATATTGGTTGTACATCTATATACATGTACTAAAATATCATTAAAAACACCAGAAAAGTGTGATATTTAGAAATAAAAAAGAAGCATCACAATAATGGGGAACTTCTACATGCATTGTTTTGAAGAACAGACTACTTTTTTGATTACTTGAATACTGAATTGGAAGCTTGACAAAAAGAAAGTATATTTTAAAATAGTTTTTCCACATTCTTGCCATGATCCAGGCCTTGACAGCAGATTCTAACATTTACTTCTTTAAATTTCATGACATTTTCTATTAGCATATAACTTTAAAAGTTCTGTTATGTTTCTCCATTTTTTAACAAAATACATCAAGCACAGAAGCAAGAAGTTTAAGTATCTATGAT
Organism: Anseranas semipalmata; assembly: GCA_013399115.1. Classification (NCBI taxonomy): domain Eukaryota; kingdom Metazoa; phylum Chordata; class Aves; order Anseriformes; family Anseranatidae; genus Anseranas; species Anseranas semipalmata. The sequence goes on along the minus strand of VXAA01000835.1, from coordinate 63,283 downwards.
CTGATTTGGTTAAGAATTCTATGTCATGAGCAATATGCAAATTTTGTCACCCCTTCCATGCATTTTCTCTAGTGTTCATGAAATAAAGAGTCCAATGCATTTTTTTTTCAACTTATATTTTTATGGTTAGTAAAATGGAGGGACTCTGAACAGCTTGTTCAGACTGTAGTTTCCGTTATTGTTTTCCTCTTTCTTCATATTTGCAAGACAGGCAAAATCAGTCCAGTTCTATTTTATTATCAGGAAGAATTCAGACAAAAGCACAAGGCATCCTGACATGATCTGTAAAATTTGCCATAACACTGATTGGGAAGGACTAATTACAAAAAATCTCTTGATTTGGCTAGTTCATTTTTTCCATTTTCTAACTGAGACTTCTGAAATAGAAGTCCTCTGCAGAGGATGGATTTGTGAAGAAAAATCTTGACTACGAGAACTGATCTATCAAACAACATTTTGCTTATTACCAAAAATTTTTTTTATTAAGCAAGCAGTTTAATATATAATAGTTGCATCTCATTATTAATCTACTAAATAGTCCTACCCATCTGTAGACACTTTTAGAAGGATGGATTTATGCTTTTCTCTGTTCCACTCTTTTATATATGAAACATATATTTTGGGAAATCATCAATCTACTTAACTACAAACACATGTCTAGAAATTGTTCTGCAGTTGTGGTATCTGCTTTAGTGATACACAGTTACCTTTGATGAAAAAAGGGATACTGTAACCATTCTATTAAAACGCTCAGAACTTATTCTTGCATAAGATAAATATAAGATTAATATATCATATATCGTAATTTAGAATGACTTTCCTGGGCATTAAAATTTCAACATCAATTTTTATTCATTTTTTATTGCAACAACAAGAAAGAGCAAGACATTATTCCATCCTTAGCTTGAGGATTTATAACAAAAAATCAAACGTTCATCAGATATTTTTCATTAGGTTATAATCTTTTGATATTCTAATTTTAGTAGCTGTCCTTAAGAAATCAAAGAAAAACACATGGAAGTTGTACTCTGAACTCAGAGAAAAAGATATTTCCACATTGATTTTAAAGATAGAAAAAAAAAAACACCAAGAACTAATCAATTTCTGCACCGTATTCTATATGCCATAGCAAATTATGGCAAATTATGGCATTTTATTTTAAGTGTTCAAGGCATGACAAGAAAAAGATATTAAAAGGTCACAGGCTGTCTTAATACTGCAAACTACTGCTCAGTCTGTGTCAGACTGATTGACCTTTTTCTGACTAGTGTCTGCTATTTCGTTTTCTCTTTGCTATTTTCTCAGTTGTGTTTTATAGATTGAGACTATGTCTCTAATGTTAATTTATTAATGAAATGTGTACAGTTTAACTAGAAGATAGTGTTTGATTTCATTCTATTTCTAACAGAGTTCTCAGGGTGAGGAAAAAAAAGTTCATGTTTAGCTCTGTGTGCCATCTGATCATTTTGAACTGCCATTATAAGAGCCATATCTACTCCCCCCAGGTGCCAGTTTAATACACTCATTAAAAATGTATACAAATATAATTATATATATGCATGTACTATTTCAACTTTCATGATCCCAGCATGCCTCATGAACAGTTTGTATACCATCTGGCATAAACAAATACCATTTCTCATTCCTAAAATCAGTATCAAGTACAGGGACAACAACTAAATGCAACCACAATAAAAGCCTTTTGCCCAGGAACACTACTGCGTCTACAGGAAGCTGCAGCAGACCTTGAAGTAGGAACAGCTGAATCAGACAGAAAACCAATCAGTCAACTTTTGATTTATTGTCCTCCTCTAGTGAACAGAAGAGGTGGATTTTAGATGGTCATCTTGGAAGCTGCATTTTTGAGCAACCTGGTTCATGTGAGCAATGCCCTTAGATTATTTCAGAAGTACTTCGGAGATGAGACATCTGTTACATATATGTTAGATATGTGATGGAAGTGTCCAGCCCCACATGACTGATAGAGACCATACAAAATTTGTTTGTTCGTCAGTGAGACGTTACATTATATCACATTTATTCCTTAGTCTAAATGTAAAAAACATTTAGCTTAATGAACCACAACGCTTTATATATTTGTTTGTTTCTATAATATATACATATTTTAATAGGTACCGAACATGTTTGAGCCTACTTATAAAAACTGACAAATGCACAGCCCCAGATGATATAGCTGCATATCATCATCCAGACAACCTCAATTGAACCAGGCATACTCCATTATTGTCTGACAATGGTACAAAGTAAGCTAATATAACATTGTGCTGTCTTCAGGACATTCTGTCACAGCTAAAGAATATCTCACAGTATGAAAGAACCTAACCCATAACAATTAATGAATATTTGCAGGAGGGTTGAGATTTAGAGATGGTGTTTTAACCTCCAAAAAACTGTCAAATAGCAGTATTTGCAAATAGCATTTGCATGACATTACATGATTCCCCTAAAGTACAAGTGTATTCATGTGATTTTTCTTCCTTCATCAAACTCATTAACAACTACCTCTTCTAAGCACAAACATACAAATATAGTAAATTATTCTTCAAGGATTTCAGGTTTTGCCCTGACACTGCAAGGTTTTTCTCAGGTTTGCTTTTTCAGTAGGAGAAGAGAATAAAATTATTTGGCATTTACACTTTGTAAGTCATTCACTTCAAGCACCTGACATCACAATAATTCTTGACGAGCTTAACGGTTTTCTGTAAAGAATTCTCTTCCTGGTAGTAAAGGTCCATTACCTCCTGCTTTATTAATAATTCCAGTTCTGCTACTTTCCCCTTATTTGCCATCTTTTTTGGTCAGAACTTTGACTTGGCATTTCTAGTGTTTCATGAGTTCATATTTCAAATACATAACTACCACTTAATACTCTAACTTTTAGAAAGTGGAACACTTTCTTTCACCAGGTTCTTTGAAATCACTTGGCTGCACTTGATATACTTTTCCTTCTGACTATTCTGCAGTTTAAACTTAGTGTTCACTAATGGTTTCCAGCAGCATATATATATAAAAGCCAGATGGATTGATTCTATTGGCATGCAAACATTTTAGCACTTTATGGGAAGACAACTAAGCCAAAAAAAAAAAAAAAAGAAGAAAAAACAAAACAAAACAAACAAACAAACAAAAAACACAAAACGGTCTTCTCTAAGAGGAAAAGTCTGTAGACTCTAGACATACTTGCCCCCTAGCAGTGCTTATCTGCGTATCTGCTTATCTGTCATTGCATTTACAGTATAAAATGTCTGTGGAAGTTGTGTTTGGGGAAAAAAAAGAAGAGTCTGCCTTCTCTACTGGAGCTGTATTTCAGCCATACATTTCATTTACTTTCTCCATATATTTAAAGGAAAAGCACTGCCTAGAGACTGTTGGATGAATCTTAATTGCTTTGTATACAAGTTCTTATTATAGCTGTGATTTTGTTAGTGTTATTTCATCATCTATATCTGAGCTTGTTGGAAAAGGTTTCTCTAGCGCTTGGTAGTCAATGTAAGGAAAATGGTGTTTGACTTTGTATGACCCCCTGACCAAGAAAAAATCACAGTCATTGCAAATAGTTTAATTTTGCTTGTATCTCTTATGAAAACAATTAAAGAACAAACAAAAATACTTCATCCTATCCTTTATTTTTCTCTTAATTTCTATCATTCAATAAAAATAGTTTTTAAAGACAAATTTGCTTCATTTCCAAGAAACTGTATTTTAGGATCTCCCCCATCTTTCTCACTTGCATTCCTTTCCCTTTTCATATATTATTTTATACTTAAAAATACTTGGTGAAACTACTGTAATAGTTCAAGTTATGTGTGGTACACACTGGAAGCCAAACTAGTAACTGTAGTGACCCACAAGATACTAACAACAGGTGGAATGAAGGTCACAGGGAACAGAGGACACAGGCATAAAACTAAAATCTACAGAAAACTAGAGTAGAGTTCAGCTGCTTCATAGGAAGAAAAGAAAAGAAAGAAAGGAAAGAAAAGCAAGAAAGCAAGAAAGAGAAAGAGGGAAAGAGGGAAAGAGGGAAAGAGGGAAAGAAAGAAAGAAAGAAAGAAAGAAAGAAAGAAAGAAAGAAAGAAAGAAAGAAAGAAAGAAAGAAAGAAAGAAAAGAGAAAAAGGCTTGCATTTATACCTAAAAACATGCTGACCTAACAGTATTTTTATAATTTTTATGATTTCATTTGAGATTTTTACAGCCAGGAAACTATGTCAAACAGAGCAAATATATATCATATGTCTGTGCAAGAAATCACTAAAAATTGCTCTTAGTACTTTCATTTAAATGGGTGGTTACCCATTAAATAATGATAACAGTTGGATACAGCTGTAAATCAAGGAAAAGGAAGTGTCAATAAATCTGTTCATCTCTCTGATTTGTATCTATCTTACATGAGGTATTCTGTATAGAGTAGGCACCGATGTGTGCTAGTGCAAGGTTTTTATTGCCATTAGGAGAGGAAGACTGTATTATATACGAGTGATAAATTCTTATGCTAATTAGTTATTTCTGGCACCTTAAAGAGGTGATCTTGGTACTGTCACATGCCAGTACATTTTTTCCCATGTTATATTTAAGATGGAAGATATATTATGGACCTATTAGAACGAGTCCAGGGGAGGGCCACAAGGATGATCAAGGGTCTGGAACACCTCTCCTATGAAGACAGGCTGAGGGAGTTGGGGTTGTTCAGCCTGGAGAAGAGTGAGGTGAGACTTTATAGAGGCCTTCCAGTACCTAAAGGGGGCCTACAAAAAAGCTGGAGAGGGACTCTTTATCAGGGAGTGTAGTGATTGGACAGGGAATAATGTTTTTAAACTAAAAGAGGGTAGATTTAGATTACATATTTCAAAGAAATTCTTTACTATGAGGATGGTGAGGTACTGGTTGCCCCGAGAAGTTGTGGATGCCCCATCCCTGGAATTGTTTAGGCCAGGTTGAATGGGGCTTTGAGCAACCTGGTCTAGTGGGAGGTGTCCCTGCCCATGGCAGGTGGGCTGGAACTAGATGATCGTTAAGGTCCCTTCCAACCCAAACCATTCTATGATTCTATGATATTGGAAAATACAGTTTCAGTTTTTTAACAGTAGAATTTTTAATTCACTTTAAAAAAAAAAAAAAAAAAAGTAGTTAAGATGCAAAATTCCTACAGAGTGAAACAGTCACTTTAAATTCCTACATTTCTACAGGTGTATGTATTTGAAGCTGCTTGAAACATCAGGACTAAATAGAAGCGATTATGTAATGAAACTACTGGAAAACCTGCAATTGTGTTCCACTTAGGAAAAGGTCAACTTTTTTCTAGTATCAAAGAGTTGCTTCCCATCTGAATGTAATCAGCAGGTTGGGACAGTGTCTGATGCTACTTACAAAGATAAAGAAACAGGAAGCAGGAAGAAGCAAGAGCAAAGCTGTTCCTGTAGGAGAGGTTAATGAAGCAACTCAGGAGAGGGCTAGGATGCATACAGTCTCAATGTGGATGGTACAGGCACCGTGACTGCTTTTCTCTTACGTGATGAGGAGCACAAATGGCACAAGGCACTACTAGTTGCTACAGTCCCTTAGCTCTCATAGTACATGACAGCTGATAGAGAACGATGAAGTAGATTTCCTATACAAGAGGTTCAAAGTGTGATTGGAAAACAGACTAGCAAACAAGGACTTGAGGAAAGTCCCTGATAAAAATACAGAGAGATCAGGAGCGTCTCTTCACACTCCTTCTTAACAAACCAAACCAAACCAAAACAACAACAATAAGAAAACAATAGAGATTGGGGAACTCATAACTGTTGAAATTCTTCTAGCTGCTTCGTGAGGAACAACTACCAAGGCCATAAAAAGGATTAAGCAGGTTTGCAGACTCAGTGTAAGACAGAGGGGAACCCAATGTCTCACTATGAGCACTGTGAATGTTTTATATTATACCTGAGGTTAACACAGAGCAAAAGATGTCTGGTTATGCCTTACATTTAATCCCCACCATGGTCTGTATAACCTGTTCACATCAGAAACTCAGACTCTAGTTCTGATGTGGCATTGAAAACTCCGATCCTTAAGAGGGCTGATAGCATGGCATCCCAGTAGTCAAGTTCTGTGCTTGATTCTTTTAAATTCAGACTAGACTAAACTAGGCATAGTTATGTTCTGCATTCTTATTTCTGGCTTTTGCTCTGTTGCTGTCTCTTCTTCAGCAATGATCTACATTCCTTTAATTCCCATTTGCCTTTGGGCAATGCATACCTTTGTACCCTCCCAGTACTCATCAGTCAGTCTCAACAGTTATCAAAGTGACTACCAAAGCACTAAGAAAACCCAAGGTCCTTGTAAAGTTTGAAATTAGTATATACCTAGAAGATCTAGCAGCTGCCTAGTTAGCTTATTCACAGCTGTACAGTAAAAGTGGGAATTAACATTTTGTTGATCAGTAAGAAGGACTAGTTAAGACAACTGGTGGCCATTTTTTCTGCCTCCCTCAGTGCTTATTTTTCAAATAACTGCTGACTCTCTGAGCTCATGCTCTGCTCTCATCTTGCTGTCTGATTATTCTCCTGACCTGCCCTCTGAATTGTTTTAGCACAACAATTTGTGCAACTAAACAGTATACTCTCAATATGATCTTTCATGTATAATTTAGAAATACATTGGTATTTCTTGTTAGACCTTAAACTGTGTAAATTTAACCAAAACCAGCACATATACATTCGTACAAACATATACACATTTTCAAGCATACATGTGCATATATATGTTAAAAATTCAATTAATTTTATAAATAATTTATAATTTAAATATAAATCAAGAAAGGAGCAATGCATTTACTTTCTAAAAGTAATGTCTCAGAATGTCATAGCTTTTTTTTTAGCTGCATTATAACAACAGATCTATAGTTTTTAAGCCCTATGAACATATAACAAATTTTGTTTTCAGCCCACCTATAGTATGCTTTCAATTTTATTTTTTTGCTTGTTTTAAAAAAATAAAAAAAAAAAAAAAAAACCACATGTATGAATTTTAGAGCACAGTGCAGCTCCATCTTTCATGCTAGATATATTTGTTATTATTTGGAAGTAATAAGCATGCATAAGTACTTCTTAAATACTGTCAAGGCTTAAATAAATTATTCATAAAGCATTCCTCATTCTTAAAGTAAATAAGATTTAGTTTCAATAAGCAAGTAATTACTACAGTGATTTAGATCTTTCCATAAGCTAGAAAAGGTTTAGGGAGGACAAAAAGGAAAGGAAAAAGTATTTTTTTTCCCAGGCTTTCAGAGATTTCAGATATTTTCACATCTCTAACCCTGCTATTTCTTTGACCTCTTCTGAGCACTGATAATTACTAATTCATCTTTGTGAACAAATACAAGGTGTTTTATCATCTTACTGTGGCAAAAGCATATTATCCCATTCCTTTACAAATACAAAGCAGAAGTGTATATGTATATATATTTATTTCATATTAGCACCACTGAAAAATAACCTTCTTCCTCCAAAATAGGATAACGTCATTCTTAGGATTTCTTTCTTTAATTTTACTCTTTTTTCCTGGAATGTTTTAAAATTCATTCAGTTGTTCTTGCCAGACAAGGTATTCCACCTTCTATTTTAGCTATCTTCATCAAAATGGTATACTTTCTGTTAACTTCCATCTGTTTGTCTTTCATTCCTTTTGCTTTATGTATTCATTTCAATGTCTTTTTTCCATCTTTGTTTTTACCACTGAGCCAAGTGGAGTTGCAATATGGAATTTTAGCCATATAACTCTCCTGAAGAAGTCTCACTTCTCATCCAAAATTTGCTTTCTATACTTATCACCATTTCTCAACTTTTTAATTACTTATTTTACTCATAATATTACAGAATCATAGAATAGTTTAGTTTGGAAGGAACCTCCAGAGATCACCTAGTCCAAACTTCTGCTCAAAGGAGGTCAAGTTAGGTCAGCTTATTCAGTGTCCAGGATGTGTCCAGTCAGCATGTCCCAGGATGGAGACTTCGAAACTTCTCTGGGCAACCTGCTTTAGCGTTTTGATCATCTTCACTGTGGCAAAGGATTTTGCGCATCTGAATCCAAACTTTCTGTATTGCAGCTTGTGTCCTTGCCTTTTGTCCTGTTTCTGTACACCTTAAAGAAGTCTGCCTCCATCTTCTCTGCACCCTTTCTTTAAGGAATTGCAGATGGCAATAAGGTCTCCCTCCAGCCTTCTCTTCTTAAGGATGAACAAACTCAGCTCTCTCAGCCTTTCCTCATACATTGAGTGCTGCAGCCCTGTGCCCATATCTGTGCCTCTACGTTGTCATTTTGGTGCTTGGGAGCCAAAAACTTTACATAGAACTTTAGATGTGGTCATGCAAATGCTTAACAGAGGGCAAGGATCACTTCTGCTGCCTTCTGGCTGTACTCTTGCTAGTACAGCCCAGCACATGGTTAGCTGTACTGTTGGCACAAGTGCATACTGCCAACTCTTGTTCAACTTGTTGTCTAGCACATTTTCTGCAAAGTTGCTTTCTATCCAGTCAGTTTCCAGCCTGTGCTGATGCATCGGGTTATTTCATCCCAGGTGCTGGACTCAGTGTACGCTGTTGTTGAATACCATGAGGTTTCTGTTAGCCCATTTCTCCAGCCTATTGAAGCCATTCTGAGTAGCAGCTCTTCAGAGTATCAGATGCTCCTCCACAACTCATCTGTAAAGATGCTGGGTGCATGCCATCCATTCATCCATTTATAAAGATTTTAAACATATTGGCTCCTTATTGGTCCCTGAGGGGTGCTACTGGTAACCTGCCAGCAGTTTGACTTTGTACCACCTTGAGCCCAGTGGTCTAACCAATTTTGCAGTCACCTTACGGTCTAGCTATGCAGTCTGTATCCAAATCATTTGGCTATATGGTACGAAGAGAGGTGTCCATAGAGGCCTTGCATAAGTCAAGGATGCAGCAATCACTGATTTCCCTTTGCTCATCCTCTCATATTTTGCAAAGTAAACTTCTGAAGAACTAAGAATTTATATCAGTGGTGGTGGATGTCCTCTCTTTGTCCAAAAGAAATATAACTGAATCAAAAAACTTGGTAACAGGTGAAATATTATTTATGTCAACAGGTGCACCTAATTAGGTACCATTCTTCTTACATTAAAGAAAGCAAGCCATTTCTGAGAATTTCAATGAAATTTTACTGTTGGACAGATATGAAATCCCCAAATAACTTTCTCATAATAAAAAGTGTATTCTTTCCAATTCTACATTCATATATGCAAGGAACAACTCACCTGGTTTTGTAGTTTAGTTTGACAGGATATTAAAAGACGCCAACTATTACAGACTTTGTTACTAACCATAGTCAAAATGCTCTAGTTTTGATTTGGCAAGATGGACATTTTTTGTTCACTCAAAACTCTTTCATCAAGTTAGAGACAGATTTAAGACTTTAGTATGTGAATCATTTCTACCAGAGCTCCAGAAATTTAAAATCTGTCCCAGCAAAAGAATCCAGTTCCTCTCCCTTCTGTTCCTTGAAAATTTTTAGTTTCTTCTCTTTGTGTTTTTTTGTTGCAGTTTGCTTCCAATGTTTCGAGTTTGTACTCTACCTTCATTACCTTCCTCCCTTTCTGTTGCAAGTTTGAATTTCTCCAAATTCTTCTAGCTTAATTTCAACTGTGCTTATTAGCAACTGCCTCTGCACTTGTAAAACACAGACAATCTCACTTTGTCACACTTACTCACACCCCTATTCCTATGGTGGAATAAGGCCAATAATTCATGAAACAAACCTTTAGCTTCACACTTGTCATTTACTTAAAATTTGGTTTTCAATGCTTTTGTTTTCATGCTCACAAGACCAAAAGAAAATAACCTGAAGTTTCACTCTCATCTGATTGCTTCCAAGATCCCTGATGTGTCCTATAATTTTTTTATTCTACATGAAACTGTATCATCAGCAGTGGAGACTTGTCAGAATATTTCAGAATCCTACTTAATATGTTGCAGTTTTGCTCCAAGCAAACTACTGCATTCAGTCCTATTGACCTTGTACCATCCACTGAATTTATGTCTGCCTTTAAATACAAAGTCACCAGTAAGGGCAATAGCATGCCTTCTTAGAATAATTGCAATTTCTGTCTTGATAACAGCTGACTTCATAATGCTAGAAAGCCATCAAGTATATGTCCTGTGGCTTTCTGTTCCATTTTTTCTGGAAAAAAAAAAAAATTCTTAGGAACTGACCTTCTGACTATCCGTAATGACTGAGTAGTTACCATTAGATTTAATATCTTCTAGTTCTTTTGGCCCTTTTAGGTCTCAAACAGAAGTTTGTTTCTCTCACTTCTGTTCTCTACAGTTCTGATAGTTTCTATACTTACCTTTAAACATTCATGTGAATAATTTTAATTTGTTCATGGTTTTTTGTTTTCCAAGTGCTGCACAATTGAAATGTTGAAATTTAAGATTCCAGCCCACATAATTCAGCCTTGATTGTTTACGAACTTGCATCACTTTATGAACTACATAAAAAAATTCAACTCATCATTGAAGCAACATTGCAGCAACAGCTGGAGTGAGAAGTACAGTAGCAGTATTTAACTCAAAACTTTTCCTTGAAAGAGCAGCATGCCTCTGATATACCATTATCATTGTTCACATTATAGCAATACATTTATGCTAAGGCAGTAATTTCTTGCCAGTGAACTTTTATAAAAGGCATTCATGCAGTGTATGATCATTTATATTCTGTGTCATTTACACTGAGTCTAAACATGTAAATTACTAAACCTGCCTAGGAAATAAGGAGGTATCATTACACCAAGTATTTCTCATTTTACTGTGAATATCAGCACCTTCCAGACTTAAATACTTGGTTTTGTTTTCTAAATACATTTTAAATAATCTATAATAATTCTGCCCAAATTACTATGTGTGTTCAGCTGTTATTCATTACAAAACTGGGGGGGTGGGGGTGGGGTTTGTTTTGTTTTGTTTTACAATCAAAATTAATGTCTAATATTTGAGCCACATCCTATGTCTGAAACTTTTTCAACTTTGCTATACCTTTTTATTCGTATTGAGTTTTAAAAGTGTGTGGGGGGGGTTCAAACACAGAACAAATAATGCTTCATTCTGAAGGGTGCCAAGTGACTCTTAATGTTCTAAGAACCCATAAATCATCCTGATGGAAATTATTCTGGATTAGTTTAATAATCGCTATCCATTTATAGGTTTCAGCAACTCAGGCATGATAAACACATCTGAAATGCAACTTGTAGCAGGTCTTCTACCTGCTCCTAACTTGTCTGAATTGGGTGCTGAGAAACTCTGTAGCACTTTATATTCTGTAAATGATAAAAGCTTTCACTCTTGTATGCCAAAATTAGCCTCTAAATAAACAGTCAGCATTCACATTGCAACACCTAACCACAAAAGATATGTAGCAATTGCTGTTGCCAGCTCATGACTTTAGCTGCCATAAAGGTAAGAATGTGCCTCTGAAATTTAGGTCATGCATATTTGAGGTCATATCTTCATGTAAACGTTATTTACAGCTGCCACAGGGCTGATTTTTCCAATCACCAGGCACAAGGATTATATATTCTTATTGAAGTTAATTGACTATTTCAATGGGGCCAAGACTTCACTCAAGATCTCCAGATCAGTCTTTCTTAATCCTGAAGTTTCCTCTCAGTCACTTTGAGTAATCTTGCTTTTGCAAAGCTTGCATTTAAGTTAAAATGTGGGGAAAAGAAAAGAAAAGAAAAGAAAAGAAAAGAAAAGAAAAGAAAAGAAAAGAAAAGAAAAGAAAAGAAAAGAAAAGAAAAGAAAAGAAAAGAAAAGAAAAGAAAAGAAAAGAAAAGAAAAGAAAAGAAAAGAAAAGGACTAAGAACAAATGCAGATGGTATGTTTAATGTTTAATACCATGCCATTGCTGCCCAACGAAGGCCAGGAGTTAATGGGCTGAAGACAGAAGGTAAACCAATGAACTAAGGGGATACAGCAATCATCCAAAAAAAAAAAAAATAAAAAAGGGTTCAAATATGATTAACATGCTAGATAGCAGAGAAAAGATGATTTACCCAATTAAACAGATTTTGGTTAATAGCTGAATGTCACTACATTCAAGCACACACTCAAAGCTATATTCAAGTTGAACAATTGATAGCTCTTCAGAATTACGAAAATGCTGACTGTAAGGACACATAGCTAGTTTATACCTTACAGTGCTGATCTTCATTTCAGTTCCACTTGAAAGTTACAGATGTCTTTCAAGCATAACATCATGTATAGATCACTCTATAAATGACATAAATGTAGCTGACATTTTCAATATACATGTCACTGTTATGGGATCAAAGAGAATTTACAATTCCTTTTTAGACAATCTAATATTAAAAAGACAATAACAGTACATTGAACAAAAAGGAGAAGGAATGAGAAACAAGATTTTGGATTTGACTCCCATCACAATCAAGGGCTTTCTGTGTTCCTCTGGGCAAGGTGCTTAAACCAGGATTTTTGAAAGTAATTATCTAAATAAAATAGTTTAGGAAAATATAGCCTTTAATCTTTCCCCATTACTAATCTCACCTATACACTAGAGATGAAAATCTTTATATTCCTTGTCTTCCTTTCGAACAAAACTGGCATTTCACAAAGCTCATTTGAAACTCCTGCAAAATCTGTGGCTTAGTTGAGCCAATGTATGTTTCCTAGAAAAGAAAACAATCTTCAAATGAATATTCAGCTAAGAAAAAAAAAAAGAAGTTTAAATCCAAAACACTGATACTATCCCAAACTAGAACACTATTGACAAAGATCAGGTGGATGGATGTCTCTCTCAACAGTGGAAAGGGAGGGCAATTTTCAGCTAAACTTTTATGTGTGATAAGAATACTTCAAAAAATATTTTGATGGGAATCTATCAATCAAGGAACACAAATTTGTCAGACCTGGAAAATCTGCAAAGACTGTTATACAATTGAGAATGATCTGACAGAGAGGAAATTCTTACCAGCTTCCTAGTGCCAGAAAACCACTTTCCACTGTGTACTGCTTCCACATTATATGAGCAGGATTCTCCTAGTCACTGGTTGGATGCAGCTGGGCATTCAGACTTATTCTATTACAAGAAAAATAGGCCTATAAAGCAGGCACTCAGGTGTACCCCAAAGCTTTCCCTTTCCTAAGAAAACTGTCAAGCAGGTGGTTTCCTCTCAGATAAGAGTGGAGTGGAACTCCTTCAGCAATTGTGAATTCCTCTCTTTTTTGCCCAGACTGTTGTATTCCTAACCAGTGTCTGGAAATATCACCCACCTATATATTACCCTTCTCCTCTGCTTTCCTCTAGTTCTGTAACTCACGCTGTAGCTACTTTTTAGTCTAAACTGGTGCTCCCTGTCTCCAGATAATCTGCATTTCTGTTTAATGAAAAGAACATATTGAGAACTTATTACAGTGCAGGCCTAAATATTTCCTATTTGCTGTAACAGTTGTACGTATTTGGTGAACACAATCAGTGACAGAGTTGTCATAAAATACATTCTCTCTGCTTTCACACCAAACAGTCTGAATTGAAAAAAAAAAAAACCACCAACAACTAAAGAAAAACAATGTTACATCTGAGTGGATAGACCTCAACAAAGGCTGTTTTATGGAATAACAACATTTCTGCACACTGCCATTACCAGATTACGAGAATTGAAAGTTACCAACACATTTAAGATACAGGTAGGGATATACACCCTGATGATATTTTATTTGATAGCCTCTCAAGTCTTAAAAGCTATTATATAGATGGTAAGTGGCTGCATGGCAGAGCCCTCAAAGTCATGCTGTTCTCCAAGCAAAAATAAAATCATCAATTCCTTTTTGGAATTGCACCATTGGAATGGGCACAAATTTTCTCCAATTGATTTCATCTGCCTAATAATCTGAACATTAATGACTATAAGTATACATCCATGTAAAACCGGGGATTAAATATTACCTAAACTCAAAATATTTGAGGCAAATAATGTATAAGACACACAACATTGTGAATATCCCAAAAGAGCTGTCATTTATACTTAACTCACTCTCATTTAAGCAATAATCATTTTAGAAGATCTTCAGAACTTGTCTTTCACCCATGATTCACTGGAAAACTAAGATAGCAATTTTGGACTAGTTCTAAGGTGTTATAACAGGTTATAGTCAAATTATTTCCATGATAGCAGAGAATTGCTTCTCAGCACTGACTGACCTACTTCTAGAAATAATAAATAGAAATAGAAATGTTATTCTTTTATAAGAAATGTCAAAAATATATATGTAGATAAAAAGGAGACTTCTAGGTTGTTGTTTTTTTTTAAACAGAAAAACTATTCTCTACATTTTCAAATTGGAATAAAAAATATGTTTTAGAAACAAGATTTTCCAAACATTCAGAAAATCACAACAGGTTTATTTTGTCTGCTTAAAATAAGTCTACAGTAAGTAAAACTATAGCCTAAATTTTAGATCACGAAAGCCACTTTCAGATTTAATATTCCTCATTCTAAGTTAAATAACTTTTTTCTTTCAGATATTTTGCCTTCTACTCACTAAGGTTCACCTTAGTGAATCTCATTTTTAAGTGCATGATGAACTGTAGGCGAACCTATACACTGCAGATGCAGCATTAGTGTAGAAGTAGGGATGTTGATCAAAATAAGTTCCCATGCAACATGACACAGAGTATGCATCATAACAAATTATGTTAATAAGTGGTTTGGGTCCTGGCTCTCAATTATGCTACATCTGTTCTAGCTGAAAATGCCAAATAAATGAACTAAATCTCTGAAGTCTGATGAAACAGAGTAAACCACTGATACGAGTCCTACAAAAATCTTGTAAACTGATGTTCTATTTCTAGAGAAGGTCTGACCTGTGCAAAATAAAGCTAAGCTTTCTGAAGTTCAACTGATGCAGTAGGAATCCAGTTTAGAGGTGTCTGAACAATACAGATTTTGCATCTCACTAATCTTTGTCATCTATTTCTATTTTGAGAGTCTTCTTAGGCCAATCAGTGTTGTTGCATAGGAGAGTTTACTGCATGCATACCAGCAGCAAGCCTGCCAATTTGTGCATAGAGTTGCATAACCATCAGTTATGGCACTTGGTAGGACCTTTCATTAAAATTAAAAACATGGGTAAGTGCCAAAATATTTTATTTATTAGAAATTAGTCAGGGACAGTCTTTTTATATGACAAAAAAGACCTCAACCAACCAAGAAAACCTAACTTTTCTGATTCCTAGGTGTATCCAGATGATGATCTCCACCTGACTTTAGGAATGACTAAAACATCAAAATAATCTCTTAACATCACTAGTAACAGCATCTCTGCACACAAATAGGATGTAGCTCTAAATAACTTATTTTGCCTATGCCTTCAAAAGATGGCTTCAGAAGCAATACAAGATGCAAAAGCAATTCCAGTTAGGAAATTCCTTTTAAGTAGCAATATGCAGATAAACATACTTTCATGTCTGAGTTAAACAGCAAGTAGGAAAAAAAAAGAAAAAAAAAAAAAAGAAATCTCATCTGCACATTCTTTTCTTTTACTCCCTTCTTTTTTTTTTCTCCCAGCTCACTAACTCTAACATGCAAAAACTCACACTGTAAGCTATTTGCAAGTCATGTCTAGTGTACATGGAAGTTAGTAGACCTAGAACCTCACATAAGATTTTTTTTGGCAAGTCCATCTCTCCAGCTATGCAGATCTCAAACCTACTTTTCAGCTGCAATTAAAGCAAGCATAATAGTAGACCTGTCCATAGGACCACAACTCTACCATAAGTACATATACCTTGAGTTCTTTAAACTTGTCTTCTAGCTGTTTTTGAGCCAGAACAGTACACATTTCAAAAACTTTCTCCACAAGGAATATAAATTTGCATTTTTTTTTCTTGAAAAAACAAGGATTCTTGCACAGTTACACATACCCAGCAATGAGGAGTTCAAAAAAACAACAATTACTGGTTTCATACCAGACTTGTAGCACACAGTTATTTTCGTCTGGGGGAAAGTGGAAGGATTGTGTGGGAAGCTGTTCAAATGTCTGTAGATGGACTGGGGAGCCAGGTTTCTCCATGGTGCATACGGACAGAAATCACCGCATTATTAAACTTACGTGTGTTTCTGAAAAAGTAGATCTACCTTGTGTTAGGCATGTATTAACATGAATTCGCTTTCTCTAAACCACTCACAATCATTTTGATGGACAAAGTGTGTTACAGCGCACAGATGAACTGGCTATGTAAAATTCGTTTTCTTTTGAGTAAAGAGATCCAGCATTAGGAATCACCATTTTTCCACTTCAGTAGAGACAAAAAAGCTCCAATCAGGATGAGAACAATTGACTTGTGTTTCAAGACCAATCAGTGTGTCACCTGAGCCCTGTTGTGTTAAATGCTTTAGAGAGACAAAAGATGACACTGACCTTGCAGTGAGAAGCTCACAATCAAGACACTTCATCCTTTAAACTAAAAGCTTTCATACAGTAATTGTGTTGAGAAATGTACAATAATTAATCTTAAATGAAATAACAAATGAAGACATTCAAATAAGAAAAATCTCTAATGGCCTGAATATGATCAGTAAACGTTAAACTATTATAGAACATTGTACCTTGGAAGACTTGCTTTTGGACACATTAAAAACAGTCTCTACTTTTGTGAAGCGTGCCTAGGCTGATTTTAAAGGCAGCCTCTGACTGACACACAAAGTGAATCTCATCTTTCACATTTACAAAAGTTCTAAAATAGTGCATGCTGAGAGCCTGTCTATAGGCAGACCCCAGACAGGCCCTGTACTGATACCCAAGAGAAACATTTACCAATGTATTACATTTGATTACATTAAAATCTTTCACTAAAATTATTTTTTCTCCCAGACTAACCTAACTTCACAAATTGAATTAATATTGTAATCATTTTTAAGTTTACCTAAGAATGACTCCATTACTTATTCAGCATTTCCCTTTGAAAATTCAAAATTTCACAAAATTAGGAGGCAGTGACCTTGAGAAGAGAAAACTGGCTGGAAGTCAGTCCTCTTCCTGGTTGATCATTACAAACAACGTTGTCAGAAGTTCATGACTGAATAACAGGCAAAAAGCCCTAGTTGGTCTGATTATTACCTTCTAAACCTATGGGGAAAAATGTTGCTTGTTTCTCTATATGTTATTGCAGAATAAAAAAAACCTCAGTTCTGATTTACTATTTGCCATCCTCAAAATTTCAGTGGATTGACACCAAAGAAAAGAAAAAGTTCTTAGGAATACTTGGTCACAAATTCTCAGTTTACAGAAGGCAATTCACTCAATTTTCAGTTTGTGGGTTGCGCAGACATACACAGAGGCCTGGGTATAACTGTACACCTTTTCAGAGCTTGTAAGTATTTCCAAAGAGAGCAGCTATAAAAGAATTCACCTCATTGAAGACTGCAATTGAGTAGGCTTAGGGGGCCAAGATTATAACTGAATTTGGACAGAGTCCTACACCAGTATAATTGATCAAACACTGAAAAGTTATATCAAATCTCATGCCCTAGTCATAAGAATATCTGAAGGTACTGCACAAACTAAGACAAACAGTATTCAGAAGTTGTTTGCTATGTTCGTCTATCTTCCCTATAACAATAAAAACAGAAGTGATAGCTATATTAAACTTGAGACAGAACGTATTCTAAAAATATCCTTGACAAGAACAATCATTCCCTATGGTTAGGAAACACTTAAAATCATAGAATCATAGAATGCTTTTGGTTGGAAGGGACCTTAAAGATCATCTAATTCCAGGCATCCTGCCATAGGCAGGGACACCTTCCACTAGACCAGGTTGCTCAAAGCCCCATCCAACCTGGCCTTAAACAATTCCACAGATGGAGCATCCACAACTTCTCTGGGCAGCCTGTTCCAGTGCCTCACCACCCTCATAGTAAAGAACTTCTTTGAAATATGTAATCTAAATCTACCCTCTTTTAGTTTAAAAACACTATTCCCTGTCCAATCACTACACTCCCTGATAAAGAGTCCCTCTCCAGCTTTCTTGTAGGCCCCCTTTAGGTACTAGAAAGTTGCTATAAGGCAGAGCCTTCTCTTCTCCAGGCTGAATATCCCCAGCTCCCTCAGCCTCTCTTCACAGGAGAGGTTCTCCAGCCCTCTGATCATCCTGATGGCCTTCCTCTGGACTCGGTCTATTAGGCCCATGTCATTCTTGTGATGGGAGCCCCAGCGCTGATTGCAGTACTCCAGGTGGGGTCTCACGAGAGCAGAGTAGAGGGGGAGAATCACCTCCTTTGACTTGCTGGTCACGCCTCTGTTGATGCAACCCAGG
>VXAA01000835.1:27399-42446 GCA_013399115.1 Anseranas semipalmata | reverse complement strand
TATATATATACACACACACATATATATATATATAAACTCAGGTCTTCAAGTGATCAGGTTTGCTAAGGTTCCCAAGCATGACCTTTATTATCTCAACTTTAATTCCTTTACAATAAATTTGTCACTATTTCAATCAATTTACTGTCACCTGTGGTCTTGTCCTAGTCCTTTCCTAATACTACCAAAGGACAAGATTGATTTTACTGGTCAGATGAAAATATTTACTTTTTGAAAATTACAGCTGTAACATCTTTCCATGGATTAAAATGTGTATTACAAATCCAGAAAGACTTTTATTTCTGACATCCAACAACTAGGATGAAGGTCCTGCCCACTGAGAAGACTCAGTGAAGTATCATTTGGGATTCATTTATTTCCAGTCTGCAATAATCCAGCTGTAACTGACAAAAAATGGCCATCAAAATTGCCAATAATGAAAATTTGCTGAAAACAGGAGAAAAACGTACATTTTTGTTTTAATTTAAGTAATTTGAACAAGATCAAAGTGAAGATCTTAAAGCCCTAACACTAACATTTTCATGCTACTTTATAATATTTTTAGAAGTAGTGCAATTTTAGGAAAAATTATAGGCAAAATCTAGAATTGTCTTCTTTCTCCACCACAATTCAAACAACTGAAAAAAGCAAAACTAAGTAAAAAAGAATCCAGCTTTAACTCAAAGTTCAGAACTAGCATTTTTGCAATCATTCCAATATTGTAAAATCACGTCTACAGTATTCACATGAAGATTTTAGAAACTAGGAAGGTTATTTCTTTTAAACATACTAGATCAGAAAACTAAAAAGCTGTTCATCTTGTATGCATCTGCTAAATGAATTAGCTATGCCTTTACAGCAATGCTGAACAATTGAAACAAAAAATAAGAGTATTTTCTTCGTTTAAAGTTCTGAAGTGTATTGGTAGGCAGTAACCTGAAGACCTTAATTTTTGATCGTCTGAATGATTCCCGTAATTTCTAGAAATCAATAAACACAGACCAGTAGCAGATTAGAAAAAAAAAAAAAAAGAGAGAGAATTGCTATGTAAATAGAAGAAAAAACAGAATAGCTTTAAAGAGAATATTTTTAAATAAATGCTTGATAACAAATATCAAATATAGCAAATATAAAATTAAAGAAGTCATTTGGTTTTGTACATAATTGTTTCTGATTTTTCAAGAAACTGAAACCTGACCAATCCTGTATCTATCTTCTTTTCTTTCCCTGACCTTTCTGACATTTGCAGAAATGCATTCTACATTTTATTCTGTCATCTGTGAGATTGGAAATGAAACGCTGCATTTGATCACAAACATCAAGTAGTAAGCCAAGCAGAAGATACATAAGCATACATGGTCTGCTGCCCACAGTGATTGAACTGAGGAAATCTGAGAGCGGGAGCCTGACTTTATACACAATACAAAAACACACACACATGAACAAAAAGGGAAAGGTTTTGAACAACAAAGGCAGTTATGATTCAGATAGCATTTTTATGGTGGTTTTCTTTTTCTTTTTTCCCTTTCCTTTCCTTTCCTTTCCTTTCCTTTCCTTTCCTTTCCTTTCCTTTCCTCTCCTCTCCTCTCCTCTCCTCTCCTCTCTCCTCTCCTCTCGCTTTCCATTCCTCATTCCCTTTCCCTATTTATTTTTTATAATTTACTTAGTAAACAACAACAACAACAACAAACAAAAAACAAACAAAACAACACAAAACTTATAACCAAAACCAAAACAAACCACTAAACCAGTTCAGGATGTTGGAGTTATAAAATCATTCTGCCCAATCTTGGAGAAAAAGATTAACCACACAGGAAAAGACTTAAGCAAATGAAAGTCAATTTCCTTACAGTGGGCCTGTTTCAAGTCTTTTTGAAATAAATGTAAAGACTCCACTATGCTCTGTTTTCATAGCACATCAAAATACTTAGAAATATATACTTAGGGTTATAGGAAATAGATCATTGCAGGTATAAAATGCATAATTTTATTTATTTATTTTTAACCAAAGTATAGCTATAGGTCATGAAAGCAATCAGGTAATTATTTTTAAACTTGGGACATTTTATAGATTTAAAAAGTAATTTAAAGGGGATTGTTTATGAACAGACCAGTTATATCTCTAAACCCACTTGGCTCCCATTTCATTTTCCTCCCACAGTAAAGCTAGTGTTTCTCACTGAGCTTTTACTTACTGCATGCCTCCTACTGGAAATATGGATGGTTGGTTTCACCTATCATCTACTGATCAACAACTGCTGCTGGTGTGACAGATCAGCTAAAGAAGCTGTAAAATTAAATTGCTAGAAGCCATTCCTATTAGTCTCTTCCCTTATTTTAAGAGAAACTTCCCCACAGTTTTGCACCAGTCTCCTTTCCCACCATCTGCTTTTAAAAACACAGATGCACTATGCTTGCTCTCATCTCTGCACCTCATCGTGTGGGTGCAAACACTTCAAGGTGTCTTCTGTGACTTGATATGTGGTACGTTATTTATTTGCATTACACGATTAATGCTTCAGACTTCTGAAGTCTTTTCAAGTGTATGTTTTTATGAAAAATCAAAACAATCTTCAACATTATTGAAACTATTCTTAGTCCTTTTAAGCTGTAAAGCTGAAATTCCTTAGTATCTGCAATCCTAACTGTAGAGAATGAAGACAAAAACAACTTAATAGATTTGGAAAACCCTTAAAAATCACACAAAATTTCTTTTACCATGTAAAAAAACAAACAAAACAAACAAACAAAAAACAAACAACAACAACAAAAAATCCTGATAGATTACCAGATACTGAATGATAGGTAGTTTTCATGTTTGGAGCATTGAAAGCTGTGATAATCTGAATCTGAGCAATTTGAGGATAAAAGCTACTATACCAGGAGAAGAAATATTATTGAAGGATATTGTTAAAAGAAAAGTCTTTTCACAAAGGATCGACCCAGTGGCTTGAAATGGCAGACTGTGAAGCTGGTTCACTACTGTCTTTTACCAGTTTTAGTAGTATTAGATTTGAGGAAATTGAGTGCAAAATGTTGAATGAGACCCTTACAGAGCAAAGTATGACACGTCTTGTAGATGCTAAATGCTGGAAAACCATTTCAGGACTAAAAGAAATACTGGTGAGCTCAGTACCAGTGAGGTACTTGGACATGATAAACACCATTAAAATTCTACTGTTTGTTAAATAGATAGGCAAGATAACCAGTGTATTTGTCCATCACAGGTTGTATCTTTAAAGTTGCGTGTGTGAATACAGCAAGGCCAAAGTACATAAATAGTTATACTTAATATACAAAACTATCAGATCACAATTTGTGACTACTACTGAGGAGAGCATGTGCTGATATGTAAGGATGGTTTTATTTTCTTTTTAATATTTCACAGTCCATATTTTTTGTAAACATGTATTGAAATCACAAAAGTAATCTGTCTGCAGATTTCTTTTCCCAAAGCTATATGCCCTATTAAAATGAGAAGGGTTAGACATAAGCACTCCTGAACAGTGATAGAGTTTGTGCAGACTTCGTTATTTACTTCAATGTCATTTATTCAGGCTAAAATAGAGGATATCATTTAGTAATTGCATGAACAACTTGTTTCCACAGTTACAAACCAAATTCATTTTTTGTTTGTATCCATGAAAAACTCTGAAAATCAGAGATCTCTGAAAGTCAGATCCAGTATTATTCTCTTTGTAAAAGAATACATAAGAAATTGTATGGATATTGTAGGCTAGATCCTCTGACAGACTGTGTGTGTACACAGAGTAAGAAGATTTGCACTCTGTTACCAGCAGCACGTTTCTGATGTGCAAACATTTGCCATAGGTTTGCATGTAGAAGGAAATTTGATGAGATCAAACAGCACACTAGTTTGGTCAGGTCAGTTTGTAGTAGTAGTAGAATGAATACCCTCTATTATTGCAGCTTCCTTTTATAAAGTGGGAGCACCAGCACAAAAAAAATACAGCAGATTGCACACTGTTTTGTTTTTTTGCTGTCTGCCTCAGGTGCTCAGCAAACATCCACCGTGACAGCATAGTAATATAGCTTGTACTCAGGTGTGACTTACTGCTTTTTAAAAGTACAAACTTTTAAAACTGGCCTTTATGATTTGCTTTGCTTTGTTGTTTTAAGTATCAGCAACTTAACTTAAATGCTCTTCCAAAATCGCACAGCTCAGAAAAATCCATGAGATCTCTGAGACTGGACTTCTTCAGAAACTCTCAAGGAAGAAGTTAATGCTGTTTTTTATAGATATGTATGAGTTTTAACTACACTATGGTTCATAAATGGTATGCTTATTATCAATTCTACTGAAAAATAGCATATACAACTGTTTTTACTCTTGGCAATTGTGTACCAAATAACTGTATTTAGCAGAGAAAGGAGCCTGTACAGGAATGCTCACACAATGATATATATATATGAAGTGACTGAATGATCAAATTGCATATTTCACATGTATAAATATTTTATCTTTCTACCAGAGTAATGTTCGGCATACTTTGTTTTCTCTCAAGTCTTGGCAACTTGTGCAAACTCCCGCCACATTCTAGCAAAGTTGAAAGTGACAGGAGACATGGATTACTTTTGTAAATAAAGAGTGCTGAGCTACCAACAGGCTCTCTTGAGCATAGCGTTTGTTACAGATGATCCAATAAAGGCAAAATAAGCTGAGGGGAGCAGCTGTTTGAGCTAACAAAAATCACATACACGATTCATAATTTTATGTGAATATTATAAGGAATTGTAGGAAGCGTTTCTGCTGGTTAGTTTCTTTTCTCCCCAGTAAGTGCAGTTCATAAATACACTCCAAGTAGCCTAATATGCCTAGCTGGAAAAGTGTTCAGTGGCTGTCCCTGCAGTAACTCGAACACCTCGGTCCTAATTGCCTCTCCTTATCATTCTGTAGGCAGCTCTGCTCAGAAAACGCAGTGTAAAGAATATCTTGTGGGACGATGATTATGCAACACACCTACTGTAGGAAATTCTTCATGGAGGTAGAGCTATTTACAGGCCTTGTAGAAATGCTCTGTAATCCATGATTTTTGGTCCCTTTGTACTACCTTGGAACACATAGCAGACTTCCAAACTGTGCTCTTAACAACTCACAGCTCACTTAAAAGAGATTTTCTGTATTCCTCCAAACTTTTTTGGTGGTTCAAAATAGCAAAAATGACCCATCTGTAGATGGGTCCAATGACTCACAAGAGGCTGGGCCAGAGGAAAGCATTATTGATAAAATGCTAGAACTTACCAAGGCTGAGCATTGCCAAAATGGAACATTTCTTCAATATTTGTGATCTGAGATTGATTATATTGCTTTCTTCAAGCCCAGATGGTAAAGTTGTAAAAAAAAAATTATACCTCCTAATGGTACTGTTTCCACAGTCAGTGCAAACAGAACTATACTCAAATAATTTCTACCATGTTTTATGAAGAATTATACAATATGCAGTGTTCAAACTCTTCTTATTAATCATGTTAATGGGCATGTAGGCAGAAGGGGGTGTTTTAAATAGGACACTGCATTCAACTTACATAACAAATTCCAGAAGAGGGCTCAAAAATGATATGAGGAAAAGTGCCTGAGGACAGTACACTTTCACAGCATTTGTAGTCTACTAAGATACACATTGCTGAAATACTAATCAAACAGACTTTCTATTAATCACAAATGAAAAAGTATTGTCTGAAGGAATAAGTGCAGGACTAGGAGCCAAGAACACAAATCCAAATTTAAAAAATTCTTATTTTTCTAGGATAAAACCAGTTAACCCCTCTGGCTTTGTCTGTATTAATAAATTAAGCCATGCTAATTAATCTTCCAGGGCTTTGGAACTTGGTCATTATATAATGGTAAATTAGACAAATTTGATTTATTGTTACTATTGTTGCTGGCAGAGCTTTGGATGAGGGCAGCTAGCCATCTTTCACACAATGGCCATGCTTTCGATCTTGGATGGGTCATTCCCAATAGGTAGCTTGTGTGTGGCTGGTGTACTTCAGCAGTTAAGAGAGTATGGAGGTGTGGATAACTGGACGCTTGAGTTCCGCTGGCCCCAGTCCTTAGAGAAAAGTCCCAGAAACATTTAGTTTAGGTGTACTAAACACCGCTTCTGTATTCAATTTTCCTGCTTGTGAAATCAGGATGTTAAAGATGTGTAGCTGATCAGGGAGCTAATCTTTGCATAGCCTTTTGAAGTCGGAAGGAGATCTGAAAGTGGCAAGACTGCAGTAGGCAAATAGAAAGAATAAAGAGAAAGAACAGAAGGTTGAAGAACTGCCCATTGTGTCTAAAACAAGTATGTTCTGGGATATATGGCATTTTCAGAAGGAAAGCTCAAAAAAAGTTCAAACAGATGATAAATTGAGGAAGAATGATTTACTTTATGTGTAAATGGAGGGATTCTTTGAAATTTTTCTTTTTCTTGTCTGCTTGATCTTACACCTTATAACGTTTTACATTATTTCACATGTACTATACCATGTACCAAGTTAAAAAGACTATATTTCTAAAATGGCAAGTCAGGCTTACAAGACTGTGCAATGAGTTTTATGAAGAGGATGGATGAAACAGTCATTTGATATCTCCTGTACTTTAATCCTGTTAGTCTTTCTTCTTGCTTTAAGAAATAAAAAATAAAAAGAGAAACAGTTGAAGCTAGGTGACCAAAAAAGCTTGAGTAAAAAATTGGATCAATATTTTAGTTAACGTTATTGTCATACTAAATACATGTGAATATAAATTAAGAATGAAGCTACACAAAAACACTGCTAGTACTGTAATAAACCTACAAAAGTAATGACATGAACACTTAGGTGTAATTCTGTGGGCCTGATATGGGGGAACTGAACTTAAAGTAGAAAAATAGAATGATACTAAAATGGCAGAGGGCACATAGTACTATTGCTTCCTAACATGCAAACACGATAAAAATATTTAGAAAGTGTCCATGTTAATATAACTATATTTTTCAGAGACATAAGTTTTATGTCCAGGTAAGAAAACTATTTGTTAGGCACAGGGGAGAGGGAAGGCTCTTTCTCTTCCTGTGTTACAAAACACAAATTGAATATAATACTTAAAATGCACAATGACATTATTGTTTTAGCTTGTTTTTGTTACAGACCAAAACTTTTGGGCTTATCTATACTCCTAAGTGATATACCTTTCTTTGTGTGCAATGAATTTTCTGAACAGATTGATCAGCAGTTTAAGGGAAGCTAATCTTCAGGATTCANAAAAAAAAAAAAAAGTCATGTAAGTCACTCAGTGAGGAAGCTGCACTGGTCTATACCCTATACCTTGGTGCTTTATTTTATTGTGGAACAGCCAAGTTATGGCCAGGCTGTATCACCTCACAATTATCTCAAGAAATTTATGCTTCTGTAAGTTTTATCACAATCCATAATGTTGAATCACAGTCTTTAATGGAAAAAATACTAATTATATTACATTTGCTAAAGTGTGAAAAAAAAAAATCAAGACATTTTAAATGCTAATTAAAAAAAGAAAACCAGACCAAAGATACATTAATTTTGCAAGACATGAGGTTAGTAATACATGGTAAAGCACCTGACACTAGAAAGTCATCAATTTCACTTTCAAAGACCTACTATAAGAGGCACTGCTATGAATTTTATAAGTGTTTTTTAAGTGTTTCATCACAATTTTCTAAAATAACATGCAAAGATATTGGCTGTGAGAATTCCATTAAATTATTTTAAAGATAACACAAATGGTATTTTAGATAGCTTTTAATTTGACACAGTTCTGCATTGGTCTTAGTTATCTAGTAGTAAACATAATTGTTTAAAAATCAGAATTTCTTTTCTAAGAGAAATTCAACAACTAAATTCAGTTTCAAACAATCACAATGAAAAGCAATTTCCTGGAAGGATTTTTTTTTGAAAAATCTATTTTGTATGTCGAGCAGAATGTCCAGTTTTGATAACATTTGAGTGTTTATTTCTAAGTCAACATTTCGCCTTTTACATTGTTATTTAGTACACATCTTTCTACACTTAATCCAATTTTTAGTTTAAAAGCATAAATAGTTAATTCTGTTACAATACTCTGAGTTCTTCATTTTACTCAAAAAATTTTCATTGAAATTGAAAGATTCCCACTTTCAACAAAAACATTATTATTTGAAACCTTTCCATTGGATATTTTTTTAACACACATTTTATATTTTAATGTTCTTCCTAAAGGCAAAGAAATGAGGATGGCTAGAAAAGAAATAATTATTGCTTACTAATAGGACCTGCATCAAATACAGTTTTACACCAGTATAATGGCACTAAATCACTCTGTATTTAAACAGGTTGGAACAAAGTAGAGTGCCTATTGGTTCCTCTATTCAGTTATCACATTAGGTGACAAAGGAATGTATTTGTCCATGTAATACTTCAGAAGATTTTTTTTTCATTTTTCAAGCAGAATTAAGACTGGAGTCATTGGAGCAGTACAAGATAGGAGAAAATTTAATTTTGTGCACTGGAATAATGCATGTGTTTTTAAGTCTGACAATCAAAGCTGTAAAGTGAAAGGCAGGAACCATAAAATCTTGATTAGACTAAAAGAAAAACAAAAGAAGTGAAAAGCCTTTATAATTTAGATTTTCTGTACAAAAGATGAAAGAATACCAAAAACAGCATCTGCTCTACTCTCAAGAGATGGTGATGTAAGTAATCCTGAGCTAAACTGAACTAAATCTTTGACTAACAGAACCAAGATTTGACCCACAGATGTTATAACCACTTTTGTAGAATACCAGATACTCTTACTGTATTTTCATACAGTACAAATTTAACTACTATAAAATTAACTATAAAATTTCTACTGTATGAAAATACAGAAAATGAATAATACGATCCCTGTATCATACTTGCAAATGCAAAAACAGCTGTCTCAAATAAAGTTCTTTTATACTGAAGGGAAGTCAGAGGATGACAAATGCATATTTTGTTCCCAAATATTCTACCATGTTTAATACCCAACCTTAAAGACCCTTAAAAATGTACCAGTGGCTTCCAGAGGCTCAGGAAGAATAAGTAGGTTTCCTGAGTCCTTCAAATCCCAGAAAATCTGCCAAGAACAGTCAATATATAAGGTAGAAATTCTTCATCGGTGCCTTCTACTCTTGAGAATATTTATTAGTACTTGGATTTGAGTATGATATTCAGCCTGCAAATTTACTCTCTATGTTAATCTCACAACCACTGCTCTTTGCCTTACTGACCTGATCCATTACACAAGTCTGTACCAATTGGACCTCACCATTAACAATTGGATCATACCATTTTTATAATTTTATAGTTTATTTTATATAGTTCTTATATATTTTTTTATAATTTTAGAAATGAAAGACATCAATTTAAAAAAAATATTCTCCAAATTTCCTTAACCATGGGAAAAAAAAAGGCAGAAGAGATGGCTGTGCTGATGAGAAATTCCCCTCTGGAATTCACGCTACTCTGGAAAGATAAAAAACTGTATATATCCATGCTGGAAATAACTGAGCTGTGATATACAGTGTACAGACTAGGAACTCAAGTACAACGTTAACAAATATAACACGATTTTCAAATTTGAGCATTAATGACTTTATACTTCAATCTGTATTTCAGTACCCTACAGGCCCAGATTCTATGACATCTTGTTCACCTGCAGGCTGTAATGAAGCGAATAAGATTTTAGGACATGGAATACCTACTCAGAGGAGTTACTCAGAGCTGTAGTTCAGCCAACACTGATATCTTAATGAACATATGATATCTTAACCAAAAATAAAATTTTGGAACACCCATTTTGCTACTGTCAAATCACAGGATCACAGCATTTTCACTCCTGTACATTCATGATGCCCTAATTTACTCCTCTTCAAGGGCCAACTGAAACAAATATATCTAACAGCTTATGTTGAAAGCAATAAAGCTTAGGATCTTTTAGAAACACATTTTTCTTCCTATCTTCATCTTTTCCATAGAACTTACTGTTCTAACAGATAAAAAAATGTATTTTTCAGCAGACTGCTTTTGAGAGAGTACAACACTTAAAAAACAACCATACCAATGTAGCAATTAACTCCTTGGCAATCAGAATAAGGAACAATTTATTCATCCCTCATCATGCAGAATTTTTTTCATTTACTTTATTCACTACATTGTTTAGTTAACATTAAGCAGAATTTTCAGTTTGCTAAAAAGGATAGGGAATGGAGAAAAGATAAAAGGCTTTTGGGCCCAAAAGCTTATCTATTTTTTTCAAGCCATGATAGTTCATCTGATGAAGTGTATTCTATTTATATTTTTTTTTCTTGGATACCAAATACATTCAAAGCAGCCATGATTCCACCCCTACCCCCAAACAAGCACATCATGTAAATCAAAGGATTTCTTACGACTCACAGAATTCCTCAGAAAGCTAGATGTTCCTTCAGAAATCAGACAATGGATACTTTATGAGAACACAATGGCTGTCCAATTATTAGATTATTAGAGACTTAATAGGATCTGAAGGTAACACCTCTCTCCAGTCATAACTATCTTTGAACCCAAATATTTACACTCACTGTATGTGCCTTTATTCTGAGGGACTTGGGATGAAAATGTGAATTCCATGGATATGTTAATCTTAGCCACAGTTTGTACGTTTTGAGACATCAAATTGTACAAGAATTAGGTTTTATGAGTTGCTTTAGCTCTTCCATTTCTGGTTATTTGATAGTTGCAAAGGAAGCAACTTTTCACTATGAGGCCCTAGCCAGAAGAGACGCAATGAAGATGAGAGCCTAACTTACGTTCAACATGAATAATCACTACTGTGACACATTTAAGTGCCCACAATGTATTTTTAGGTTTCAGTTGTGGCCACTGCTACCACACCTCAGTGAAACATGAGGTATGACAGCCTGGAGACAGATAAGTTGAGAAGCAAGCTTTTTATACCCATGCCCTTTAATGACTATTTTCCAGGACAGTCTTCCAAAGTTTGAAATAGATACATGAACCTACAACTCACAGAGTTACTGCTGAATTGTTTTATTGTGATCATACAACTATTCTATCTGAATAATTGGTCACATACTAACATCCAATTGCTTTCATCACAGAAGTAGTTCAACTGAAATAATAATTAAATGGAAACCTGCATTTGGCCTGTTATTAAGACTCATAAGCTGTATAAGATATGAGCACAGAAGAAAAATCTCCATATGGCCAAGAGAAAAGCAAACTCTTCTGGACATTTTACTATCATGACAGGTAAGCCAAGATGTAAGTGGCTTTAATCAACACATCTGTAAACAACCACACAGATTGCCAGCAGCTGAGCAGCAGATTGAAAACATAGCTGATCACATGTTGATGACTATAAGTGAGATATAGATACCTATACAACCTGGGAACAGGATGTAGAAAATAAAATACAAATGGTATAGATAAATAAACCATATAGCTAAATACTGTCATCTCTGAAGTATGAGCATTTTTAGAATATTCTGCTGTTTCTTCAAGTAGCTGTGGAGTTAATGTTACACTTTTTCCACGGAAATAGTTCTTCCCTATGATGTTATTTTAGTCCTATAGACATAAATAGGATACTCTTTTTTTTTTTTACTTTTTTTTAATATCAATCCGTTGGCAAAGGTTGCAACATTTAATGGTGTTTTAAAATGACTATATTGACCTGAGAAGTGTATGTTTTTGGACTCACCAGCATGAGAGAAGCAGAAAGATCAAAATATTCTAACCAACCCCCCACCACATACATCCCTCTGCTACATAAATGAGATAAAAAACATGTACAAAGGCTTTGCAGGTTCCCTCCAGTTGTCTACAGATCTGGTTTGGTTCAGGGAGAGACAGAACCATAACTTCAAAGCAGACAAACACAGAATCCCTACTGTAGAGTTTACACTCAAGTGCAAGGTAACTGCCAAGGACAACAAACTGTTTGCTGTCTCTTCTTGTATTTATATATATATATATATATATATATATATATATATTTATATTTTAGAAAGACTGAGCAATTGGTATCTCTACAGCTCAGTTAAACCATCATCTGATCTTAAAAGAAGAGGAATCATATTCATAAATGAACTTGTCTATCCTGATAATTCACAATAAGTGTAAATGAGGGAGAACAGCAGCATGTGGAAAACTAATTTAGTTCCATGGGAACATTGAAACAACTTGGGAAGAGAAGTAAAGATATTAAATTTTCAAATTCAAATTCAAATTCATAAAGCATTTAAGAATAAATTTAAATGAGGCTAACAATACAGGACATATCTTTTGACATACTGTAGCACTGCTTACAGATGATAAAAAAAATTTCAATTCCTATGGTACAGAAATGTAATAATGGGTCAGTGACTCTTATTACATATTGTTACTAAAGAAGTCAACATCTTGATGCTTCTTTATACAGAGATTTTCAGTGTGGACTTGACACAGCTGTTCAAAGACTGCTGTTTAGTATTTTGTAAAAAACTAAACCACTTATGAAACGCTGATTCACAGAATGCCTTGGGTACCTTTATGAGTCGCTATGTTTTACAGAATCTACTTTCTTATTAAATCAATGAAATCCTTGTGCTTTCAAGAGATATTCTGATAGAGCTGTAGATATTTTTCCTATGTTGCCCAAAGCAATGAAGAATCAAGACAGTCTGATTGCCCAGGTAAGCAACTATTCTAAAAATATTCAGGACATCTGGAAAATGGTAAATTTTATTTTAGGGGATTTATAGTGGACAGAAGAGTTAAACATGAGATACCTGAGGCTTAGCTATACTAGATCTGTGACACTTTTGCTCCATTATAAAAAGACAAAAGGGTAACAGAAAGAGATGAAACATTCTTCCAAACCACGTTCTCTGCCTGGCAGAGAAAGACCTGGGTGTGCTGGTTGATAGTCGGCTGAACATGAGCCAGCAGTGTGCTCAGGTGGCCAAGAAGGCCAACGGCATCCTGGCTTGTATCAGGAACAGTGTGGCCAGCAGGACTAGGGAGGTGATTGTCCCCCTGTACTCGGCTCTGGTGAGGCCGCACCTCGAGTACTGTGTTCAGTTTTGGGCCCCTCACTACAAGAAGGACATGGAGGTGCTCGAGAGAGTCCAGAGAAGGGCAACGAAGCTGGTGAGGGGTCTGGAGAACAAGTCTTACGAGGTACGGCTGAGGGAGCTGGGGTTGTTCAGCCTGGAGAAGAGGAGGCTCAGGGGTGACCTTATCGCTCTCTACAGGTACCTTAAAGGAGGCTGTAGTGAGGTAGGGATTGGTCTCTTCTCCCACGTGCCTGGTGACAGGACGAGGGGGAATGGGCTAAAGTTGCGTCAGGGGAGGTTTAGGTTGAATATTAGGAAAAACTTCTTTACAGAAAGGGTAGTTAGGCATTGGAATAGGCTGCCCAGGGAAGTGGTTGAGTCACCATCCCTGGAGGTCTTTAAAAGACGTTTAGATGTTGAGCTTAGAGATATGGTTTAGTGTGGGCCTTGTTAGAGTTAGGTCAGAGGTTGGACTAGGTGATCTTGGAGGTCTCTTCCAACCTGAACGATTCTGTGATTCTGTGATTCTGTGATTCTGATATTATTCACTCCACTTTGTTTCCATCCAGTTGAAGTATACACAATATAGTATTTTACACATGATACAATATGTTTATATAATATTTTATATACACAAATCAGTGTTTTAAAGTGAAATTCTATAACTATTTTGTTCCTAGTTAAGCAACATTAACTTCTATTCTATTACAAAAAATGGATTAGGTGTTAGACACTTAATACATACTGAAGTCAATGACTGTTGAAATTATGTGTTAGACCTAAAATTAGATCAGGAAAAAATACTGTGATCATTTAATATGACCTCTGTGATATCCAGCCAGTAATTGCATCTGTATGGCCGACAGGCTTGTACGTGGGTGCAACTACACAGCAAAATTTATTCTGAATGTGTGTTCCAAATCTATGTGAACCATGCTTGGAAAAAGCAGTTCTATGTTTGGAAAAACTGGAAAAATACTTTTGTACTTTCTGTATTTGTAAAATATTTGTATTTTACGGAAAATACTTGCAGTATTTTCTTCTCTCAGTAGATACTTCTGGTTAATTTTTTTTTCTTCTGCCTCTCCGGCTCAGTAAGGAGGAGATTTAATGATTCTATTTTCACTATGTATCACCTCTAAGTGAAGGGAGACTATGATTCTCTGTTGGATGGGACAGGGAGCAATAAATATTAGGCAATTTAAGATGGACAATATCCTAGAGGGAGAGGAGAAAATAGTTCTTATTGCAATTCTTCATTCCCTCTTTCTTCTACCAACAGAATTTTCAAGCCCCAAAGGGCAAGCTGATTCCGTCTGTATGGAAAATAGAATAGAGAATAACTTGCTTTTAAATAAGCCAGATATTTCAGACTTGTTTTGAAGACTATTGATCACACTGTTGACAAATAGCCTATAGAGTATTAGAAGTTAAGATTAGAAATCAGAACTAAAACTAGAAAAAAATGAATTAGAAAACATAAAAAGTTACTGTGGAAGAGAAGACATTTAACAGTTTTTAGTTTTCTATTAGATATGCATAAATTTTTATTCTGTGCTACATCCAAGCTTATCTGCAACAGAAATCTTCAGCAGGGGAAAAGTTAATTTGTACTTTAACAGAAAACTCTGCATATTGTTTTCTTTTTCAAAACTGTGTCCAGGGCTGGCTAGTGATGGCAAGCCTGTTTATTAAAAAACACACCAGAACCTTGCAGTGACTTTATACAGCAGCCATTTGCATTGCACATTATCATTCTGCCTTTTTGATATTTAGCATTCAGTAGAAGCAAACAATAGGTTAAGAACAGTTTACACAAATGTTAGACAAAAGGCAATACTAACAGTCATCTCTTCTGCATTGAAAATCTTTGGCATTTTCAATTTCAACCAAATAAACTATGAAGAAATAGCAAAAGGTGTTTTATGTATATTTTCTACTTGCTGAGATTTTATCTCAGCTTTCCAAAACATAAAAAAGTCAAAA
>VXAA01000835.1:0-27332 GCA_013399115.1 Anseranas semipalmata | reverse complement strand
CAGCAGGCAGATGAAAGTGAGCACACACACACACACAAAAAAAAAGTTCTACAGTCTGATGGGTCAGATTCTCTTAACCTGTACTGCTACTAAGATCCTAGCAGCTGGGTATTCATTTATACAGAGATCTCATCATGGGCCTAATGTAGTTCTTGAAAGGCTTCTGTTTAGCACTTAGTGGAAAAGTAATATGATTATGATACACCGATTCACAGGATGCTTTGGATACCTTTTAGTCACTGTATGTTTTACAGATTCTACTTTTTCATTAGATCACTGAAGCCCTTGTTTTTTAAAAAGCTTTTCTGATTCAGCTGTGGATTTTTTTTTTCCAGCTGAATAAAGTGGTGATGAAATTAGGGGTGTGCTACACAGTTTTATAGAGTCTGTTGAACTTCACAAGATGCAGAACCTAAAACATCTATTGCAAAGGCAAAAGGAAGGTTTATACAAATTCCACATGGAAGCTCGAATTACTGAATTTCCTATGGCACAGATTAAACTGAGGAACATTTTCTTTTTTGTGTTTTTCTTTTTCTTTCTTTTTGGGGGGAATGTGGGCAGGAGGTGGTGTTGGTGTTTTTCTTTTTTTTTTTTTTCTTTTTTTTTTGAGAAAGCAAGCAAATCAGTAAGCTTCATTGGGCCTTAAGCAGCCAATTTGTCAACTATCAGTAATAAAGTTAGTTATCTCATAGGACTGTGAGACTAACACATAAATGAGAAACTTCTACTTTATACTGGTGTATGCATAGTTTTCTGAATTAAAAACTGCTAATAAGATACTCAGTGTTGCAAAAACATGCTTAAATTGGAAATTATTATTTTCACTTAAAATGAAGGAATCCGGGGGGCAAAGGGCACCTTTAGAAGGCTAATGTCTGTTTGCATTCACATAGTAGCAGGAACGGATTCTAAACCAATGTACTCTCAAGAAATCTCAGTGCTGTCTCAAAGCATGTGCTACTTTTACTCATTAACTTATCAATATCAAAACCTTTCAAAATAATCTAGAAATCATTCATCTGAGTCCAACAGTTCAAAAAAACCACAAGCCTACCCTTAGGAGACTGAGCTGCTGTTGTGCAAGGCTGATATTTGCACAATATGATCCTATTTTGGCTGAGATGGATCTTGCCAAATTCTTGTGAGTGTATATCAAAATTCAGCAATCTGTACATTCCCTGAGATACTGGTTGCAAAAAGTCTGATTTCTGGAGGGTAGTCAAAAAGACGCATGAATAATAGAGATGCGTTCCTGAGGTTGAACTACTTCCATTGTTCATCTCCAAGCATTATATACCTATCGGAATAGGTAGGGTCAGCCTTTGGGTATATGTACAGAAAAAGTGGCTGCAAAGGGTATTAAAACAGAGTGAACCTGAATATATGCTGTAAACTCTTTTGTTTTTTTTTTTTCCTTCTGAAAGAAAGTTCCTGTGATTCCCCTTCATGTTAAGAACAGTTCCTGACATGTATTTGTAAGCTACAGAATCAAGGAGCTTCTGTTCATCAGCAGTGATGCTGAAAATGAGAGGCAGGTAAAGAAAAGATGGGAGAAACACGATTCAATCTCATTCCATGTGATTTCAGATACTACTTAAGGAACTCACTGGAAAACATGATGTCAAATCTTTTTTTTTTTTTTTTTTTTTTTTTTTTTTTTTTTTTTTTGCTAGTATTATGACCCCTGTGGTGTCTGACCACTTCTGAACCTTTGGGTTTTTTTCAAGCATCTCTTAGTCACCAACCTGTAACCTCCCTTCACAACAGTTCTCCTATTATACTTCGAGAAAATCAAACAAGATAAATTTCTTTTCTCAATTTACAGAAACTACTTGGAAAACTACAGAAACTACTACAGAAACTAGGATAAGCTACTGGCAAGCATATTCTTAGTCAATGGCAACAGCAGGATGTTTACAGTTGTTACTGAATCCACTGGTATATTTTCTTTCACATTACCTGTTCTTTTGGAGTAGCTGGCAATTACAACAGAATACAGTGGGGCTAAATGCATTTTTTTTTTCCAGATCAAACTTGGAATGGTGATTAGGCAAGTAGTAATAAAATGCAAACCTTTTATTTTTTTACTCTTTTTATACATATAAAGAGGAGGTTCCAATCCTCATTTCCTAGAGTTCTATGATTAAACATCAACAATTTTTAATACTACTTAGGACCATCAATGAGACAAAAGAAAAGCATGTTTCTAAATTATCTTATGTGTTTCAAGTCCCAAAGTTATCCTATTTTTGACATCTTTATCACTATATTTGCAGTATCCTGTGTTCTAGGCTAGCATATATTTTGTGAACTAGTAGGAGTCATAAAATGTAGTTCAAAGAAGACTGTCCCTGCTCTAATCATGTATATCCTTAGAACAATGTAAATCAACATAATTTTGATTCATTGAGGCTCATTCATTTAAGACTTCTCCTGGTAGTAGCTATGAGTAATGTATAACAGAATTGTCTGTAAAGACATACAAGGGACCAGAATCTACCAGTTTTATTCACGATAACTAAAATCAAACTTCCATAAATAGCCCTATTCATGAAAAAGGGTTACCTGAAAATGAGATCCTATGGTAAGAAAAGAAAATTTAAAGCAATGAAGCAACAAACAAAAATCTGTTTTTGCACCCTATCTGCTAGTCTGGGGCTTGGCTGGAGTGAACTGGTATACTCCAGTAACTAGACTATAGGAAAGTGGATTATTCTGATTTCCACTACCAGCTGACTGTGTTCTATATCATTTTTATTCCTGCCTTTATAGTTTTTTAAACCTCCACCCTTCATCTTTCTTCCTATTATTTCCAGTTCTTTGCTTTTATCTTGTTCTTTGTAACTTTACATTCATTTTCTCTCACTTTTGCTCCCATTCTATTTAAGGCTCCTGAAGAACCTTAAAGTTCATTTATAAAGTTTGTCTCCATAGTATATAACCAACAGAATATAAGATGGAATGATTTTGTCAGATTTGCTGAGAATTACTCCTTCAACCACACTTGCATACAGTGCATACAAACAATGATCTTGTAAATACCATCATTTGCCCTCTTTCAGCTGAAGATGTGGAATATGAGGCACAAAAACCCTTGCATCAAGATAATCTTGATATAATAAAGAACAAAATAAAGCCACAACATCATTTCCATCTGCCCCATCTTTTTTATTCAAGGTATGTATTGCAAGGTATGCAATTTTCATCAAAGACTAGGTAAAAGATTCTGGGCTTTTCCAATCTTAGACCTGTTTTTGCACTCTTATCACTTTTATGCTTCATTTATTTCAACATGTTTATTCTCTGCTTACATTGATGTGAGAGAAGATCCATTATCTTTAGCAGCTTCTTCAAACATACAGAACTAGATTAAACCTGGCACTGTAACACGTGTTTGGAGGAGAAAGCTGGTGACTGAGAAGTTTTTCCCAGCTGATACAGTTCTGCATAGTAAAAAAGGGAATGGGAAAAGGGAAGGCAAGGCAAAGATGTGATCTCTTCTAACATTCAGAAGAGAATGATGATTTTTTTTTTTTTCCCAAAAGAGTACCTCCAAGGAGGTTTGAGTATTAGTCATATTTCAATTTACTAATCTCAAGAAGATCTGCTTAGTTGTCCCAAGACAAAGAGAAACCACTGTCCCAAATGTGTTGTGACCTAAGCTGCTGTTCTTTTGATAGATACCCAGGGAAGAGTTCAGGCCTCCTACCATTATTCCTAAAGATTTGCTTCCTAAAGAATTATTATTCCTAAGATTTGCACCTAAAACAAATTATCTAAACTAATCTATAGAAATATCTCCCTTGCAGCATTATTGTTTAATGAAAATATATGCGTTGGTTTCAAATCCACAGTTTCCCATCAAGAAACACACACAAATACAGTCAGTTGTAGAGAAATGATGAAATATGATTTATTTAGGAGGAACATTTTGGCTTCAAGAACTGCTCCAATATGGGGTCCATATCATGGGGTCCATCCCTCAGGAACAGACTGTTCCAGTATGGGTACCCCATGGGCAGCAGCTCCCGCCAGATCACCTGCTTCTGCGTGGGCTCCTCTCCATGGGTTGCAGCTCCAGCCCAGAATCTGGTCCTGCAGGGGCTCTCCATGGGCCGCAGCCTCCTTCAGGTCACATCCACCTGCTCCTCCGTGGTCTCCTCCACCGGCTGCAGCGTGGAGCCAGATCTGCTCCACTGTGGTACACCATGGGCTGCAAGGGGACAGCCTGCTCCACCATGGGCCCCTCCACAGGCCGCAGGGGAACTTCTGCTCTGGCGCCTGGAGCACTTCCTGCCCTCCTTCTGCACTGACCTTGGTGTCTGCAGGGCTGCTTCTCACTCCTCTCTCTCCCAGCTGCTGTTGTGCAGCAATTTTTTCCCTTTCTTAAATCTGCTCTCACACAGGTGCAACCAGCATTGCTTGTTGGCTCGCCTCTGGCCAGCGGCGGGTCCCTTTTGGAGCTGGTTGGAACTGTCTCTTCTCTAACATGGGGTGACTTCTGTACTCTTCTCACAGAGACCATCCCTGCATCCCCCCTGCTACAAAACCCTTGCCATGTAAATTCAATACACTCTCCCGTCCCTCACTGGTTTCCTTTACAAACGAGGGACAAGTAAGTGGTCCCGAAGAAAGTTGTCACACACAGCCATCAATCCCTCAGCCTGTGTAACGGTGGGGATCAGCACTATGAAAAGCACAGCTAATATAAACAAAACCTATATTTAAATGACTACCAAGGAGGGCTCAGCTTCCTTTTTCTGATGGAAATCTCAACATAACATTTTCTGGTGGACTTGTCTGAGTGCACGTGTGTATAATGCATTTAAGGGAACAGTATTATACAGAACAAGTATAGCTTATTTGTTATTAAGTAAAACTTACAAGAGTAGAATATAGTTGTTATACTTGGAAAACAAACAAAATGACCATTATTTTGTCAAGGATCTTGTAGCTTTCTCCTTTGCACTTCTTTTTGTGCTCAGCTGCTATTACCAAATGCAAGCTTGTACAAGAACACAACGCATGAGACCTCTCCAACACATTTTAACTAATGCATGAATGTGTCACAGCATTAAAACTCTGTTAAACCCTCACTGCATTATGCTATGTGTGAAGTGATCTTAGCAATGAAAAAAGGAAAGTTAAAAATTTCCACTGAGAAAACAACCACTTCCCCCTAAAAACAGACTCACTTCAGAACAGTAGATTTGATAGTCAGAGGCCTGGGAAGTAGAAGAGAGGGCTCTGTTCTGCCAAAATCAGAGCTGACAGTTGCAACTCCCAGAGTCATGCTCTACTCATGATTGCCAAGATTATTCACAATTTTGGGAAGGTAAGGAGCAACTATTTTTCATTCTGATTAATAAGTCATTCCTACACTTCAGAAACCCTACAGGACCTGCTTTTGTTGTTACTTTTTTTTTTTTTTTCCTGAAACTTTTATTCTTCTCTGAAACCATTTGAAGAACTCTTCTTGATCTTTTTACTCACTTCCAACACATACAAATCCACAAATACTGCGAGTGTACATGTTTTAGTATTTTTCTAAATCAATTCATGTATTCATGCATATAGGGAAACATTTTATTATAAAAAATACAGCTTATTCATTAAAAGAAAAAATGAATTTAAATGGTTATATAAAAACAGTGCATGCTTATACTCAAATTCATATGTTTTAATTGTATAAAAGAATCTGATCTGTATAACAGAAAGGATAGTACCCTATCACTTTTTTTCTGTGCATGCCAGAAACCCTCACAGCATTGTTACATGGAAAAACTTGCATTTAACACCTTCTGGAGCCATAAAAAGCCTGGAATAAGCTAGCAATGTGTGTACTCTAAGCTGAAATAGATTATCTTCAAACATTAGATATTGCAAACAATACCAAACAACAGCGCTATACAGGCAGACTGTTTCTATTCAAAAAAGGAAAGCTGGTGGAAGCATGTCTTTTGAAACTGCAAGAGATAATTGTTATGCACTGTGTTTATACCATTTTCAGACCTTTAAGCACATATAAAGACTTTGAGGCTCATTTTAATGTCATTGGAGAGACCAATCTGAGTGTTGTTTCTTAGTGTGTTGTTTATTTTATTATTATTTTTTGGTATTGTTTGTTTGTTTTTTTAACTTGTATTTGTCTAAGCTTCTTTTTGCATTTTGTTATTTTTCATCAGATTAATTTAGTTTTCACAGACGTGATAAAATTCCTCATTTAGATGAGCAATCCTCCCAACTCCACCCTCCAAACCCTCTATGCTTCATTAGAGCAATATACAGTCTAACTTGAGGAGGAATATAGAGGGAATGAAGCATTTGGAATCCTTGTTCAAGAGGATGTGAAGAAGGTGCAATAGAGGCAGATAATCATTAATTCGATCTAAAAATCTTTCTGTTTTTAGTGGGTCATGTCAATTTTGGGGATACCCATTTAAATTCTAGGTTGCTTCATCTAACCTTCTTCATCATCTGTTCCAATCAGTATACAGTCTAATTCTTTCCTGTCACTGGAACTTGCATCTTCAGAGGTAGAAAGAAGCAAAGAGAATATATGCCTTCTTCTTTTTCGTATTTATGAAGACATTGTAAAATGATTACATGTAATTCAGACTCTGAGGCTTATGAAAACAGACTTCATTGCAAAAAGCTTCTTTGATTAAAATAAATGAATTGACACTGGAACTCTCAGACAAAGTAAGACCAACATCAAACTGTGCAAAATTACTTTCTATTGTTTTTTCTCTGAACCATAAGCTAGAGTAAGTATTGACACTTCAAACTGGTCTTTTATTGTTAAAACTAAAAATCACTTCAATTTTTATAAAAGTAGCTTTACTGGAGGCCTTCTTGTTTCTTTGTTCCTTAATAATTAATACTGCTCCCCTATTCAATAAATATATATATTTTTTCTGCTGTCTTCTATTTTAACTTTCAGTGCAACTCTCCTGACATCTGATAGTGACAAGGTAATATCCAAGCTGTGAGGGCTAAACTGGCAAATAGCTGTGGCATGACAAGGTGAAAGCTGAAAGGAACTCTGCTTCAGCCTACCATATTAGGCTCCTATACCTGCTGTCTTAGAGTCTTAACTATTTCTATGAATAATTTAACTATTAAGAATCTAAATCTCCCTTGGGAACCAGGAGGAGGTATTGAAAAGAAAGGAAAAGAAAAGAAAGGAAAAGAAAAGAAAGGAAAAGAAAGAAAAGAAAGGAAAGGAAAAGAAAGGAGAAGAAAGGAGAAGAGAAGAGAAGAGAAGAGAAGAGAAGAGAAAAGAAAAGAAAAGAAAAGAAAAGAAAAGAAAAGAAAAGAAAAGAAAAGAAAAGAAAAGAAAAGAAAAGAAAAGAAAAGAAAAGAAAAGAAAAGAAAAGAAAAGAAAAGAAAAGAAAAGAAAAGGAGGTGTTTTTCTCTACACCAATAAACAGGGAGAAAGAAAAATAAGGGGAAACAGTAGTTAGAAGAGGATAGGTGCTTCCAATGTCAAAGTGACTTAAGAAAAGGCTCACTTTTTGCTCAACAGAGGTGAAATGCATCTTGAAACATAGTCATTTGTTCAGTGTTCTCAGAGAGATGTGTGCAGTATCCAATTTTTCCATTCAAAATAAAAAATGTTATAAAATCAAAGTCTCATTGCATTACTGCTTCATTGTTTTGCCACACACCATCCTCATACAATGTTTTGCCATAAACAGTAGGCATTGTGTGTCATTTTAATATTCATATGCTTATCAACTGCTGTCTAATATGTAGTTGATTAATCTGGGGCAAGGAAGATCTTTTAGTTATGTCTTTCCACACTGTCACCAGAAACTGTCAGAATACTAACGTCCATCACAAAACAAGTCTTCCCTCTTGCAAATATCCTTCTACTTTATTCCAAAATACTGAAGCTTTATCAGTCTGAAAGTCCATGAAAATCAAGAGTACTACAGTATTCTCAAAGCATTTGAAATATTATCAGAGGTCTATTGGGCCAATGAAAAAAGAATGTTTATGACCAGAAGAATATGCAGCCCTTCATACTTTTCATGCTGTTGTTTCAAATCCATATTCCAGAGTGAATAATGGCATGTAAGGTATATATATCACTGTATTTATAAGAGGATGTTACTGCAACCGCAGAATACTACTCTTGAATTACTTCAAACATCTACATGAGTGTTGTGGTTTAGCCCCAGCAGGCAGCTCAGCACCGCACAGTCGCTCACTCACTCTCCCCAGGTGGGATGGGGTAGAGAATGGGAAAGGTAAAAGTGCGAGAACTCATGGATCAGATAACAACAAGGTCTACTAAGTAAAGCAAAAGACCTCCCATTGTCAGGCAGGTGTTCAGCCACTTCCAGGAAAGCAGGGCTCATCACACGTAATGGTTTCTTGGGAAGACAAACGCTATCACTTGGAATGTCCCCCCCTTCCTCCTTCTTTACCCCAGCTTTTATTGCTGAATATGACATCATATGGTATGGAATACC
The DNA here is from genome assembly GCA_013399115.1 of Anseranas semipalmata. Taxonomy (NCBI): domain Eukaryota; kingdom Metazoa; phylum Chordata; class Aves; order Anseriformes; family Anseranatidae; genus Anseranas; species Anseranas semipalmata. The sequence goes on along the minus strand of VXAA01000835.1, from coordinate 18,849 downwards.
CCTTTGGCCAGTCAGCTGTCCTGGCTGTGTCCCCTCCCAGCTTTTGGTGCATCCCCAGACTCCTCGCTGACAGGGCAGCATGAGAACCTGAAAAGTCCTTGGCTCTGTGTAAGCACTGCTCTGCAACAACTAAAAACATCGGTGTGTTATCACCACTATTTTCATCAAAAATCCAAATCACAGCACCATACAAGCTTCTATGAAGAAAATTAACTTTATCCCAGCCAAAACCATGACAATAAGTTTGGCCTTTAGCTGCTTACCAGTATTTTTCACACCATTATGTTGCATTACAGTAAACCATCACCACAAAAACTCCAGAGCGATGTTATTTGCTGAACCAGAAAATTGAGATAACCACTTGGAGAGCACATTTTGACTGAGCTCATCACTTCTATAATGCCCGGCGACAATGAGTCTAAGACAGAGAGTCTGGCAGTAGCCTGTGCAGAGTGGCCATATACACCATGCATATTTAAAGAAGATACTGGTCAAGCTGATCAAGAATAACATAGATAAAATCACTCTGCATATTACCTGTAGGCTGTATCAAAAAACTCAGCTTGTGAAAGTTAAACTGATGAAGATAAAATTATTTGTAAATATCTTCCTTGCTGTATATTGGTATAACATTTCAGACAGAAGCATTTGATTTCAAAGTTTCAGTCATCCAGCAGGTCCCATGATGCATATGATGGCTGACGAACAAAGACAGATAAACAAACAATGCTCAGTTCACACCCATATAAAAAATTTTCCAAGGCTCTCACCTTTCTGCACAGAAACAAACATTAGTAACTTTCCACTTCAGCTACTTCAACTACCCTGTGCCCTGGAGTAGATGCAAGGAGACCCAGCATTTTGCTTGTTTGTTTGTGCACATAGTCAGGAATAATACTTAGTTTTCACTGTTCATTACACAAGCTTCCCATGTAACACAGTGTCCCTTTTAATAGTTCTTAATGATATCTGATTCCTACATAATATTTATCTACATACATGAGGACTCTTGTAAAGTCTGCAAATCTTCATGAAATACACATATTCAAAAAGTACATCCAAATGCTTTGAAAAGTCTGCAAACCTCTAGCATGAAATAATGTAAACATTTTGTGTAATTGCACTTGAATAAGGAAAATATTCTGGGCCAATACACTGGAAAAACAAACAAAAAAATCATTCAAAAATGTTCAAAATACACCACAGCCTTGGCTCATGGCAAAACAAAGATAGGCAATTGCTACAGGGAAAGCTTCTTTTGGGAGCGATGATGAAAGTATAGTGGGATTTATAACAAGACTGGAACATTAGACCACTAGACTGGGATCAAGAGAGAAGGTAAAAGCCAAAGGTGCCTTTGGGTATATCTGCATTACACCCTGTAGAGAAACAAGGTGTGAGGCAGTACTTCCTGACCTAGCCCTGATTAGCAAACATTTCAGTGTGGCTTAAATCATCCTGCTTTCTGGATAACTTATTTAGCAGTATCTGAGTTACCTTTACTATACCGTATCACACAGTACAAACAGCTTCTACAATCCCCAGTTCCCACCAGAAACAGGAACTATATTTGTCACCAAGTCAAAAGGCAGCAATAACTGGGTCTCATAACATTTGCGTTCAAGTGCATCTTCCTACTAATACAAACAAAGGAAAGATCTCTAGTTCTTAATAGGACATCTAGCTTACTCTAAATGCACTAAAATTGCTGCTTTTTCCTCCTTTGCATCAATAAGCTGAAGTGTAACTACTGTTAGAGATAGTAGAAATTTGCAGTTTTACTGCTGAGATAGAAGTTGTTACATTTATCAGTCTCAGTTGACTGAGGACTTGTGAGAAAACTGGATGAAACAGAACAGCACCAGAAAAGGTGAAAATGACATATCATTTGGGATATACAAGTAACTCAACTTTGCATCACTCATTTATCCAAACTGGAAACATACATTATGTTTAAAAATTCACAACTTTCCCAAAAGCTGAGACTGCAAAGTTGTGATTGTTATCAGAAGGCTTCAGGAAAACAAAAACAAAAACAAAACAACAACAAACACACAAATGAACAGGTATTAAACTGCTGCGAAAATAACAAAGTTTGCCTGTAGAAAAAAATAATTCCACAAAGAAATGGTGACATTTGGATCATCAACTCTAGGTAAAGTTGAATGACTGTGAAATACCAACTGGTAGGCTACTCTAGGAGTAACAAATATTTTTTATTTTCAGAAATACTTTGTGATATAAAGTGATATCACTTCTGTGACGTACTACGTGGGTAAGGTATATATTATACACAAATACATATATGTAGTGCAGCTGTTACACGCCAGTGCTTGCTCAACCACTCCATGTCAGTATCTCAGTTTGAAGAATGCAAAGGTGAAGGAATATTACTTTAACTCTGCCCTGGCTCCAACACAACCTCTTCATCTTTCAAAAGGCAAAGGAGCAGGTACTATATACCCCTTTATGGCTACTAAGATTTTATATTATCAGTATAATATGATGAGATCATTTTGAATGATTCAAGAATATGGCACCAGCTAAAGCCAAAGACAACAGAGAAAAACTGGCTGAATCTACCATTGTCTGGAAACTCTAACAAGGCACTAAGATTTTGTATACAGACAACTTTTATGTTCCTAGGCTAATGTACTTCACAAAACATAAACATTTAGGCAGGCAATATTTCCATTCACCATTTGAAAATCTAACTGTATAAAAAGAACAGAATACTGTATTCACATTAGTTTGAGTGGGTGTTGTGTTTTGTTCCCCCCCCCCCAATTCATAAAACTTTGCACTACAGGTTAATTTAAGAGGCTTGGATAAAAAATCCTAAAGAAGTGAAATTAATATGATGATTACAATGCATTTAGTTTGTTTGTCATTAACTTTTCAGTACTACAGTTGCTTGCCAACAGACAATATTGTAATGATTTACATTTACTACAACTTCGCATCCAATTGCAGATGTTCACTGTAACAGCTGCTGTCTGAAAAATTGAGACACTTTAGAAATAAAATATATGAGGCTTTGAAGATGTGGTGCACCCAGTATTTTTGATGCTAATGAATTCAAGCTAGGAAAAGCTTTCTAGCACCTTTCTATGAAAGCTGCTCTTTGCAAGTTTTTGACAGAAAGCCTGAATTAGGATTCTGGCTAAAATTATCACCAGATAAATCGGCTTGTCATTATTTACCAAGCTCTTTTCAAAACATCACCTATTTCCAAAGACAACAAGATAATGACTCCAAGTAACCCTATTTTTTACAGGAAGCTTGACCCAGTTTTTTTGTTGTTGGTATTTTTTGTTGTTGTTTATTTTTTAGCTATACCTCATTCTCAAGACAGATTTTCTATACTGTGCACAGAAATCAAATTGATGTGGCTACAATGCCCACATTCCTGCTTGTTTGCTTGGGGCTGGAAACATATAAAACCATCTCTGACAGGAGCTATACTCTTCTGTCACATTCTAACCTACAGCGGCCATAAAGATTTCCAGCGTAGTTGCTGACACTTGAGGGTTTAATGTACAGCTGCTGTTTCAAAACATTCCCTGTCAGCATCAGTTGCACTTTTTCACTTTGTCATGCTTCTGTCCCAGTTTACCACAAAGCATTCCTGGGAAATTTTAATTCAAAAAGCATTTGTGGATCAGGTTGGAGTTGCTACATGCACAATGCTCCCATAACAAACAAAAGTCAGATCACCTAACTGGATACACTTTCCTCTTTTCAAACCACAAGGCACGAATTACATCATATCTACTGAAACTTGCTGCAGTATAAACCAAAATGTTGACATCCCTGACTTCCACCACTTTCTTAACTGTAGGAAACATTATTAAGCTACCTTTCCCTTAATTTTTCTGCAAATAGTAGTGCTAATAACTAAATGGCAATGGGCACTTTGTAGAAGAATAAAAGCTGGAATCGAGCCCAAGTAATACATTTGGATACATTCTGTATTGTCATTTGCATTCACTCAGAAATCAGAATGTGAAGCACAGTAGCCTCAGCCAAACCAGAATAATTAATGTATGGGACTGTAATGATGAATGGAGTTCATGGACCATTGTATTGGGTTTACGTGGCACAGGTTTGATAGTAGGGGGGCTGTAGGGGTGGTCTCTGTGAGAAGAGTACAGAAGTCACCCCATGTTAGAGAAGAGACAGTTCCAACCAGCTCCAAAAGGGACCTGCCGCTGGCCAGAGGAGAGCCAACAGGCAATGCTGGTTGCACCTGTGTGAGAGCAGATTTAAGAAAGGGAAAAAAATGCTGCACAACAGCAGCTGGGAGAGAGAGAAGTGAGAAGCAGCCCTGCAGACACCAAGGTCAGTGCAGGAGGAGGGCAGGAAGTGCTCCAGGTGCCAGAGCAGAAGTTCCCCTGCGGCCTGTGGAGAGGCCCATGGTGAAGCAGGCTGTCCCCTTGCAGCCCATGGTGTACCACAGTGGAGCAGATCTGGCTCCACGCTGCAGCCAGTGGAGGAGACCACGGAGGAGCAGGTGGATGTGACCTGAAGGAGGCTGCGGCTCATGGAGAGCCCCTGCAGGACCAGATTCTGGGCTGGAGCTGCAACCCATGGAGAGGAGCCCACGCAGAAGCAGGTGATCTGGCGGGAGCTGCTGCCCATGGGGTACCCATACTGGAACAGTCTGTTCTTGAGGTACAGACCCCATGATATGGACCCATATTGGAGCAGTTCTTGAAGAACTGCTGTCTGTGGGAAGCCCACGCAGGATCAGTTAGGGAAGGATGGCGTCCGGTGGGAGGGACCCCACGCTGGAGCAGGGACAGAGAGTGACTGTGAAGGAGCGGCAGAGACAAAATGTTGCAGACTGACCGCAGCCTCCATTCCCCATCCCCCTGCGCTGCTCGGGGGGGAGGAGGTAGAAGAGGGTGGATGGGGGAAGGTGTTTTTAGTTTGCTTGTAGTTTCTTACTGTTCTAGTCTGTTAGTATTATGCAATAAATTATATGAATCTCCCTATGCCAAGTCTGTTTTGCCCGTGACAGTAATTGGTGAGTGATCTCCCTGTCATTATCTCAACCTTGTGCCCTTTCCTTTGCATTTTCTTCCCCTTTTCCTTTGAGGAGATGGAGTGAGGGAGTGGTTGTGGTGGAGTTCAGCAGCCCAGCAGTGTAAAACCACCAAAACCACATTGGCTATTATTCTATAATCTGAGAGAACACAGGACAATTGCTCTGAGTGTATTTAAAGGTGTTTCCAAAATCCTATTTTGCATCATACATCACAGCAAAGAAATTCATACTGAACGTAATATTCAGTAATATGACGCTAGAGCAAATGTATTCCATGTTATAGACAATAGCAAAAAATGTAAAGAAAATAGCACCAGATATAGACCTATGAAAAAATTATACGGTGACTCTTTCATTGTCCAAGGGAACATTTCAACGTAGAAGAGCCTACTGTTTATTTGTTCTCAGACAGTTGACTTTTCTGAGATCCTCATATCACATCCAGAACAAGAGACCATCTCTGAAGATTTTCAATCCTGTAGTATTTACTACTTTAATCAATATATGTTTATAGAAATCGTAAAGAGAAAAAAAAAAAAAGAAATATTTTATTACTTATCAGCTGTCTTTAGGGACTCTTTGCATCTGTAGAACAGTGTGAAAGATGCACTGTTCTGTACCCCTTATCCAGCTATCCACTTAACCAATTCCACCATCTAAGACAGGTATTTTCAATGAATATATCTTCTTCCTAAAATGTATATTCTCCTGAAGCAAAATGGGGGAAAAAGGGAGAGTCTTTCCTGTTTTCTGGAGGCAAAACTGTATCTAAACTACCAGCATTTGGGTAATAATAGTGACAAACTTTTCCTCTAATTTTTTTTTGTTTGTTTGTTTGTTTTTGTAATTGGGAATGAAGAAATGTCCATCTAATATACATTTTCTTGTATATTCTGAATTAAGATATGAACTGCACAGAGCTGTTTTAGAATTTCTTTTTTTTTTAAGTTCTGATTTTTTTTTTTCTGCAAGAGCTTAGACCAACCGATTTTAGGTTTTTCTATAAACAGAAAAAGGAGAATGGGGAATTCTCTTCTGAAGTAAAGTATCATTCCAAGTCAGTGGAATCTTCCATATAATACATATTCTCTTAGAGGTTAATATCTACATCTCCTCAGGCTCAACCTGATGGGATATATCTAAGATTGGACAAGATACTGACTTCAGACTTGAAGCCACTGGACATCTCAGGAGTATTTTATCCTGCAAATTCAGGATATACAGGATACCATACTTGCTGGTTACATTTCATGTCATGAACTAGCAGACAAACTTCTTTAAGCTGACTAGAAGATGTTTTGTGAAAGTAATTTGGTACAGACTAGCACTTCTTCCACCTAAACTCTCTTTGATATATCAAAGACTCTGGACAAAACCTGTCCAACTTCAGGACAATTTACTAATCATCTCCTGTAAGATTCCTCTCATGAAATGACCAGTACATTTGGCATAAAGTAACATTACACATTTTGAGAACCTCTGACAAGTCATTTTTATTTGGGATATTATAATACACTCAATTTCTACAGAGCCAACTGAGAATGCCTAATGCAATCTCCCCAAAACAGTGAACATTTTCTTTTTCAAAACCTTAAGTAGTGACATATCCCTATCTACCAAATGAGACCTGCCACAGCACGTTCCCCATGCTCTTAGTGCATGTATCACAGAGACATAATACTTACTATTTTTTCCTTGTCAGATTTTCCTGTCAGCTAAAACCCCTGTGCACTCAGTACAGAAGGTGGAAGAGGCCTTTGACCTCTGACTCACAACTGCATCATGCAGCATATACAGTGTCTGTAATATCAGATACAAAAATTAAATTTGGAAGCATTATTGTAAATGCAAGATAATTTCTTTCCCTTTTAGAGTGAATTTTAGATAGAAGGCACCATCACTATCAGCAGAGCAGCACAATGCAATTATTATAGCTAAGTACACCTCCAATTCAAGAAGCAAGATAAAGCACTCTTTCCAACAAAACTTGTAAAGTCAGTTTGCAAGCAACAGTTAAAACTGCTGATAAAATGAGCAGTCATCTTTTTTAGATTTTATCTCATTTCCTCAGAATATTGTCATACAAGGATGGCATTAAAGTTAATAATGCCTGTGTCTATTTCTTCAGCTTTTCTCTATTACCCTTAATACCTCTCACTAAAGAGCACAGTTTCATAAAGCTAAACATATTTTTGGATAAGGATATTCTATTTACAACCAAGCCTTGATGAAGCTGTGTTGGGAACAGAAAAAAGAAAAAAGACCTTAATGACATACCATGTGCTTTGGAACAGTGATAATGTTTCAGAACATCTGCTGGATGTACCTAGGAAAAGTGCTTTGCAAACACACACAACTGTACAGGTGAGCAAATTATCTCCTGCAGACTTGCAGGCCTTTATTCTTTTTTTAATTCTTGAAAAAAATTGCAGTTGTCTTCTTTGTACAGCAGAATTCAAAGCAGTCTTTCTGTGCCACCATTCACAGCAGCATCACAAACCAAGCATAAACATCAAAAAAATAAATAAAAAAAATATAAAAAAAACTCTAGGACTAGATTATCCAAAAAATCACAGAAGATCAATGATAGGAGTAGGAAGATTTCATGAGGTTTCCTGGTACTTGGCAGTCTACTGTTAGGCTGATAAGGTAGTGGCATCCTTAAACCTACTGAAATTAAAATACAAATATAACAATTTATTGACAGTAGAATTAGGATATGTAGATAACCCAACTTCCATCTTCCACTTTCTTTTGTATTTCAACCTGACAATATTGCTTAGAGAAAGGACCTATAGTTGTGCAAATATATGGACAGGTTTCTGCTCTTACCTGTTTACAATACTTGATGTTAGGAGAAGAATACTACAAGAGACAGCAAGTTTCCTGAACTGCACAGAAGACATCTTCTCAGAGGGTACCTCTCCGCCACTCAGACTTGGCTAAAATTTACTAGGAAAGCTCTTATCTCCTTCTTTTCCTTATGGCTTTCTTTTCTTTCTTTCTTTCTTTCTTTTTTTTTTTTACTTGTTTTCATTTTGTGAAAATGAAAAGGAGAACAAAAATGTTAGAGCAGTAGAGCAGTAGAAGAATAAAGACATATATACTTTGCTAATACTTTTACTAACTGATTCATTCGTTTAGCTACCTCTCTGTTCTATGCCAAAGAAAGGATGATGGTGGGAGTTAAAGGAAGAGATTTCCAAAATATCTATCATGCAATAAATTTGTGTGCTGTGGTATTACAGAGTTCTCTCTTTAATACTTGATGCAAGAGAAGATTTTTCAAAAAAAAATCAATACAGTTTCAAATCTAACACCTCTTACCATGTAACTGTGGTTTTGAAACCTTTCAATATACAGGGCTTCCTGATGGCAGGGAATTTTATCATTCCTGATTTACAAGGAGGAAGATGTGGGCACCAGACCTGTAAATGTTTGTATTTTCAGATTTTACAGCAGGATGCTAGCAAAGATGGAAATACAAGCCAATGAAACTCTAGTGCAGACTAGCTCTCTGTAGCTGTAAAGAGAACATTAAATCTGTGCTCCTCTATCTGCTCTTACAGTTAAGTTACACCGCTTTGTATTCATAAGGGTTTTACAAAGGGATGAATAACACAAGTGCTTATCACATGATTAAACATACGCTTCTCAACAGTGAAAATGAAGCTCAAAACCATCAAAGTGCAGGGTACAAGGACAGAAAAAGGAATAACCTCTGCTGTACCTTTTCTTTCCTTTTTGAGGGTTCAAAGGCCATTTTCCTAAGGATATGTCCTTTACTATATAGTCAGATGTCAAAATGAAGGGATTTTAATACCCATTGCTAAATTGAAATAGCTTAGCAGGCAAAAGGATAAAAAAGAAAGCAAAATGACTTCCCAAAAATTATCACTCAGAAGCTTGATTATACCCTAAAAACAGAGGAAATACATTCCACTACTTTTCAAATATAAGTAGCTCAAATAATGATGGCAAAATGAAGAGATTTAATAACAATTTAAAGAAATACAAAGAGTGATTGAAATGTGATTCTTTTTTTTCTTTTTAAATTGTAAAATACAATCATTCCATAAGTAACTCACATAATGTCAAGAGAAATGAATGTGAATTAGCAACAATTTAGGTAAATGCCAGGAGATTGAGTTGTGAGTACTTCGGAATCTTTTCAAAATTGTAAAATACAATAGAACAGGGCTTGGGCACAAAGCAAAATCATCTTTGTGGCTCACCTCCCTGCTGGGAACACTCACTTCATAAAAGTATAAGAAAACTGTGAAACACATTTTGAAATCTTTGTTTATTCTCTGTCCCATAGAAACCTACAATGCTCACTTATATTCATCTACATATATGCTTAGGCAAATCAAAAGCTACGAGCAAGCAAAATCTGAACACACGCACGCACACACACAGCACCTACTGGCATGTTTAGAACTCTTGGCTTTCTCTTGCCATCGAAATGTTACACCAGACAAAAATATCACAGTGAATTCTTTACAAAATGTCATTCCAATCACAGATAAAAGAATGCTAGTAGGAAAACATGAGAAAAAGAGATAGAGGACACAATTGAACTTTACTTTTATTCCATAGCTCAGTACTCAGTATATTAATACTTCCCCAAAATGTGGAAAACAAACATTCAACTGTTTCCTAAAGAGATCTGAAGCTATTTCAAGATGGTACATCAACTATCAGCCAAAATACATTAGGGAGTGCTTGATGCTCTGCCTGGCTTATGAAGAGAACTTATGAGCTTAAGTGAAGGTTCACAGAAACAGATTAGTACATGATATGACTGTTGTATGCAGTAGACACTAGGAACACCAGGAAAGCCTGTTGGACTACTCCTCTGCCCATCAGGCTAGACTGTCACTATGTCCTTTCCTGTCTGTCTAGCAGGCTGTGCAAGCCTGGGTGGTTTTGAAACTGTCTTGGAAGTGGAGAATCTGAAACACCTATCTATGTGCTGTCTCAGTAGAGGTTTGAGCCAAGCCACTAGCAGAGAATGACAGTGAACCCGTCTCCTCTACTTCTCGAAAATGTGAACCATTGAGCTAAATAAAGGAAAAGATCATTGCTCACAGCCTTGTCAGGTCTGCAATTCTTTTTATCCTTTCCAAGGGGTGGCAGAGGTGGACACAACATATTTAATTCCCTGGCAACTGATTTCAGGTTGTGTTTTTATATTTTGTTTTACTTTAATTGCCTGTGAGTCAACAAAGCTCCAGATCTATGTAGCTTTAGATTGTGATAATCTGCAGTGTATTTTCATAAGTAACACGAAAAACTCAGTCACATGCCTGCAGTATATCTTAGGTGCAAGGCTAAAAAGTGGAGCAAAACAGACAAAAGTACACTATAAGTGTACACTATGAATAAGTTAGATGATTGCTATATTTTATTTTGGTACAAGATACAATCATACTAGGCTGTTTTCTCAGAGAGCCTAATAACATTTTTTTTTTCCAAAAAACTTTTTTCCCCCAAAGACAATTTTGACATTAAAAGGAGCACTCTATCAGGTCTTCCTATGAATCATTTCTTCTCTAGCTTAACAAACCCAATTATTCTCTTTCCCCACAGAGCGTGTATATTCTGACCTGTTTCTGAGTAAGTCTTTAGGAGAGTGGCTGGATTGGAAACAACAATGTGAAAATGCAGAAACACTCACGCACAGTGCTAGCTCATGCTGGAATTCCAATATTCTTGGAGATAAATAGCTGGAAGTCTTGACTGTCTCTCTGCAGGAAGCAGCATAAACTCTGTTTTTCCATTAAATGTTAAATTAAACAACACTCGCCAAGTAGAAACAGGCAGATTTTCTCTCCAGTGTGTAGAAAAAATGCTCAAAAGGGAACAATCAGGTTCTTCAAATTTGGAAGCATGTGGGATAATGAAAAAGCACAACAGGGTTTTTAATACATATCTGTGTGTTTATAGGTATATGCATTGAAATGAGTTGGGGATTTATCTTCATTTATGAAACAGTATTTGTTATAGTAAACATGAAAAATTAATACTGACTACATTGGGCATTCAGATACTTAATTGTAACATAGAAATAGAATAGTAAGAATAGATGATTTAAATATATTATCTGATTGAGAAAAGCATGTTTTACAAAACAAACTTTGCAGCAACTGCAAATTCAAAATGGAAATACAAATAAAAATGTAAATGGCAAATAACTCATCTAAGTAACATAATAATCCATGCTATACATACAGAAAATCTATTTTGGGGAGGTACTTTAATATTTTAATAGATTGGTTACTTGAAATCAATAAATGACTATAAAGTATGCTTGTAGGCAACACAAAATTGCCTGTAATTAATGATGATGGTGGTTTGACATGACTTGGGATGCAAACAATTTATATACAGTTTGTGAATGATGATCAATTTATTAGAATCATAGGATCATTGAATCACTTCAGTTGGAAAAGACCTCTAAGATCATCAAGTCCAACCATTAACCTAGCACTACCAAGTCTACCACTAAACCATGTCCCTAAGCACCACATCTACACATACCTCCAGGGATGGTGACTTCCCTGGGCAGCTTGTTCCAATGCCTCACAACCCTTTCAGTGAAGAGATTTTTCCTAATATCCAACCTAAATCTCCCCTGGCACAACTCAAGGCCATTTCCTCTTGTCATATTGCTTGGTGCTTGGGAGAAGAGACCAACTCCCACCCCACTAAAACCTCCATTGGGGTAGTTGTAGAGACTGATAAAGTCTTCCCTGAGCCTCCTAAATAATCCCAGTTCCCTCAGCCACTCCTCATAAGACTTGTTCTCTAGACCCTTCACCAGCTTCATCGCCCTTCTTTAGACATGCTCCAGCACCTCGATGTCCTTCTTGTAGTGAGGGGCCCAAAACTGAACACAGTATTCGAGGTTTGGCCTCACCAGAGCCGAGCACAGGGGGACAATCACCTCCCTAGTCCTGCTGGCCACACTATTTCTGATACAAAACTGTTGTCTTACCAATTGCATCAAAATAAGTTATCATGGGAAGGTAGGTTCTCTGTCCTACATTGTCCATTAAACATGATGGCAAGAATCTGGTTCAGAGTCTTCATAAAACATTAAAAACTAGTGCAGGTAAGCACAAATCCAATCTCAAATGGTTTACAAAATGCCACATGGTATTCATTGGCTGCCTCCAAACAGCAGGGCAGGTGCCCTCCTTCAGCACAGGTAATGCTCTGATCTCAGGATGCCCATTGTTGTCATGGCCCACCTGAGGAGTAGGTGCAATTTGTATGTCCTGCATACCCTCATATCCAGATTACACTGACCTACTGGAGCACATTGTGGATTTCTCCCTGTCCATTGCTTGGGTTTTCTGCTGGCAAGGCCAGGACCACCAAGGACACTCCCACTGCAGCACTAATACAGGTACTGTATCTTAAAAATACTTCTCTTTTTCTGTCCTGAATCTGGAAAGTACACCTGAGAAACAGCAGGAAGTGTGGCACTGCATTACAATGGCAGACCACAATAACTTTACGCTTCCTGCTGTTGCTTAAAGCCCTAATAGCATGGTAGTGCTCAAATAGCTGTCCAGGATTATAGAATTTATTAGATTAATGGAAAAAGAACCACAAGAAATTAATTTTTCCTTATTACTTCTTTTACTTACTGAAGTCAAGAAGCATGGTATAGACCTGCTCTCTCTCAAACACACATCTTGCAAAACAAAAGCCTGCAAATTTTCTCTGCATACAATTCCTTGGCATATATCTTTGTTTTCAGTAGAACATACCAAAGTTTAGTCACAAGACTGCTCTCATTTTAGAGAACTTGTTGCATTTGGAAGTCCAACAACCTCTATGAATTACAATAATCCAAAAGTGATTATTGCATTCTTTGCTGTTAAAGAGATTTAAGACAAGATGTAACTGACAATTCAGAAATTATATGAGGGGAAAAAGTCAAAGTTCATTTCTTGATATATGCTTATATTTATTACCTTTGAAAAACAGAATTCTTTTACCTTAATTCCTAGGAAGTATTTGCTCTGCTATTATTAGCTTTCTAAAGGTAACTATAAAACAAAAAAGGAGAATGGCAAATGCAGGAATAGAGGCATCTAATCCATTCGTTCACGTTACACAGCAGGCAACTCTCTCTAGAACTTGACAAGCTGAAAAAAAGTTGAATCTGAAACTGGCAACAGAAACATCTGATAATATCAGGAAAAAAAAAAAAAGTCCACTGAATCTGGATCAGCATTTGAAACACACAGATGGCAACTGAAAAGCTTTTTGGCAGTTTTGTTCAGTGTTACAGCCCATTTTTCTAAGACCCTTCCTATCCTCCTTGCATGTGATTTTTAATTTATAAATTAATTCATTAAAATATCTGTCCCCAAGCTTGCATGAAATCTTCTGATACATAGTAAAGAGATTCTCAGTAAAACTTGGATGTTCATAAAAGACAGTCAAAAGTAAATCTCTACAGAGGTTTCATGCTTAAAGCAATGCAGGCATGGTAAGACCTCTGGTAGCCTTATACATTGGTATATGACGGCTACTGAGTTCTTAAAGGCATACATTATTTCCTTGTTTACACTATGCCTTTATTCATATTTCACATATTGAAGTATGGTAGGAATACTTTTCAAAGTAAGATAACTCAGAATGCATTCAAAAGTACACTTAAGCTTCATGTCTGAGGAAAAAAAAAAAAGAAGCTGCTTGTTTATATCTTGCTTTTATTAAAAGACTGATAACCTTACCAATTATAAGCGAATGATATCCAATGCAAGTGAAGCAATTTCTTATCAATCACAGTAATATTTGAAGATAGTCATAAACAGAATTTATTCATCAATTAACTGGCAGCTCATTCACCACAAAACTTGAGAACATACTAGGTTTCTTATTTTTCAACTCTCTTCTCCTAACACATCAATTTATACCCATAGAAGACACGGCAAATACATTTAAGGGATCTTAATAATATTCATTGTTAATATGCAAAACATATACTACTGTACTACACAAGGGCTAGACCCCTTTAGGTAAATGCTCATAAGGCTGGGGGAAAACCCCGCATCTCAGTTTTCCATGTGTCCTGTACAACCAGTTCTCTCATAGGTTTACTTTCTTGGATGACTGCTGATATCGTAACAGTTGCATTATTGTAAACCAGCAACCATGAGTAAAGCACTGACCACACATTGCTCTCTCCAGCCTCCTGGGTGACCTACACCAAGTCTGATCATATAGGATGCATACAAACATAAAAAATCATTGGGAAGGACAGCAGCGTAACCAACTGAAATACTTTAAGCTGTTATCTGAATTGTCTTGAAGAAATATTTCTTAAGATGTTCTCTACTAGGGTAGAGCATTTCAATAGAGCATTTCAATGTCAAAAGTGACATTGTCACTTTGGACTGCAGCTAGGTAGTGAAAGAACAATTTTAGCACTATTTGTTTCAATGCTGAAGTAGCATCATTTTGGTTGTATTCCTTTTTCCATTTGATTTCAGGAAATTTCTGATATTTCATACAATACAATGATCACTGAGCTTGGATCATTAGAGCATTCAACAAAGCACTGCTTTAAAGCTAAAAGAATTAGCGATCATCAGTGCTAACGTTTAATTAGATGCTGTATCTAGAATTTAAGGATTATGCTTCATGGTTAAATACAAACATCCAAATGTATAACTCATACAAACAAATATATATATCACTACTGGCAATAAACTGTTCATGAATAATCTATTGGAACTGTAGATGCAAGCAATAAGAAAAGAAACATTAATCTGAAGTTCTTACCTGTTAAACAATAAAATTTAGAGACAAATTTCATAAGATACAAAGAGAATAAGAATTATTTTACATGTCTCTAGATAAAAGAGACAGAAAATTGATTGCTCTGACTTTTTTCATTTGCACTGCCAAAGCTGTCATTTCATCTATCTAGTTCATCGCAGAGGGATATTCATTTCTAACTATGGAAAGTCAGTTTCTTGCTAACAAGACAATCAGCACTTACATAAGACTATATGTGTTCAAAACTGCCAGACTTAAGGTATTATAGTTGAAGTTTTTCTATCTCACTAACAAAGACTTTGAGATAAAATTAAAAACAAAAACAAAAACAAAAACTGTGCCAACCTCCCACAAGCAAAACAATGAAGCAACCTCAAAACTGTATAAGCTGTCAAACAGTTTGATTTTGATCAAAAATAACTGTAAAGCTTCCTGAGGTCATACAGTTCCATAGGTTTTTTGTTGTTGTTGTTTGTTTTTTTTACAGCAAATATTTTCTAATGGCCTATAGTTGGTTTTGGTATTGGATTTCCAACACATTTTTAGAACTTTCTTAATTCGTCTAGTCTTATAAAAAAAAAAAACTGCAAATTTTACCGAGAGTTGTTTCACCCTCATGCATTAATATTTGCACCTTTTACCAGTACAGATTTTTTTCACTCAGTTCGTAAAAAACAGAACGTCTCCAGTTGGAATGGACCCACAAGGATCATCAAGTCCAACTCCTGGCTTTACACAGAACTGTCTAAAATTTAAACCATATGTCTGAGAGCATTATCTTTAATAGTTTTATGCTTTCTTGTATTGGGGTACTCAAAACGGCACACAGTACTCGAGGTGCAGTCACACCAGCACAGAGTAGAGTGGGACAATCACTTCCCTTGACCAGCTAGCAACGCCATGCTTGTGATGCACCCCAGGATATGGTTGGCCCTTTTGGTTGTCAGAATGTAGGGGGGGTGTCATTAGTGTTGTTAAATAATTCTGTCTTACATTTCTTACAGGGAGAAAAAAAAATGTTCACTAAAATCAAGTTAACTATGTAAAGATGTGGGGTAGGAGAAAAAGTGGGCTGTCTCACATGGGTGGCTGTCACCCTTGTGCTGTCCCAAGACAGCCTGGATCCCTCCCTGCCAGGTGGCATCTGCCCAGCTCACAGGCGCCCAGCACTGGGATTTGTTTACTTCAGCTCCCTTAGAGCCCATCTATTTATTTCAAGGGTCCTGGAATAGTGTAATCAAGCCCCATGGTCCCATGAATACTGGTTGTTCTACATAGGGAAGATGTATGTGCCATACACTAGAGGACCATCTACATGCATCAGCACATGTTAGAAAAGGACTTTTCCACTTCAAAACACTTAACCGGGGGAGGCTGAAACAGATTTTCCTCCTCTGTATCATATTACTGAGGAATGGTGGAGAGCTCAAAGGGTTGTTTCTGAAACCTGTTGCAGCTAGCACAGGAAGCTAGCATATCCCATCCTCTAGCATATTTGACACACGTACACCTTAATAACAGTGGCTCGGGAGCTAGCAGTTGGGGGTGGGGATCAGCAAAATGGACAGGTAAAATCTGAGCTTTCAGGAAAGGAGATGGAGACTGTGGATCTGCACAGACAAAGCCCCTCTACTCCAGCTCGATCCGATATAGGCAGGAGCCATGCATCCGTTTGCTGGACAGTTAATGCCCATAGTGTGTACCCTTTTTTACATCGGTTATAAATAGAAGCTGTGGTTTGCTTTTTTAATTCTGTATTAGTATTTGCTCTGAAACAGAATCAATACACCAGGCTCAAAATTACAAAATTATTTTTATTTATCCCCAACAATCCCTACCCACCCCCCACCCCCACCTAATATTCTATTTTTCCTTTATGCCATTTTCATTATTTTGTAACCTTTTTTCCTGGTATCTTCAGTCTGGCTACTGGATATATTAACTGTGCGCTAATGGAACATGCTCACATCAGTCTGTCTCCAGTCCCTGTGTCTGATTCTGTAAACCTTTTCTCATCTGAGAAGTCCCCTGAAATAAACCTGATCCAGTAAAGCACATCAGTGCATGAAGTCAATAGAGCCATTCATTGCTTAAAGGTAGCCATAAGCCTTAAGTGCTCTGTTACCGTGGGGGCCCAAGGAAGAAAGGATTATTCATGACAGTAAGTGCTTTTTAAATTGGCCCTACACTGAAAGGCATATTAGTGTTACATTTACAAAGTGACTGTTCTTATGGAGACTGAGGAGAGAATTCAGCAACCATTTTAATTCACTTCTAGAAGTTTTATATGAGACAGTGGCAGATGGCTGTCTCTGTCTGCAGTCCTGAACAATTACGAAGTAGACAAAAACAAAAGATGAAACTTCAGAACTTTTATGGATACTCTCACAATGCTTAAATATTAATGATGTGCAATAAGATAAACCAAAAACAATTTCCAAGGCTCATGTGTCATCTACTACAACATGTCTAGGAACTTTTAATATTAGTTACAAAAATGCATATAAAATTCTCTGTATAGTGGTGAGTTAAGTTCCAACAACAGCTTACTTCTCCGTAGCAACTGCACTCAGTTTCCATTTTATTTGGATGAGACTGCTATCAAACAAAAACTCCAATTACAAAATGCATTACAATAAACAGAGGTAGATCTCAGGTTTTTGTAGCTTGCTTTCACCTAGCAGCATTCATTTATTGGACAGATAAATCACAACTGATATCCCTTAGCTCCAAGTAAATTCATTTCCCCAGCTTTTTATACATATATATATATATATATATATATATATATAAACAGTGAGAAATGTAAAATTTCTTCTCAAGACATAAGTAACATCTGTTGTCCAAATACGACACAGCAAAAATATACTGAACTGTTCAGCCTCTGCAAGCCTTCAAATATAACATTAACAGGCAACCTCTTTGTAACTGTGTCTGTTCTTCACCATAAAAGAATAAAAATGACTATGTTCCAATTTTCTAAGGCATCCTCAAGGCTAAAATTATAGATGTTTTTAAGGCCTGAGTGGTGAGACATTAGGGTCCCTTGCTGTGTATTGATTAAGAAATAAATGGGATCGTTAACTTTTTAGCAAAATATCATGACGAGAAGCAGTCTCATCGAATTTCAGGAAATCAATTTCATGTTAAAACTAATTTGTTTTCTCACCATTTTATGAAGAATAAGATGTCAAGGTCTAGATCAAATCATCTGAGGACATGAAGAACTACAGACTCCAGAGTTCAAATTTGAGGGTAATACTGAGCCAGGCTATGGCCATAAACTAGAACATTATGTTTGTAGACAGGGAATACAAACCTGCTATAGTCCCTCACTGCTGCTCTATGAGAATTAAAGAATCCTATCCCAGTCACTTTAAAGCTAGCTGGAGTTTTGCTGTTGAATGGGAGCAGAACTGAGAACCTGCACTCGCAGAACATTTTGAATGTGAAGACTGCAAGCATTTCTATAATTGTTAGTACAAGGAAACAGAATGGTATCAGTTGCTACATTTTTCCTTCCACAGAATGCTGTGCTAGACAAACACAGAAAACTTAGATCCCTTTTTTTTTTCTTCCTCACTTGGGTTCTTAATACTACTCCTGTAGCATACTAAATGATGATGTAAACGAAAGCCCATCCCAGTTGGAAGGGGTGCCTAAGGCAAGGCAACCTACCCCGCGCATCACTACATCTTCCATCAAGAAAGAAAGGAGAGTTATTGTCACAGGGGACTCCCTTCTGAAAGTGAAAGAGGGCCCGATTTCCTGTCTGGACCCAACCCACAGGGAAGTCTGCTGCCTCCCTGGGGTTCAGGCAAGAGACATAGCTAGAAAAGTCACTCACCTGGTATGGCCTTCTGACTACTGCTTGTTACTGTTTTTTCAAGCTGGTAGTGACGAGGTAGCAAGGAGAAGTTCAAGGGCAATCAAAAGGGACTTTATGGCTTTGGGGCGACTTGTTAAAGGATTGGGGCACAGGTTGTGTTTGCCTC
>VXAA01000834.1:68187-86967 GCA_013399115.1 Anseranas semipalmata | reverse complement strand
TCACTAGTGGTGTACCCCAGGGAGTGATATTGTGGCCAGCACTGTTCAACATCTTCATTAATAGCCTGGACAATTAATCAGAATGCACCTTCAGCAAGTTTGCAGATGACACAAAATTGCAAAGAGCAGATCACACACCATGCGGTTGTGCTGCCATTCAAAGGGACCTCGACAGGCTGGAGAAATGGACAGACAGGAACCTCATGAAGTATAACAAAGGGAAATGCAAAGTCCCATACCTGGGAAGGAATAGCCCCAGGCACCAGTATACACTGGGGGCCAACTAGCTGGGAAGCAGTTTGGCAAAAAAAAAAAAAAGTGAAAAGTCCCGAGGGTCCTGGTGAACACCAAGCTGACCGTGAGCCCACAATGTGCCCTTATGGCAAAGAAGGCCAACAGTCTCCTGGACTGCACTAGGAGGGCATTGCCAGCAGGTTGAGCAAGTTGATCCTTTGTCTGTAACCAGCACTGCTGAGATCACATCTGGAGTACTGTATCCAGTTCTGGGCTCCCCAGTACAATGGGCACAGAGCAAGTCCATCAAAGGGACACAAAGACAATTAGAGCACTGGAACACCTGACATAACAGGGAAAGGTGAGAGAGCTGGGACTGTTCATCCCGGAAAAGTGAAGGCTCAAGGGGATCTGACTGATGTGTAAAAATACCTGATGGGGACTGGAGAGGGGCAGTATAGATGATGAAACCAGACTCTTCTCAGTGATACACGGGAAAAGGACAAGAGGCAATGGCCATTAACTGATATTCAGGAAAAAAGACCTTTTAAATTTCCACTCTCGAGTTACTACTGTCTCCCTTATGTGAGGTTACCTTTCTGATCCCTGTGACAAACAAGGATCAGTCATGGTCAAGCCAGGCAACAGGAAGAGTTATCTAGTAGCACTTTCTATAAATGCAACAAAATGTCCCTGCTTCTCCTTCCTGGCAAAGGCTCCCATGTGCCAGATAAGGTTGTTCCAAGGGGAGTGAGGACAGTAGCTTTATCCTGCAAATTCATTACCTGCATGGGATGCAGCAAAGGGGATGCAAGATAGCAGGAGATTTAAACAAGCTGGCAGTATATTGTTACTGTGACGGATCCTTTGCACCTCTGCAAGTAAGATGCACTGCGTTCTGCACTTAAAATGGAGTTTACCGTTCACCTAATAAAATTGGAATGTTAATACTTTTAAAGCAGCCCACAAAAGAAGGTTTTGACGATGAAGATCACATCAGCTACCTAAAACAAAGGGCTATGCCTTTTCTCTCCAAAAACCCAACTAAAAGTCCATTGAAGTCAATGGCAGCTTTCTCCTGAATTTAGTGAATTTTGATTAGGTCCTTTAAAGAGTCATTATGGATTTTGCTCTGGAAAGCATTCTCTTGATCGGAATGAGCAGGAGGCTATAAAATACCCGAAGAGATGGGCAATTAGGGAAATGGAGCATCTGAAGCCATGTGCGAGAGCTTTCTGCCCAAACAAGGAGCAGAATCAACCACTTCAAAAAACAGCTGTCTTTTGTCATTGTTGGATTTGGCATCGGAACTGCAGAGGACAGGCATAGGACAGATGGCCAAAGTTTCATCACAACTAACTTCTTAAGGTGTTCCTTTAAAAAACTCATTTAAGACAGGAGATTATTCCATCTCTAATTGCATGCAATAAGCCAGTAAACATTAGATAAGCAAATGCAAAAGAAAAAGAAAAACTCCTTCACATTTGTAAGGCTTCCTCTTTCCAGTGTCTGATGCGAAGAGGAGACTACAGTTTGTATTTTTGCCAAAGGTCATTTCAGATCTAAGTTAAGAAACGTTTAAATCTACTAAATATTATTCCTTATGGGTACCAGTTTTAGAATTTGCTGAGACTGTGCTAAAGGTCCTCAAAACCTCGGCAACACAGTGCAATGTACACCCCAGAAAAGATTTACTGTCATTGTTTGTGTTTAAAGGAAATACCGCATTGTATTTAGATCATACAAACTGAGTACAACGATGAGTAAAGGAGGAATGTAACTACAATGCATGTAATGACCTAAAAAAAAAAAAAAAGCACAAGCAGACTGCTATTAATTTTACATTGCAATATAGGTACTTCCTCTATGAAAAATTAAAGTGAGCAAGAAAAACCCCAAACCAAACCACTGAATGACTTCAAAAATACTTCCTTAAAATATCTTGACTTAAATACTCAGGGATATGGAGAAGGGGAATCTTATTTTAAGAGTTTCCAAAGTAAAAATTACTGGTTTATTGTAAACTCGGCACTTAACTTTGTAAACAGATGTGCTTCTTCCAAACTTCCTCCACCCCATCCATTCTTTTATTTATCTGAGTTAATGCAAGTTTCTCTTACACAAAGCAAAAAAAAGAATGCAATTGAAACTCCTATCCTAATTAAAGGTTTCTTTGTTCTATTATGAACCTTACTTGACTGCTCAATACTATTGCCCAGAAGAACAATACATATTTAAATCTCTAATCCCCACATGGGAAGAGAGTCCATTTGGAGCTCCACAGTAGATAAAACAAACTGGCCTGGGAACAAAATACTGTTAAAAAATGTGTTAATCTAAACTTTCTTCCTGAATCTAACACTCCGCACCCTGTACCCACTTATCTTTACCTTTCTAACATTTTGTATATTTACATTTGTGTGCAGCTCCCTTCTGTATGAGCTCATGAGGTTGTGGAGAGGGTGGAAGTAGAGATGGTAAGAGACGGAGTTACCCAGAAGTAGGCGTAGTGTAAAGATACACCATGGAACTGGTGCTAGCACCCACGAGACTGCCGCAAACAAACGGGACCTCCACCAACAGCTGTATTTCCCAGAAACTTAGCACTGGTACCCAGTGGCAAGAGGACAAGACACACAGGACAGCAGCTTTCTGACATGCTACAGCTTTTCCATGCAAGATAAAAATGACCAGCAAGCCCACCCCATTAAAAATAAAATCAAAAGTTCCTTTTCCAGCTCAGCTTTCCATAGACAAGCTGCCCACACAAGCCTGCAGCTACCTGAGCTATTTATCTTGCAGAATGATAAGGAAGTACAAGACCAGTGGCATTTGTAAATTCCATAGGCGGGAGCCACTGCCCACCACAGCATCAGGCCTCGAAACATCTGCTTGTTAGAAATTTGCAGCTATCCGTTGAAACAGTGGTACTGAGTTCTGTTTGGGGGCATAATATAATCTAAGATGCTCCCAAGGGAAACACCTTAGAGCTCCTTGCCCATCTCTTGACCAAGCATATTACCTTCCCACATATTGCAAGTATGATCACGAAATGGTCAAGTGTGCAATCAGTGACGGGACAGCACGTGCACGCAGAATCCAGCCACGGCACATGGCGCACATTTGCCCTCCTAACGATGTGACGTGCATTTGAGGCCACATGGCAACACTATCTGGTCACGGCAGAAGAAGTGGGTGTAGGGCCGTGACGAAGTGGGGCAGAAGGCAGAAAGCATGATCTTGGTCACCGAAAAAAAAACCATAAAATCATTGTAACAATAACTTGGCCCACAGCTTGCTCCAAAATCCTGCCTGGAGCAACTCTCTGGACAGAGGCAATTCTGATAAACTGGGTCTGGCCTACGGTCCACAGGTTGTCTATGTCCATTCAAGGCTACAAAGTATGACTACGGACTCAGGGACTCCTATTTAGGAAAAAAAAAAAACAAAAAACAAAAAAAACAGAAACAAAAAACAGAAAAAACACCACTTCCTGGTTAATGATCTCTGTTTTACACACACGCGCACACAATATTCAGCAACACTACCCCATCATCCAAGTGCTTTTTCTGTGAAAATGTTTAGGGAAATAGCATGCCACATCTGTACAGCAACTCAGTAAACTTCTTCCAAATATGAGCACAAAGCTTTTTAATATTTACACAACTTTCGTTCATGATGCAAATATTCTGCTCTTTCACTCTTCTATGGAACCTTCATTCCATCAATATTGCAATTTCACTGCTAAACATATTAATAGGGTCATAAATATTCAGGTTATGTAATAAAGGCAGTGAAAGCAGCCGATAAAATGCTGTTAACATTCATTTACGGCAGCTGGGAAGGCCCTGCCAAATGTTGCTTTACATAACAGGTCATGACGCTCCGACTGCATTAAGCTTTCTGATCACTCTTCCTTTATCTGCTATGATTTTGAACACAATATGAGACAGTGCAGACTATCCAATAGATTTAGAAGTCCTTTCAAGCACACCAACATTTCAAAGGTTTAAAAGATTAAAATATCAAAAAGAACCTTGTGGTTACTATGTTTGTGTTTTTGCATTTTATAGCACAGACATGAAAGCAACATTCACATCACTTATCCGCATTAGCTCCCCAATTCACTGCCTGCAATAAGTTTTAAAAGTGAGTTTATTTTATTGTACCATACTCCAGTTGAGCTAGATGCACAAAAAGAGCATCATTCAGTAAATTTAAAACATCTCCACTACAGTTTTCAAAATGCATCTTGAACACTATTGAAGCATTCTGTAGTGTGTGTATAATCCTGGCAGCAACCTAAATTAATTTTATCTCGAGATGCATCTGAATCAGGTGACAGTTCTTGCTTTGCTTCAGCGTATTCCGTTATGCTTCCTTTGTTCCAGTACGCTCTCTGCTACGCTTACAAAACCAGGATTCCCAAAGCATGGGTCAGACCCCACCAGCTCCCAGGCAAGCTTCAGCCTGGCACGTGGGCTGTGGGACTAGGTCGGAACGTTTGACTGTATAAAGAGATGACTCACGGTTTGATTCATTCATTTTGCATATTTCCATGCCAAAATTAAGCCCACTCCTGCAGACATTTATGGAGATTAGTAGCCCTAGGAAGGTTAAGAGCCCTGGTGAGGTCAACAAATTCATGTGTGTAAAGTAAACAAGGCTGTGCATAACAGGACACACACGGCAGCTACTATACTGCTTAGAAAAGCAATACTGCTTCATTCATCCCTCCAGCCCTGCACTCGTTAGCAACTATTCACAGCACTGAATGCAGCACAAAGCCTAATGCTCTAACTGACTGAAATTTTGCAGCATTGGGTCTCAAGCTTTTCCTGTAGCCAAGGCTCATTAGACTTGACACGACTGTGCTCCACGGAGGAGTTGCAGCAGCACGTACCAGCTGGGGCTGCACCCATCGGTGTGGGGCACAGCTTCAGCAATGGCCACACCACCAGCTAGGAAACCGCAAGCTAAAGTAAACAGGACCTGACTATTTACCAGATGTTGACAAAAATCTTAACCATTACCAGAAAAATAAAACTTACAAAGGAAAACACCAGTTTCATCAACACTCATTCAGCTTTGCTAACTCTGCACCAAATTCCAAGGCACTCAGTAGTTCAATCTGATCGAGGCTACCTTCAGTCACCTCCTAAACTCCTGCAGATCTACCAACTTGTCAGTGCGTTCAGGCACCCGAAATGAAGATCTCTCTTCTCTTCAAATTCAATGCACTTGCCCAAGTTAGAGCATAGTTTTGTCCCAGCCTTGGAGAAGGAGAGACTCAAAGTATTTTTTTTTTTTCCACAAGAATGTGCCTATTTGCACAAGAATTACAGAAGAGGTATGTCTTCCCAAAATCACAGACACTTAGGATGAGATTCAAACAGGTAATTCCAAGGTTATAAACACACTGTATGAATGACGACCCTTATGATCCCAAGAAGGGATCTGAATCCCCACTGCCCTACATAAGGTGCGAGTTGTAACGTAAAAATCTCTCTTTCAAAGCATCTAGCAAATAGGCATATAAGCAAGGCAGAAGTTCCCCAAATGGAAGTAGCTATCATAGTTAATCCCATGATCTCACATACTACTGATATCTTATCAACCGAGAAAAAGATAATTTCAGAGATGGTATCTAAAAAAAGAGCATCTCGAGTTAAATTTACTTTCAAATACCCTAACACAAGCAATGCTATGCAAGCAGAAAGCCATACAACATAAAAAGCACGTGTGCTGCAAGTCTGATGTTACAACTCAGAAAATAACACATTACACAAAGTTAGGGAACTGAACTTTCTAGCAAGTCTTCACATATACTCCATCACCTTGTTTACAGTATTTTTAATATGGTTGTAAGCAACCCTCTTATCCAGTAGGAACTGTTACTGATTCAGGATGCATTAGCTACTCATTTAATACAGCATTCCACTACGATTAAAAAAGTAATCAAATGAAACTATATATATTACCTGGCAACTTGGTGGAGTTCAGGACAAAAACTAAAAACAAATTGTTCTTTCCAACACCAAATATGCCAGTACATAAGTTCAGAAACATACCCAGAGGGTCTTAAATCCCCTTTTTAAATTAAGTAGAAAAGAATTTGGACATTTCCATCTTCTTGCCCGATTCTGAGCTACGGTACTTTGCATACAGCTGTTCAAACAACCTGACTTCAAGCAGTACAAGTAAAGAACAGGCATACTAATAAGCACCCTGGCTGTCTGAGGTGCTGCCTGCTGTCCTCTAAAACAATTCTGTAATAGAAATAATCTGATCAATTGTCATGACCAATAAAGAGTTCTTCGGTTTCTTTCTTCTTCTTCTTCCAGCTATATTAACTGCACTGTAACCATTCAGCTTGTCACTAAACCCCAACGCACTCGTTGTTTAACAACTGCAGATTTGCCTCAGTAATATTTGCAAACCCACTCCCCTTCTTTCCTCCCTAAACATTAGTTGAGACGATTTTTCCACCCTCAAAAAGAAACACTCTTCACAGATATGAAATAAGTCAGGAATATTTCCACAATAAGATTACGGTGGCTGCTACGAGAGCTGGTTGCGAATCTGCAACTCAGGCAACTGGAAAGCAGGATCACCATGTGACGGATCACCGAATACGCTGTAGGAATCAAGTACTGCAGAAAGAATAATCTGAGCAAAGGCTCGTGCAAATGAACATTCATTCACGAACCTTTCAAATAACTCTGAACAAACATTTTTTTCATCAAGGCAATCTTCCAAAAATTGCCTTAAACACTAGCAGGGCAGTAAAATTAAAAATCAATAGAAAGGAAATGGTCAGGGTGCTTTTGTATACTGTATGACCACATAATGAATGAATAAGGTATCCTCCGAATACTTCCCCTTTCCAGATTAATAAAATCAGTATTCTTACTTTAGAGTGGTGACACAAATATCTCAGTCCCACAGCTCTCCCCCCTCCACCTTTTCCATTTGTTTAAAAAAGTAGAAGAGCAGGAATGCACATTTGTTGGAATACATAGTGAAACCTGAATATCTGTTCAGTGACTGCTCTAACCACCAGGCAATGGCTTCATATTCACTCTGTAAGTAATTAAATATTCATTAAGTCTGGGGAAAAGCAGAACAGCTTCAACAAACAAGAAAACAGGGGGAGACTTGTCCCCATATATTCCGTTACTTCGCTCTTAGAGCAATCACTTGCAAGATGGGAGATCTGGGACTCAGGACTCAGTTTTGAGTAAGATAATGGTAGCGAGACGTGAAAGCAGACTCCTCGTGTGAATGCTCTGATCACTAGGAAGGATGGATGCACTGATCAGACTCCTAGCACCAGAGTATCATATGGATTTCTACACGTCTCAGCAGAAGAAACTTTAACATTTCAGATCTTCTCTGGTGGCAACTCAGATTACATCAGCATGGATGGGGCCAGCATTATCTCTTCCCTCTGCCAGCTGGAGGCAAAGCAGCTTCTGATCTATAAATAAGAGAAACCCTGCTACCGAGATGCTGTGCTTCAAATTATAACTCCTGCTAGCAGTGTGCAGAATAAACACGTAGACCAGTATATGCAGTCACATAAACATACCCACAGACACCTCTGAAGTGAGACAGCAGCTAAAAGGAGAACTAAACACGGCATCTGCACAGCGAACACACTGATTTAATCCCACGGGATATTTTTCACCCTAAGCCTCTTGGAGCCCATATAGAAGAGCGTGAAAACTGCGGTGGTAGCCTGGAAGCCTGTTCTCTCAAGCCCAAGCCAAGACCTCCCTCATTACACAGAGGCCGTCCTGCAGCCACCAGGCAGCGACACAGAGCCAGCACGGAGCCGAGCTGCGCTCACCCATCCCTTCTCCTCCGTAATGCACTGCGCCGCCAGCCAGGGCGGTACACGTTGGAGGAATCACCCCTTGGTTCTTAGCTTCAGCCTTTCTGCTCTCTTGATATGAAAAAGAGGGTTTGCTTGCTCGGTGTTACCAAGTCAGTCGTCAGTGATTGTCCAGAAAGTTTTCCCAGGGGTGTTCTGAGAGACGGGCAAAAGCTGCTGAGCACATGACGCACATCAGCTACTTGGTCTCTGCTGCTCAGCCGTCCTTGTTCTTTCACCAGCCTCGCAGTACTACATGCCTCACCACAGCTCAGCGCAACATGCAATGGACTTCACCAGGCTTTTTAGACATAAAAGCAGTCTCATAAGGAAAACACACTTCGGTTTTCTGTATCTGGGTACAGCCAGCCAGAGCCACATGCAATTCAATATTCGCTTCCCCGTGTTCTGCTAAGCTTGCAGGTACAAGTGCTGGAGCTCTGCTCAAATACAGACTTCTTCATTGACCACAATTCAGCCATTAACTTTTTCTTACTTTTCTTTACTTATAGTACCAGAGGCATCTCCACAAACACAGGTATTGTGCCTCCCTAAGGTGCCTTTATTCAAAATGGTTATCATAATAATGCATTAAAGCCTTGGCAGAAGCCACCAGAAGCAGCAACAAGTCTCAAAGGAGAGTTGGTGCAAAAACAATAAAAACCCCAACTCTCACACCCCCTAACCTCTCAGGCTCAACAGAACCCTGAAAAAGGAACATTTTACTCCACATTCACAGCTTATTAGTTGCAGGGAGACCTTATTGCAGCCTTTCAATACTTAAAGAGGGCTCATAAGAAAGATGGAGACTTTTTCAGGGATTGTAGTGATAGGACAAAGGATAATGGTTTTAAACTAAAAGAGGGTAGATTTAGATTAGATGCAAGAACAGGTTGCCCAGAGAAGCTGTGGATGCCCCATCCCTGGAGGTGTTCAAGGCCAGGCTGGATGGGGCTTTGGGCAACCTGGTCTAATGGAAGGTGTCCCTGCCCATGGCAGGGGGCTGGAACTAGGTGGTCTTTAAGTTCCCTTCCAACCTAAACCATGCTATGAGTCTATGATTTATAAGCTCTGGTTTTAACAGCAGTTTGTTGACAGACACCTGACCATCCAGGCTTCAGTCAAGCAACCACTCAGTAACTTAGTCGGGTACAAGGAACAGGATGGTTCAAGGCGCTCCTGGCTGCTTGCTTCTCAATAAAGCCATACAACCACATTTGAGTGGGGTAGTGTATTCTACCCTCTCTGGGTAAAGTTTAAGACAGCGAGAGGAGTACTGCTTAAGCAGCACAGGGTTTGACCCGCAGCTACAACATCATGGCACCAGAAGTGGCTGGCAATTAAAGGCTTCCAGCAGCGATGACTGTAATCCGATGAGCTCGGCCGCGGATGCACAGGGACTGCTCACGGCAGGCTGCCGGGGAAGGACCGAGGCAGGGCTCACGCGAGAGCAGCGGCGGCCGCGGGGCCTCCNGCCCCGGGGGGAGCAGCCCCAGCAGGCGGGGACCCGCTCCCCGCACCGCGCTCCCCGCCGCCTCGGCACGGCTCTGCACGACGCCGCGGCTTCCAGGCGGGAGCACCGGAGGAGACTGACACTCCTGTTCCATTTTCTGTCTCGACACCATGAATCTCGCTAACTTAATGCACTGTTACTTGGAAATTAGGAAGGCACCAATACACGAAGGCAGCCTTAAGAAGGCGCATAATACATCCAATCCTATTACGCTGGTTCTTAACCTCAAGTAGTCTATCGGGTGCAAAGCCAGCACAGGTTAGAAAAAAAAAAAATCAACTTCTTAAACACATCACTGTCTGCTTGCAACACAGAACAAACAAGGTAACTTTCCATTAGATAGCTGTTTCTTCATGGAGCTGATATTATATATGGCAAGAATGCAGAGACACCAATTCGCTACATGCAGAAGGCACCTATGAACAAGAATTTATGTACTTTCATTTCTACTAACCAGCAAATTAGGGATTTGCAAGAGGAAAAGCATGCCATGCCATCTAAACACTAACACTTACAACAACCTTGGTGTGTCAAGTATCCTGCACTAAGGGTAAAAACTTTTCAGTATTCATTTTGAATGCCTCAATAAAAACTGTCAAAGGAATAAGAGGAACTTTCAGCCTATCAGCTTGGCCACAGGATGCTTTGGCACAGAGTCTTGTATTGCAACGCATCTAGCAAGCAAAGACAACAATGACTGGATGCACTAGAGAGCTGACTAAGCCGGTGCCCCAAACTACTGGAATATAAAACCTTAAGGAAAGGGACTGTCATCAAGACCAGTCTGCCATTACCACAGGCAATTCTATCACACAATCTTTCCTGACAGATTATTTACTGGACAGTTGGTACCTTCTTTAAAATAAATAAATAACTAAATAAAAGTTAATGATGGAAGTCCAAAGCTGTTTGGAGTTTGGAAGCAGAAAAAAAAACGGAATGACAAATCCTCCTGTTCTATAAAAAAAAAAAAAAATTGTAATCTTTTCATTTTTTTCTACTGCCTTCCAAACAGTCATTTAATTGACGAGTTAGAAAGCTTTGGTTCAGATGCCTGCTCGTCTTGGTACTGAATGAACACTTTTTTTTACCTCGTCTCTGACCTAACACTTAAGATTGTTTATCCTCTCTTCACTTAAAAAGAGGCAGAGGGGAAAAGCTGAGAGCAACAAGGCTTGAAAGAAGACAGGTTGTTGAAAGAACAGAGCCGTACAAGAGCTATCACTGAATCTTATTACAACTTCTGTTGTACTCTGTAAACATGAGCAGACTCCTCTGATTTTCAGGAAGCAGATACTTTGGAACTGGCTAGCAGAGTGGAGACTGATCTCTTTTACCATATGAAAGCATGTACACTGGAAAGTGAAAGGGGATCAGCACATCTCCTTATTTAGTTTAACACATGGACAGAGCAAAGCAAGAAGTATGCACTACTTCACTTGTGACAACTTGGAAGAAACGAGTCAAAGCAGCATCTTGAAGACTCCTGACACAACACAGCACCAGTGAACTGCTGGTAGACCCTACACGGGGAGTAATTCTGATGAGTAAGCACTGAGTCAGTTAAGCAGTCTGGACAGTCCATCTACAGGAATATGCAGGAGTCATTTCTGTTTTCCGCAGCAGCTAATTATGTAAAGGGTTACAATCATTACCTCCTGGAAGTCATCACCCAGTAAATCAGCTGCATTTGCTTCTTATTTCCAATCTGGTTAACAAGAAATACTAGACAGTAAGTGTAGTATTTTTGTATAATTTTTGTAACCTTACTTCTATTTCACAATCTACAAAAAATAATTTTGTCTAGTACATTTTGTGAATGTTTTGGTTAACATGCTAATACAACTCTCTTGTTTGCTTGCCAGCACTTTACACCTGTAATAAGAAGTCTCAAGAGGTTCCAAGTGAAATTCAAGCAGGTTTTATCAGCCAATAATAGGCAACATATCAAAGTTTAAAGGGATATTCTAACAGATGAGTGTATGATCACACTTCTAAGCAAGTTCTACTGAAACTTTCCCTAGAAGAATGAAAGGCAAAAACAGCTTTTTCCCCTCTCACCACTCCAATTTGAAAGCAACCTTCAGCCCCACCTAAACCCAAACGCTACCATCAACTTAAATGCAGATCCAAGCACCCACACACTTTCATAGGGACTTCATTAAAATCAGGTCAGCTGCACGTCCTGCACTGGACAGAGTGAGGCATTAACGACACAGGTCATCCTGAACTCATTTCACAGACACGACTATTACAGAGCCAAGTGATAAAGCACACACCTCCTCCACTGCATCTTCCGAGAGCACTCAGCGGCCTTGCTGGTGCTTATTTCCTAGGGATTTCTTTGTGACACAGGAGGCTGCGTCCTTTTCTTGTCCAAATGTTTCAAGTGAAAGACTACAAAGGGCACCTTCTCTTCCTACCTGCAACATCAGTAAAATGCACCTAGAGCTGGGATGATTTGATTATGCCAACCATGAACTAGAACAAGTGTTTTTTTCCTTCTACAGAAGACAAACTGTTCATTACAATGTCCATACCCACTGACAAGCAGAGAGCAATACCAAGCCACAGCCATGCCCATATACAAGCCAGTTCTTGGAAACAGAGCATTAGATTTGCTTGGGGTTATTTGCAAAACATTCTCATGTTTTCCACAAAGAGATTCCAATGCAATCTCGGGATTTATCAGTCACCTCATTCTTCTCATACAGCCAAATCCAGGTTTCCAGTGGGTTGTATGATGTAAGAGTGAACACTGCACCTTGAAATTCTTACAGGTATACGCTTGGGAAATAATCGCATGCACAGTGGAGAGGGAAGAGACTGTTGAAGAGATTTTCCTTTTTCAGTTACTAAACTCTAGCCAAGAGAGAACAGCTCTGGGGTACAAGCATTTTGCTCTGGACAAGATGAATGATTTAGCAGATCATAGGCAAAATGCAATACATCACCTTTACCCTATCAGGTGGCCATAACCGACTTGTGACACACTTGTATGTCTACCAGAAGATAACTTCCACAGGCAGCAGAACACAGCAGATTCCTGAGGAAGCGGTGTCTCAGGATTACCGCTCCCACTACAACAGATCAAAGCAAATTGTTTGCCTCAGAGCACTCCCACAGGACCAAGCCATCACACAAACTGCCACGACAGCCTACAGTTGTTTAAATCTTGGAAACAAAGGAAAAAGAGCGGTGATAACCAACCCCCTTGGTTCTGGTGCCACACACAGTCTTGGTAATGTGAAAGACACGCAGCAAGCAGTCTTCCCGTGCACACAGCTCTGCCTCTTGCCCAGAGCACGGCCCCTGCTCTCAGGGGGGAGACACCACATTGGAAATAACACGAGCCCCAGCACGCGTTTATACTAATCGCTCATGAACGAAAGCAAACCCCCAACTCCAAAGCCTATTTCGCTCCGTGAAAGCCAAGCAGTAAGAGTAGATTAGACACTAATAGGGATTAATACAAGTTAAGGTAGCACTAATTTCCACTATGGAGACCAGAAAGGTTAGGTGTGGGACAGTGTATGCGCCAGGTGTAGTGGCAGCTTGAAAAAAAAGCCGAAGGGCAGAAGTACCACCACAGGAGCACGCGCTTGCACCGACACCTGTCCGGCTCCGTCTGTGCTCTCCCCACATCCAGCCCTGTCCAACGCAGACCAGACGCGCTGCGCTGCCAAGCCGCGGTCAGTGATTTCTAACCAGCTGCCTAATGGTCAGCGGGAGACTTCTTATCCAGTCTCGGCAGCGCTGACCCGCTTCCTTCCGATGCTACCATCCATCACCACCGACCGACGGGGAAACCCGTTTCCACAAAAGGCAAAAGCCAACCCAAGCAAAGTTTGAGGCATAAAATGAGATGAAATTCAGATCCCATTGTGTCTCGCCACAGCCATTTCAAAGCTATAAGTTTAATTTTATTAGCAACCAGTACTTCAGTTCATAAAAAAGTGACCAATAAAAGATAATGGCAGGAAATTAAATGAACCTTAGCATGATTTAGAACCTTATTCCGCAATACTGAAACTGCACAGAAAGTACATTTGGAAAGGAAAAAAGCCCCAAAGAAGTAATCATAAATGCATTCAAACTGCTATAGATGCAGAGACATGTTAAAACTTTCTTAGAGAGTAATGAAGAAAAGTGCAGGTATAGACAAAACTTAGATTATTAAGTATGCATTATGACTGCCATATCGCCAGAAGGAAATACTGGTCAGACAATCCATTCATTGCTTGCCCTTTCATGTGTGCTATAGCAATTAGGACTTCATCCACCTTTAAATTCAAGTAAAATAATAAATAGTTTCACTGCAGGACTGGGAGACACCAGCTGCACTGTGTGGTCAAACCAGGAAAAAATCTACTTTCCTGGCTGTTGGCCATATTTTCAAAACAGGTACCACAAAAAGTATTTTTTCCTTAATTACTAGAAAGACTAAAAGGCCCAAACCTCTGAAGTTCCTCAGTCACAACCTTTGGGAAGTAGGCTTTCTCTGGTGTTTATCCACCACCCAAAATAAAAATAAATAAATAAAATAAAGAATGATCAGTTTATCACTGAACTACTTAAACCTGCAGATACCCCTTCCAGCTGCATAACCAACTACAAACTCATTGATATCTACCCAGACATCTGAAGATTTGTACTCTGAAGAGAAGGATCGGAGACCAGGAAGAAAGTAGTGAGGGGAAAAAAGGTAAGGAACTACCTCCCTTAACGTCTCTCTTGAACAACATAACTCAAATTCAAAAACATGGAGAACAATATCCTTTCTGAACAAGACAACCGTTATTGTGGCCAGGTTCTTTGATAAGAAGAATTTCTACTGAACCACACTTGATAAGCTTGAACTTTGGAAATCAGCCAGAATTTTTAAATTCTCATAAATTTTTTGAAATATAACTCGAGAATTCTGACATCATCCAAGGCATTCTCAATTCCAAATTTTTCATTACAAAGTTTTTTTTTTTTGAAGTAGTTATTAGGCATCTCTACTAAAACCTCAACTCAATTTCTATTTTACAGCTCAGCCCTTCCTTCAAGAGATTTCTCCCATTGTTTTAGTTCTAGATTGCTTTGATCTGGAGCACGCTGAAATTCAGTTGCACAAACTAGAATTTTCATTTTCCATAAAAATGAATGAATCTATGTAATACAGAGTTCTAACAAATTGATTCTGATGGAAAATAGGAGTATTTTGTTCTGAAGATGTCCACATAAATATCAATCCTATGGAAGTGTTTCCCTTCACAAAGTTGCTTTTGGACTTGCATTTTAAAGGCAACATATTTCTACTCAGTCAATTCCAACTGAAAAACGAAGGTTGGAAAAAGGAAACATCTAAGTAGCTCTTCTCTTAGTCCTTTTCAGTTGAAGATTCAGCTGGGTAGGAAAAACAAAAGAAACTCCAAAGGTCCTCAGCAGTTCAAATGATACAGAGGGCCTCACCAAATAGACAGGCCCAGATAACCAGTGAGCACAATGCTTACCTCTGAAAAGCACATTTCTCCTGTGTGTTGAAGGCCAGCTGCAAGTCTTAAAAAGTTTGCCAGTTATGCCAGTTTAACGTTTGAATCATCTGAAAGCTCCTGAGCGGCAACCCCAGTCCTCTGCTACTACTATACATCTCTTCTCCAGAGGGATGCATTTCTGAAGTGAGCCAGGTATTCAAGCTCTCACTAGCTCACCGTTCGCCATACCTGAGATAGCCACGCAGACCTCAGAAGATGCTCTTGTATTTCTTCACTGCTGCGGATTGCTCTGTGAGCTTCCTAACAGACTCTGTTTGACATTATCAGCTGTACCAGGTTGGTCCACAGAATACAACAGGTATGATAATAATAGGCTACCACAGTCAACTGAGTGAACAAATAGCTTGAACCCAAGGTATGCTGCATATAAATCTAAGTAGGGTCACATACCAGAAGGGTA
Source organism: Anseranas semipalmata (assembly GCA_013399115.1). Taxonomy (NCBI): domain Eukaryota; kingdom Metazoa; phylum Chordata; class Aves; order Anseriformes; family Anseranatidae; genus Anseranas; species Anseranas semipalmata. Next base: position 71,404 of record VXAA01000834.1, on the reverse strand, counting down.
ACACTCAACTCCTACCTATACCACCAGCCTGTTGCTCATTCAAACAGGACTCTCCCCTCTCTAGCTCTAGTCCTACCACCACTCCCCACCTCCATTCAACTGCACGGTTGGTAGGAAATCCACCTCTAATGACTTCAGAGGCCCTATAAAATTACTGCTTTCCTCAGAAAAAAAACACTTGGTATTGACAGTGTGGATGATCAGGGATATTGTAAGAAGCTATTTTACTCGGTAATCCAATATAGTCTGCACATTGCACAAGCCATTTTACAAATAATTAAAATTGCTCCTCTGAACTGTCAAAATGTTCTTGAATAAACAAGCTCTTGATGCCTTTCCTAAAGCTTTCAAATTAAAAAGTTCTCATTGCTGAGAAGTAGATGCTTCAATAAGATTATGAAGCAACAAGGTCATACTGGAACAGAAGTGTATCAAGACAGCTCACTTCCAATTAGTAAGAGGTACAGAACGAAGCAGTACCTCCCACCCGCCTTTGTGTCTTCACAAATTAAGGTACCTGTGTTGTCATAATATCCTTACATCCTCCAAAACAATGGCTGTACGTATCCATCCATCCAGATCTAACTTCAGTATTAAGACTTCCTTAAGAAATACCCTTCTGCCTTCTATATGATGTTTAAGGAAGTGAACACAATTCCCTTATTTCTACAACTGGGGTAGTTCCTGACAGAAGTTAGCCTTAAGGAAACGGATGCTGCAAAAAACACGTGCAGTAAGATGTTCTGCCCACAAGTCAGAAGCACCTCATCTGCTTCAGCTGGACAAACAGGTAACATCTACAGGCTCTGCTGTTCCTGCATGACCCCCGCAAAAGCAAGAGCCAACCTGCTGATACTACTAGAGGAGCATCCACGCAGGCCACGGAGTAGAGGTCAGTTTACACCACGCAGGGACTCGGCAGAACAATTAACATCTGTTACTGCTTCCTATTTGAGAAGTTAAGAGCAGAACAGCTATGTGAAGAATGACACCGTCAAATCCTCATTTCCAAAAACGGCACCATACGCATACCCCACTAGCCATGTACATCTGAGGCCCCTTTTTCTTCAGCATCAACACTCAGACATCTCCCAAGAGGATTTGCAAACGCACACATCAGGGGTATGGTTTCCGAATCCCCAGCACCGGCGTGCTGCATGCTGAGCTGCACACAAGCCGACAGCAAGGTAAGGGATGCACGTGGTGCGCGCCTGCCCGAAGGATCCCAGAGGGCCCGTTTGGTGCCCAGTCGCCCACAGCCTTCAGGCCGCTGCACGTGCCAGCAGCAGGCGATCGGGCAGCCACCGCCACCCCAGAAATCACAGGCAGCAAAAGCATTTTGGCCACACCCTTTCTCCTCTCCTAGCGCCTGAAACGCCAGGCAGTGTGCAGGCACCCGGGTTTCCTGCATTTATGGCCCCTTAAATTACCTTTGCTGGCTGATTAGGACTGGTTCCTCAGCCCTTGACTGCCCAGCATCAAAAAGATTTGCAAGGTATCACACAATGGTTATCACAACTTTGATATATTATCACTGAGCTAGTGTCGAGCAGAATTATGCCTTAATACAAAGAGTTCTTGTCACCTGAAATACAATAGTAGCGATACCGGTTGAAGAAAAAGCAGCTCTGGCTACAATTTCCAGCCCAGCATACTTTCCCAAACAGCTGCTCATCAACAATTCAAGCGAGATGGTCAGGACCAGACTGTACACAGCACAGACCCCACAAAGCAGCAAAGCAAGTCAGAATTCCTACTAAGCTATGGTTACAAATGCCACTTCCCTCTGCAGTTACGATGGGGAACCATGACACCAAGGGAGAGACCAGTTATCACAGATGCTTGCTACCTAAATCTTTGTTGTTTATGAAATGAGCCAATATATGTAGCTGAAGGGCACAGTATTTTTTTTCTTATTTATTCATAAGAAAAGAATGGCTTATACAGCAACTAGCTATAATTAATAAGCACTGAGCCTGTGACAATCGTGTTAGAAGTAGGCAAAGAACAGACTGCACACCCTGCAAAGGGATTATGATTATGACCATTTTTCCTGCTCAGTGATTAAGACAAATCTGAACCATCTCCACTGAGAGGCAGAAGCACCGATCCTCCGATGGCTCGATGGCACTGAATTCACCAGCAACGTGAGAGCTGTCTTGGCTCTGTCCATTTCAAACGGACACTTGAACCATGGCCTGCCAGCTTAGAGAAGACCCCTCATTCCCCACTGCCCATCCATCTGGAAGATCTCTTATTTGTTTTAAGCCTAAATCCCACCCTGGACCCAAAAAGCCTTTCATCAGTGACAGGTATTTTTCACAAAAAAAGTTGAGCTTAGGAAGAAGAAAACTGAAAAACTACCTCTTTCCTTTTAAGTAAAACAACAAAACCACAAGAATCATTTGATCCTGCAAGATCAAATCATCAAGGTAAGAGGAAAAATTACTGTGAGATTATAAAAAGTCAGCAAATCTTTGAACAGCTGGGAAGTGGTTCCTCCCAGCCCATTTCAGACAGCGTGGTTTGAAGGTCCACAGCCCTCACCGCGTGGGGCAGGAGGGCTCCCAAAGCCCACGGGGGCTGTACAGGGACACGCTCTGTCTCTGCACATCACAGACCACGGGCAGCCGCAACAAGGGTCCACCCTAGGTACATAAAGAGCACACCCTCACCATTTTGATAGTCAAGAGTTCAGGTGTAGCATAGCTTTTTAGGGGCTGCAATTCAGGTTCGCGTCCGTCCTTCATGTACGAATGTATCGCGATCCGTGTATTATGTAAGATATTCACCGACAGCATCGAGAGGAAAAGCACCGAGGGACCCCCACCCACTGCCCATACCGCTACTTTCTCATCCTCCGTTCCACCCCAGGCGTCTGCAGACGGGGAAAAACGCCACGGGCGAAGAAAGGAAACCCAGGGGTCTGGCAGCGGCACTGCCCTCGGCACAATAGTTGGATGCAACACAGCCCGGCGATACGAGGCTGAAATACTCCCTGCCACGGCTGAAAAGGCTCCTTCGGTAGCCAACGATAACGCTTTATTAGCCACCATCCATAACCCAGCGCAGAAACTGCAGTCCCGAGGGCTGGGTGGGGGAAAGCCACCATGTGCCTCGAGAAAGGGGCACGGCTCACTATTGTCTCTCGCCTCGCTTTAACTGCCGAGCCGTCGGGGGCACTCCCCACCCCCGACGGCCCCGAAGCCGGCTGCTG
>VXAA01000834.1:16111-63404 GCA_013399115.1 Anseranas semipalmata | reverse complement strand
TACATCTAAGCGGTGTAGCAGGTCACCAACCATTTCCTTGTGGATTATGAGGGCCACATCCTGCTCCCCATCCCCTTCCAGCTCAGGGGGCTGAGTACTTGGAGAACAAGTGGTATTGCTGCTAAAGACTGAGGCAAAGAAGGCATTAAGCACCTCAGCCTTTTCCTCATCTCTTGTCACTAAGTGATGAAGTTACCTGCCTCCTCCTCTCCTGGGGGCTGAAGGGCACAGCCCCATCTTGCCACCAAGCCTATGACGGGAAACACTGCCCAGATATTTCTGCCCAGAAGAAGGCTGCGGAGGGGGGCTGAATGCCCATGTCTACACCATCCCTTCCCCTGTGTGCTAGATGCTGCAGCCAGAGGCTGTGCCTGTCTCTGTGAAGCCACAGAGCATTTCTGTTTCTCTGAAATTGCCTATGAGGGTGCAGTAACCGTCTGCCCCTGGACATTGCTTTCCCTATGTGCCAACACCTACTAGAGCATTCAGCCTGCTCGGCTCAGGGCTGCCTGTCCAAGGCAGGATCACTGACCAAGGATGGACTCGTGTCCCCAGCTGGCTGGGGCGTGTCGCTCTCAGACCTGCATATATTCTGGATCCCTGGGTTAGGGCTGGCCTCCAGGACAACCGGGATTGAGCTGGCTGAGAAATCTGATTTCCACCCCCCTACCATCCCTTGCGCTTCTTTAGGGATTGCCAAAGGATTGTGCATTATTACATGGGTGTAATCTTCTTTGAAGATGTTCGTGGCAGCTCAAGTCTCTGGACTCAATTCTGCACTGATTTACACAGCCTGCAATCCCATTGCGAGGATGGCGATTGCACAGGAACAGACCCTGCCTGGTTTTGCAATGCCAGGTTTGAGGTGACTTACAAAGGAGATTATTACAGAAAGTCCTGTCTTTTGAGACCTATTCCCAGAAAGGTCCAAGAAGACTTCCCATCAATTTGAAGAGCAGCAAGCACCAGAGCTGTGGAACAGTCTTGTTATATGAACCCCTGTGCATCCATGGATGGTGTTTGAAAACACTTGCTTATCTATAGTGTTGTTCTGTGAACTCTAAACTATTGCATGTAGAGCATATCCAGCTCTACAGACTGCTACAGGCATTTAAAAAGTATTAGGATAAAGCTGATTGAGAGCGCATGTGTTGTTGCAAGAGACAAGAGGTAGAGTTTTATCAATAATGCAGGGCAGTAGGGTACTGCAGCTATACAATACTGGAGCAGGGTTTGTGGACCGTACCTCAGTGCACAGTTAGATAATCTACTCCATCAGGGAATTGGAAATCCTGAATTATGTATGATAAAACAGAGATGTGTTTATACAGAGAGCAGTTCCTGCAATACTTCATGCACACAGTGCAAAAATAGAATAACATGGGCATGCTGGATTCTGCTTGCATGAGAACTTCATTATTGCATTTCATTTACACAGCCTGATGAGCTGTGCAGTGTTTGCTTTCTTGTGTTGCTAATAAAAATAGACCATATAACTGATTGCTGGAATGTCACCGAGCTATTCTCTGTGAGCACATAATGAAATGCATCAACCCCCTTAAACAACAAAACCCTACGCTAATTTTCTTTAGGCTGAAAAGAAGACAGAAATAATTCATCATGCTTTATAATTGCAGTCAATCAGTCATTTTACAGTTGGATAGTAAGTCTCTAAATGAATGACCAAGCTTTAACTGAAATGATGAAACATTTGATTGTTACTGAAAAAAAAACACAAGGCACTATTCAACGAGCTTGTTCAAATGTTTGTCACTGATAAAATGCACATTTCTATAGAATCAAATCTATTTGCTTGGGAATGAGATTATTTTAGTAAAAACAGTTGCTTATCTAAGATATAAAGCCAGCGAGGCTTTTTTCTCCCTCCCAATCAGTGCAGCACTTAATGCTGCTCTGTGCTCATAAACTCCTGAGACATAGAGGCAAAATCTGGGATAATGGGGTTTGTCACTGGCTGTAGAAGATCTGGGACTTTACCCTGGCTGACCTGAAAGTGAGTGGCTCTAAAGCATTCAGCTGGACCTCCACACAGCAATGCAATGAGGCTTGCGAGCTGCCTGAACTTCAGTAGTCCAGGAAAGGTGTTTCCCTCACCTGAGCTTCTATGTGAAGCTAAGCTGTCGCTGATCCTTCATTTCCAGGAACAGTACTCTGACCGCTGGCATAGGTATATTGCTTGCAAGGGCCTGCATACACAATCTCTCTGGAAGCAGAGCAAAGGAAGAAAAGGTGTTCTTATCACAGTGAGAGTGTCTACAGGTGGAATACATAGAATTGGTAATGTGCTTTAAATTCATGCTATACCAGGATCCGTAATCATTTTCATGTGTAGACAAGCTCTAGGTGTTTAATACGTACTTCTTAGGATTACTGTTTTTGTTTGTTGAGCAATTGCTGGGTTTCTTTTGGACATGGTGATCCAAGTGTCCGCTTTGTGAGCTTCACACACCTAAATTTAGGCAACTAAAGTCATAAGCCTAATGTTATAAATGTCATTTAACCTAATGTATACATATGTTATACATGTTATTTAAGCCTAATGCTACATGTTATTTAACCTCCTCCAAAGTCAATGGAGATGTGGACATGTCCTTGATGGTGATCACCACACTTCACTAATTTTATATACTTATTTTAGTATTAATTTTGTTCTAGTTTTCCTTACTGTCCTAACCAGGGGTTATATCAGACAGGAGTGACATTCTCTTTGTAAAACCTGAGTGCAATGCGCTGAATATTAACAACAGTCTATTAGAAATATGGTTATTAATTTTAATACCTTGCTCCTGATTAAAATGCACAGATAAGCGTCTGCAGACTGTTTGTTCACTTACTATTTGTAGTCATGTTGTAAAGAAATCCTGTTGGCCTTTTGTCTGAAGCAGGGTTCAGGAAAAATACCATTAGGTAACCTTCTATATATATGTGTATGCGCGTGTGTGTGATTGTGTATGCAGCCAAATCTGCCATGTTCAAATGCATGTGATAGCTCTGTCAGTACAAAATGCTTAGATCTTCTGAATCCAGTGGGGAATTGTCACATCACAGAAAAAAAATCTTCCAGGTAAAGTCACTGGCTTGAAATAAAAGAGAGCCTTCTGTCTGAATAAGGTAAGATTTCAGCCCTGGAGGCCTGGTACTGTCTGGTACATAAAATCATTGTATTTCTTGTAAAGCAAAACAAAAAACAACAAACAAACAAACAAACAAAAAACAAAAAGAAAAGCACCAAACCCAAACCTCCTCACGTTAGTTTAGTTGCTATTTTGTTTGAAGAAATTAATGAGACTTAAAGCAGTAATTGGTATGTCAATATTTAGTCCTTTGGCTTTACTGTCATGAAGTGCAGTTTAATGTTTCCTTGTTAACTTGTTCATTTTGAGCGGCGCTAATAGGACTAATGACATAACTAATACATGGGAAGTGATGAGGCTTCTTTATGCCTTTTACTGTTATTAAGAATATTATCCTTTTTCATGTGGTGTTGCTATTCACTTCCCAATTAGTAATTACGAGGAATGAATTCTGGGTAATAACTTTCTCACTTAATGAGAAGAGACTGAGGCCGTCTTGCCATTTTGAAAGAGAAGAAACATCCAAGTAATTGCATCCTCAGTGCAGGTTTTGCATTCTCTGTAGGGCTACTTTCATTCTGTTGGTAGTCTTTGAGGCTCCAGTATTCCAGTTCTTCTCAACATAATGATCTGAATGCCCAATCTGTAAGCTTCACACACCTAAATTTAGGCAGCTGCCTGTGCCTTACACCTGCCAGCTTACATGTGCTCGCATTATTCTGGATCTTCTTCTTCTTAAATTTAGCAACTATATCATGCAGAGAAGTCCTAGGATCTCTTTTGGTTTAGCTTTTCTTTCCAAGCCTGGTGGGAGAACACCGGTGTGTTTGAGAGAGCTCTTCCAAGTGAGCCTGAGGGGCCATGTTAGTGGTAATTTAAGTCTCTGATGAGCAGATAATTGCAACTCTGATAATTAGCTTTTGGTTTTAAATTTTCTGTTTGCATTGTTTATGTTTATTCTATCAGTTCTCAGCTAAAAATGAAGTACTTCTGCTACTTCATTAGTCCTGACCTTCTCATGCTAATGGCTTTGAGTGGAGAGCATTAAAAGTTGGATTAAATTTAAAAGGAGAAGAGACTGTGCTTGAAGCAACATCAGAGAACTGAGAACATTGTATTTTTAAAAAACAGTCCTATGTACTTCATCATGCTGTTGCTGTCTGACTTTAACTAGAATGCTTACATGAATAAGTCTGCTGGATTGCACCCCCAGCATTTAGATAGGGAACATAACTCCCAGTCTTGCTATCCTCATATGGCCTACACGGGCCATCCAGATTTTGCAGAATATCAGCTTTTGGGGCTGCTTCAGTCCATGCTGGTAGTTTAAAGGTTGTGAACCGCCTTCATTTATCTCAAAAGGGCATTAATTTTGAAGCCCAGCAATGACACTTCAAATGTCGGCCTTGTTCATTTTAGCAGAAACATCTAGCTAGCGTGCTTATTCATTAGTGTGGGCTAGAAGGGTGGGAACAGCTGCAGCCTATCAGACTAAAAAAGTGCAGTGCTATTAATGGTCTACCCAGCACGCTGCCGTTTCTCTGATTCAGCCCCTTGGCCCACCCTCTGGCTGAGCTCTTCCCTGAGAGCAAAGCATAAGTGGAGTGGAAAAGGAAAGGCAATTTCTGTAGAATTTTCTCTTTTTATTACGGATAGCAGCAATGTGCTGCTTTCCTGAGTTCTTTTTTCCTCCAGATACTTTTGGCTTTGCTGTTGCAAAAAGATGAACCAGAATTGTGCGGAAGGGGTGTTGGATGGCTAACAGTGGAGATATCCAGTCAAATGGTCAAATGGAGATAGAAAAGGATACAGGCACCAACCTGCTCTTGAGGAGACCTGGTATTTCTACATTTTGCTTAATGCCAGTTTAAGACAAAAGGCCAGCTGCTACCATGGTCTGAGAGCACTCCAGGGTGAGCTTGGTGGTGGCAGCTGAAATGGTTTCAGGCTGCAGAAGGAATTGAATTCAGACCTCCCACTTCATGGGCTGCTGCTCCCTGAATTACAAGGCAACACCATGTCCTTCTCCTGCCATCAGGTTTTAAAAGACGAGGGTAACCCAAACCCTGTTCTTTCAAGCACTTGATACTTGCATGGTCCTCTAAAGGGAAGGCAGTCCTTGTTTGCAGTCTCCCTCTCCAAATTAGAAACACCTAGCCCTGGGCTGGGAGGACACTTCAGACATTTCTCTGTCCTTGGCTTTTCTTATTGCCTGGCTGTAAGAGTCTCTTCCTATAACATGCAAGGTTTGGGGTGAATTTGGAGGTGTCTATGTTTCCTAAGGCAATGCCCGCATCCCTGCTGCAGAGGTGTGGATTCACTGAGGGCTGGGGAGACAGGAGGTGCTGTGGGTACCTGCATCCTTTATTGGATGTAATTTTCTGTCATATCCTCAGGTTGCAGCTGACCTTCTCTGCACACTTGAGCTGCTGGTTCTCATCAACAGTAGAGACACAGTAGTTTGATGGTAAAATAATGATCTTAGCTTCACAACTGTGGCTTCAAAGTAAAGCTTTCAAGTTTCCATTCCATTGTCCAAGAAGAAGTGTCCTACATTAAATAAAATCTGCAAGGAGTTTAAGAGCTATTTTTCCTTTCTTGTGTTTGTGTGTGTGTGTCTTTCTTTGCACTTTTCTTAGTTTTAGCTTCTCTTTGTTATTTGTGTTCAGTAGCCCAATGTCATAATAACTGGGTATGCAAATATTGTAAAGTACACACATGTTTTTTTCCGAGTAATGTATTTTCAATCATCTCTCAGTTTCTCAAACACACACATAACTGAAAGCTTTATGTTAACAACTGCTTCAAAAAATTATTTTTTTTTTACCAAAGGTTTACTGTTACTGACAATATCTGGTTAACATAATCCATAGTTTTCAGAAGTGCTGAAGACAAAAGATGCGTAGAAAATCTTTCTTGTGGGCCTCCAGTGGTTTCCAATTTAGGCTATTAAAATATTTCAGATGTCAGAGCTCCCTCAAGTGGAAAGATGAGGAAAGCAGACTAATGCCAGGAGGAGGTTTCTGCAGACACCAACCAAAGCTTCTAAACCTCAACAAGAAAATATTTATACAGACTTTTTTTTTTTGTCTGAATACAGTAGCTAATTCTCTCTTCTTGCCTCACAATATAATATTATTTGAACCAAAGATTTATATAAAATCTGAGAAAATTAACTTACACGGACCAGATTTTCATATAACCTCAAAGCAGTTATTTACTGTTGACAACCATGTGAATACATTTGTTCATGTTGAGTTGGGCGGCAAGAATCATGAAATCACAGTGTCAGAGATGTACTAGGATGATGAAGGTTTGTTATATTAACATCCCACCAGTATTATTCTCTGAGATTAAATAACTGCAGCAGATATAACACAAAATACATGTCATTCATTTAAACATATATGAATCGGTGCAGGTTTGCTTTCAAAACACAGATTAGCAGTATTTTGAACCTCTACTGGAGGTGGTGGCTCCTTTTATGGGCTTTCAAGTGTGACAGTGGATGAAGCCATGCCCATGTGAATGACTAAGTCTAACCCAGGCTAAGTAACACATACAGAACAAGAATGGATTCTTTCTTTCCAAGAACCTGAGAACACGATTGTTTCAGGAGATCTCCAGCATTTCTGATTCTGGGTGTCATTCTGTCAGTGACTTTCGTATCCCAGAAATCTTTGTTGTTGCTGGGGAAGTGATACCTTGTGATATACGTATTTTACAAATAAGGTAGTTTTCCCAAATACGGTAAAAAACATCATGTATATTAATAATTATTAGATTGATAATGTAATATTACTAGATTGAGATTTTTATATGAGAAGAAAATTAACTAATGGAGTTTAATGCTCCTTTCCAACCAACTTATGCTTACGTTGCTGACAACATTAAGTAGTGATTCAAGCTGTAAATTTAAAAAATGGGCTGGCAGCAGGTGGATGGTGCTGGTAAACCAAGGAGAAGATTCAGCGTGATGGTTATAGTTTGGTGGTGGATCAGCCTATGAGAGTCTGTATTAGATACAATGGTATCAGCATCTGGAGAGTCAACGACAGCACTACATAAATCGTGTGCTTTGTTATATATCCTCAAGGTACGTAAGATGTTGCCTGGCAACTGCATGTCTCCTCGCGCTCCAAAGTAAGTGGTTTTAATTATGTCTGTGTGATACTGCGTGATCATGGAATTAAGAAAACTCACTCTGCCTGATCACTTTAAAATTGGCATTTATTAAAAAATAAACCAACCATCATCCTAATCATCAATATGCCTTGTCTTAATCAAGCACCCTGTGCTTCTGATGTTCCTAAGCACACATTACAGTATTGCAGTTCAAGGATAATTATGCAGAAGCAGTTTTCTTTTCCTTGAATATTTCAGTATTTATAGGATTTATAAAACATCCCTTGTGTAGTCAGAGGATGCTGCTCCTTCTTTTTTCTCTGCCAGTTTGTGCTTACATCTCTGTACCCACAGAGACAAGAAACTGTGGTATTTTCTTCTCCTATCGCTTGGACCTCTACTCTGTGTAAGGGCCCAAGTTCCTATTGGGATTGTGCTCTTTTGGTGTCTTTACACCTAATTGCCTATTAAGGAAGCTTCAGGAAATAACTGAGTGCTAGATCACTCCTTCTAAGAAAATAGCCCTGGGAGATGATCTAAGAGAGGATGGCATTAGTAGTACTCCTTCATATCATACTCAGCTCTCTACAGCTTTGTCACTACATGAGAACAAATGACAGATCCTCTGGGGCACTAATTCCTTCATACTCAGATTTTTTATCACTAAATTCATGTTACGCATTTTTTTTTTCCTACCGTGTGTATAGAGTTCTTAATTTTATAAAGGGTAAGAAATATGCTAAACTTACCACAAATATGAACATATGTTATTAAACATATAGTGAAGGGAATCTAATTAGAAGACCCAATTAATATGTCTGTCCCTCCTCCCTTCCCCAAAACCTTCTCACCTAACTTGGAAGTACCTACAGAGAAAAAATAATAATCTCAAAACCCAAGCCCATGGGAATAGGACATGGATCAGAAGTTGGAAAGTTCAGTCTCTGGGTCAGAGCAAAGAGCCAGTTCTTGAACCTCGAGCCTTGTGGGCAGCTCCCAAGCAGTTACAGTGAGTGGGGTCTGGCAGCTGATGCATCCCATCTGAGCAGTCAGGGCAGAGCAAGACAGAGCCACCTGGCACAAGACTGGTTAGAGAACCCCCCAGAAAGCATACCTGCTGTAGCCAGATGGATTCACCTCTGCACCTCACTGCCTAGGAAAATGTCCAGCCCACTAAACTGTAGGCAATGCAGGCTGGGGAAGCAGTCTCTGCTCCACCAGCCAAACTGTGTGGCTGGGCAGAGAGGATGATAAGATTCACTGGAGGAAGAACAGATAGGACCACAAGAAAAAAAAAAGATGAAAACAAGTCTTACTCTGTAGTCCAATGAGGTTCCATCTGGTCTATGTAGATGTAGGATAATGTGGAAATGAACTAGAGAAGAGATTCGTTGATTAAAAATGACTTCAGTGTTGAGGGCTGCCTGCCTAACATTGAAAGAAAGTGCCTGTTTTGTAACTACAACCTTTTTGCAGTAGCTAAAGGAAAATTTGAAGTTACAGACAAGCTTTTTGTTATTTTGCAAAAACACAAGTGCAGACTCTTATTAGCCAGTTCTGACTGCACTGCTCAGTTCCTGAAAATAGGTCATGGAGAGAATCTGCACTAATTAGGAAAAGTTGGTAAAGACAATCATTGACAGTTAAAAATGAGTGCCAGATCCATTCTACTTGCATAGCTGATCTGGAGATGATGTAATGAACAGGTTTTGTACCCAAAGTGGACATGCTGAACAGTATGACTCAGTCCTGGGAGCCACAGGGAGCAAGTCAGATCAGGTTCACTCTGCAGAGCTGCAGCTTTGGCTGACTCCTGAAGAACACCAGCAGCAGCAGCTGTACCTTCCCAAAACACCCCACAGCGTATTGACATTTATCCATGCAGTTAAACTTTTCCTTTTCTTCTCATATCCAATTTTCTCTTTAATGGATTTAAATTACTACTTCCTTTGGTTAAATCCAACAGAGGACTTCAGTGCCTGCGGGTCAGATGATGTCATGGTCCTCAGGGATTTGGCGTGCAAAGCAGAGTCCCAAGGCTTGCGTCAGGCATCTCCCAAGTTCATACAAAGTCAGGTATGAGGCTACGCAGCACCTGGGGAGAAAGAGTCATATCAGGATGGAGAGCTACAAAACTGATATGTATGCAGGCCAGAATAATAGGAGCTAACAGGAGATGGGAAGGGTGGGTGAGCTGCTACCGCCACAATTTTTGTGCCAGTGCCAGCTGGTTCAGGATGCAAGATGAAATGCTCTCTTCTTCCTACATCCCTTCTTCCCAAAGGTTGGTCATGGCTTATCATCAGGTTTTACTTGTATTCAAATCCACAAACAGCAATGGAAACTGAACCCACAGCTCCCCTCTTGCTGAGGGCAGTTGTAAGCCCCTGGCTGAGCCCCCAGGAGCGGCTGAGTCCTGCCTGGAAGCTGGCACCTCGGTGCAGCTTTTCACAGGCTCCTCTGTGTTCAGCTCCTCCTGCTGCCTCACAGTGAATGACAGCTGAGACACCCGACTACCTCTGTGCATTCAGCATAAAGACCTAGCACAGGCTCCTGGATGTCATTTTGGGGCCCAGGCATCCAACACTAAGTCCTGCGGAGCCTAAGTTTGAGCTCATTATATAAATTGTAGACATTAAACCTTTTGTTTCCTTTTCTTCTCTTTCTGGCTAAGTAGCCTCTGTTTAATTATAAGTCCAGAACAGCTGTTTTGCTGCTCTGATGAGTGATCCTCCGCATGCCCAAAAGTGGGAACTAAGGGTACTGCTAGGTCAGGCAGGCAAGTGTGTACAGAGCAAGACAGGTGCCTGGCCAACCGTTTAGTGATGTTTATATCACACTTACAGAGACAGGCATCTGAGGTCTGCTTGAATCCTCTTCTAGGACAGGACTGTGCCCAGATTGATACTTAGAGCAAGACTGTCTCTTTTCCCTGATTTCCATTACTTCACTAATGAAATACAGGAGTGTTTCTGACATTTGTGTTAAGTATTTTACCTACCTTCTGCTAGAACAACGCCCTGGATAAATCACCACTCAAGGCAGGTACCAACGTGGAAGGAAAATTTGAATTGATATTTAGGTGTATGTTCCAAAGCTTCTGAAGTCATTTGGCACCATTTTACTGGCTTGAGGAAGCTGTAGGATTCTATATCTTTGTGAGTATCTAGATGACGTGAGAAGCTGCATTTCTTTTATTAACTTCCAGCATAATTTCATTATATGAATCATTCCAGTATGCAAAGCTGTCATGAAAATTTACAAGCCTAGGCACACAGTCCTACTTGCCCTATGTTTTCTATGATGAAAAAACTAGTAATACCTTACTCACACATCAAAAAAATTGTTTGCCTTGGGCAAGCAGCATTTCAACCAGTTTGTCTTCCATTAGCTCTTCAAAAAAGCCGGAGATAGTGAAAAAAACCCTGTCACTTTTCTTCTTAGCAATTTGCATGTTACCTTGGGATGAGTCAACCCAGAAACACTCTGAAAGAGTGGCTAGAACCTACCTTGAACTGGGAAGAAAGGGCAGGTACTCTGACTTGATATCCCGTTCTAGAAAGGAATTCAATACATCTGTATGCAATGTTTAGAAAGCATTTTATCTGAGATTTTTCTTTCACTGCCAGAAATCTCATTCTTGTTAACTATTTTTAGTATGACGACAGAAATTTTAGGGTGACTGTGGAATTATTATGCTTAAAATGAACATTTCAAAGTTCATATCTTGCGCAGCTCAAGCTGTGGACGTTTGTTGCAGTTGACTTTGCCAAGGGAAAACAAAGCTAATGTCTTTTACAGAAAGCAGACTCAAAAGTGAGGAGAAACTTATGTTCTGGTGAGATGTTCCCTACTTGTCAATATTGTGTATGCCCTGAAGATTTTCCCCCTTCAGCTCTGCTGTCAGTAACCTGTTCACTAGGATATTAAAATAGACATGAAATGTAACCATAACATCCCAGGTGAACCTCACTGTCAGACCAGAACATGGGCTCTGCAGCACTCACGTGAGGTGGTTCTGCTGCATCAGGGCTCTGGTTCCAGCTAGCTTCAGTTCATAGTTACCCGAGACCTCATCTCATTCTCCATTCCTGCATCCCGCCACAATGATATAATTTTCATGTTGCTCTTTGGAATTGTTCAAATGTTTTCCAAGTCCGACTCTTATACATGGGCCAAAAAGTATCTTCTTCTTCACCTGGTATCAAACTAAGATGTTTGCCTTTTTAATTCTTGTATTTCAAGACGGATTCCTGGTGGGTGAGATGAGAGCAAATAAAAAGTGGGACACAAGTTCCTATCTGCCCAGCACTGCACTTCCTTGCTACTGTATGGAGGTAAAGCTGTGTAGCTCCCTTGGCAACCAGAAGCAGAAAACATAAGGTAGCTCTTATAGCTCTAATCCGTCTCTTCTTTCCTCCTGACACCAACCAGCTGAGAAGTAGAACCCACGAGTGGGATTTCCACCACTGTTGGCACTGGCGCTCTGCTCCATGGACACAGAGAGTTCAGTCCCCAGTTTACAGCACCTCTACAGCTCTTGGAACAGCCCTCACCCCCTCAGACCTTCCTGTCACGCTGTACCCACAACAAATTACCCCTGTCACCAAGCCAGAGTCACTCTCACTATCCTGTATTCTTGCCTTCCGAACCTATCTTTCAGACATGTTGTATCTGCAGACCCCTGCTCCTCCCAGCTCTGCGAGCCTGGGGTAGTGCTCACGGTGGCCCTGTGACTGTCAGCCAGGGACAGGGCTCCTCTGTGTTTGGGAGCTGGAGAAATGGAGGGCTGGATGCCAAACAGCTGGATTTCAGCTTGGGACATCAGGAGGCTCCATCTCCTGAGCAGCCACTTCATGGATAAGGAGGGGGATGATGGTGATGGGGGTAGGCATGTCATAGAGGCCCAGGTCAAAATACTGTTTTGCTTGCAAGAAAGCAGCTTAGATGATGAAAACTGGAAGTCTCTTATTACTGAAAGTATATAAAAAAAAGCTAAGAATACCAGAAGCTATAATTTTGTTAATTTTTTTTATCCCTTAAAAGGAGGGAACTAGAAGTGACATTGTGAAGAAAGCAAAGAATAAGTAGATGGTTGTACTGTTCCAGCACTCTGACTGAACCCAGAAAGGTAAGGTGTCTTAAGTGAGGCAAGGTCACGTTTTTTAAAATCTGTTTTGCATAATATATGACTAGAAAAGAAATGTGATTCAGCATGGTTGCTAACTTTAATGAAGACGACAACACATATGCTTTAAAGAAGGAACTCCTCAAGGTATAAAAATAATTAAAAAGAGGCAGCTTTACCAATAGTTCTATGACAAAGTTGTTAAGGATTATTGCATTTCATATTTAGTCCACTGTACCCTGTAATTTTCTCAAGATGAAGGGTTATTTAAAGCTGTCTGATGATAAAATGATGAAGTAGAGGAGGTATACATTCTTGTGGTACAATTTAGAGAAAGAGACAGCCATGACTTTCTGAGTGGGTGATGTTCTAGGATTTATGTACAGAAACACAGCAAAGTCTCAAATGTGCTTTTGCATAAACCCACTGACAGTCTTCATGCACAAGTGTTAACCTTTTGAAATGAATATTCAATATTTTCCTTGCTTTTCTGTGGTCCTTGGGGAACTTGTAATGACGGAGCATGGAGGGAAGAAAGGTGACTTTATTCTCTGCCGCTGCAAGACTCTCATAAACAGCTTCAAAGCAATACAAAAAGGCTTTGTGCTAAGCCACCAATAAGTTTAGTGCCACTGTGTTCAAAAGGATCCTTCTGCAAGTTAAGCTTTTGCTCACAGAAGGGGCAAAAGCCTCATTTTATGTGGGTGTCATTAATTATTGCAAGCACATGCAATAAGCTCCTTTTTTTGTAGATGACTCATACTGTGGGGACAAATAAGATATTTTTCCTCACAGTACCAGGTAAGAAAAAGAGACTGCTGTGTCTTAGCTAAAAGTTCATTAGGATATTAGTGTGGATTTCCCAACTGAGCACACAGCGATGTTCTTTATCGCAGCATCTTTTCATATTTTAATAAATTCCCTCTGTAGTGGGCTGAGTTAAAGAAAAAAACCCTTTGAGGAGAGTCTCATGAGTTAGATGAAGAACAGCTCCCCTTTTCCCAAGAACAGGTTTCACTTTTCTCCTGTGCTGCCCTACCCACTATGTATTTTCCCTTGTGAAGAGTGTCTGTACCTCTGTGGGCACACATCTGCCATTCTTACTCTCCAGATCTGTGATAAGCCCAAGTCGCTACATGTTCACTCCAAGTCTGGGAACTCACTTCAGTTCTTCTGACCCTTCCTGGCCCAAACCATATCTGGCCCACTACGCATCTACCGTGTCCTCCTCACTGGCTGGGCATCAGAAAGGACTGTCCTCCATGGGTGGGAGCAGGGGAGGTGGCAAGCTCCCCTTCCTAGGGGTAAATGAGCTCTCCAGCTACTTGCACTGGAAGTTGTATCCATCACTGCAGCAGCCACCATTCCGGCTTCCAAGGTGCAGGAATGGTGAGCAGAGCAGCATCTGTGTCACTTTACCTGCCCAGCTGGTCTGGTGGGCAGTGGCTAAGGTGGCTCCACCAGGTACTAACTTGCAGACCCTGGTGCATCCCATCCGTACTGTCAGGGAGGGGGTTGAACAACTGTATGGGCCAGTCCCACTCTCTGTTGGGCTACATGAGTTTTAGGAGGGTAGAAGTAGTTAGCTTATCCTGGAATAGGGCGCAAGAGCAAACAAAACACAGTATGAAGCATCATAGAGCTTTGGCTGACTGCATGCTGGCACTCTGAGCTAACAAGACAATGCAGGCATTAAGGTGTTGCTCGTGATGAACACCCTACACTGTGCTGTACGGGTGTCAACACAAGTGTTGAGCAGGAGCATCTCCTAACCATGCAGTGTTCATGTAAAAATCAGGGCTGGAAGCTGAGATTTGGTGAACAAACAGTTCCACCAGTTCTCCTTTCCCAATCTGTCAATGACCCAGACTCCCAACCTTGTTTCCAGTGCAGTGGTTTTCCAGAGCTCTGCTGATTCAGCCTACTACTGTCTTGTGGCTTCTGTTCTCCAGAAGGGAACATGACCATACAAAGGTTATCCTCTTCCAAAACCTTTTTTCCATGGATGGATTTGTAAATCCACTGATGATAAACAACAGCTCAGTATTCATTTTCATTATACAAGACTGTAAATTCATTGAGGAAGAACGGGGAATATCAGAGAGGCTTGCAGCCCTTCTAAATGTCCCAGAGCAGCATGTTCTCCAACAGTCTCACCTTGTCCATGATCTGCCAGAGAGCATTATAACCACAATCTAACAGGCGTAAAAAGAACAGGAAGGAAGGATATACTCTACATAGTCTTCTGAACTAATTGCTTGAAATGGTTAAGAAAGCTAGCCCAGTATTCAAGCTGTGGGTGATTTTTTCCTTTCTTCTTGGCACGGCTTGTTTTGATCACCTAGCCTTAGCAAGGAACTGCATACGTTAATTAGGAACAAAATGTCATCTCACTAGAACAAAATGTCATCTCACTAGAAAACCACCTGCCATGTGGAAAGTTGTGCCGTGAAACAACATCTATAGTGTGAATGCAAATTTAGCTGTCTTGAAAATAAAAGCAGAGAGAAAGCTGGCACAGTCAGATCACTACAGCAAGTAAGCCCAGGCATGGATTGGCAATACCACCATACTCAGTACGTCCAAGTTATGGAAAGTCTGTGGCAGAACAACAAAGTGTCCTCAGATGCCCCAGTGTCTAGGCTGGGCTCTCTTCACTAGCCCAGCCTTCTTCACCTTAACGAACAGCCACTGGAATCTTGTTTAATTGAACCCTGTGCTTGTGAAATGAGGTGTGAAAACATCTCTAGAGCTAAAAGGCTTAAGCTTCCTGTGCAAACACCATTAAGGCTGGAGCTTTGCCTTCCACACCTGTGGGTGCAGGTTTGGGCCCGCCAGCCCTGCGCTGCGAGGGAGCGAAGGTTGTAGTCTACCAGCAACGTGTGCTGCCATCAATGTGCCCAAGGCTGGAGGCCAAATGCTTTTAAGCACCAAGGTGTGTCGCGGTTAGATTGCACATTATATCCTATCATAATTTACAGCGGATCTTAGAGCATTAATCTCTGAAGAATAGGCAACATGAGGAATATTTCTAAGGTGAGGAAATCTAGTAGATTCGTCAGTTTAAATTGGATAAATATCACTAAAAAAAAATAGTCCCATACAGCCGAAAAATGGTATCGATAAACTGACTGACTTTTCAGACTCAGCCAGCCTTTTCCTCCACAGAGAAGTAACAGCAGTGGACCATGGTGGTTCCTCCATGGCCAAGAGCACGAGCAGTCTCCTGCGAGCACCATGGCCAGGCCAGAGGTGGACCCGCTCTGCCCCCATCCTCTGGCTGTCTACGTGCATCCTGCTGCCACCCAGTAATTCCACCCATGGAAGGCCTTTCTTTTCATCTCTGCAGCCCAAATGACAAGCCTTTCTTGGGGGAATATGATAAATTTTGCTTATGGAAATGAAATGTTTGATTTGAACACTAAGCAGCAATTTCTGCGCATGCAGGTAGGACCAGGCTTATCAGCTGAGGCCCACAGTAACCAATTGCAAAATAAGATATATAAAAAACAATGCATTTTTAAATATAGTATCACTAGGATTCAAGAAAAGCTTGTGAACAGTGTTTCTACCAGAAAGGACAAAATCCTTTTTCTTCCACTTCAGGGTAAGTTTACTTTTCCTCCCACAAATGTCGTTTAGGAGGCCCTGCTGAGCAAGAATTGAGTCTGAATGCACTTCAGTGCTGTCTTAAATCTCTCTTTCTTTATACTCTTATCAACATACTCCTGGTTATTTCAAACTGGTTCAACCTTAGTGTTCTATAGAAATCTTTGCTTTATTTTTTTTTTTTCTGTGACCAAATTAAAATAAAAGTGCCTCAGGATGTACAGTTGATGAGAATCTTGGATATGGTATTTTTAGAAGAGTCAAGGCACTATTTCTCATGGCAAACAGACCAAAGGATACACAGAGCAGTGTAACTGTATTTTTTCAAAGAAAAGTTCAAAAGTTACAGACAAATGAAGGACCATTTGGCATTTTGACTAACTGATCTGGTTGGTTGATAGATACAGGAACCATGTTTTGCCAGCAAAATAAAAACAACAACTCTGCTAACTGTTCAAGTTCCTTTCAATATTACATGTGTAACAGTAAAGCTCACATGTTGTTGATTTGATGATGTTCTACAAAATCTGAGAGTCCCAATGCCAAACCAGAGTGCTAACTAGTTCATCTTCACAATGCTGAACCTACAATGTCAGGCTATAGTAATTTTTTTTCTAGGGGAAAAAAAAAAAGGATGTTATTTCCAATATCTTATTTTAGCACAATTAATGTTATTATTGTCATAATCATTATTATTAATAATAATTATATACTATTATTCAGCTGTGGTAATAGAGTACCTAGTTTCCAAATATTCAGTTACAGCTCTGGAGGCCTGACATTCCTTCTTGACCAGGAACAGAAAAATAAAGCTGGTGAAAGAAGACAATGAAAAGCAAGCGACAAATGAGCGTGCGTTCTAGAGCTGCTGACACCACGCCAGCTCCTCTTTTGTTTTCATAAACACCCTGGCTCCTGGTCCCTGGGGGATACTTGTTGGTAGAGAGTTGGCTCTCTGGATAATAATTCCCTTCTTCAAACTTAGTTACATGAAAACAGTTCTCATTATATATTTGCCATGATATTCCACATTATCTGGATGTTAGAAAATAATCCTGATCTCTAAGTAATATATAGCATATATAGGAAAATGTAAACTGAATGCTTCTGAAGACAAAATTGTATAAAGAAACTTAAACATTACAACACACAAATTTTTAAAGTTTCGCTTATAGTGTTTACACTGACAATACCAAGTGCTTGGGCATCTGGCATCCAGTAAGTTATGACTTTAGTCTATATTAATGCTCACAGTTATTAAGGCCAGAAAAAGCCACTATCATCTCCTAGGTTGATCTCCTGCATTACACAGAGCATAAGATTTTGGAAATGAATGTCTGCTTCAGGTCCAATAGTTCAGACTGAAACAGAACATTTTATTTCAGAACAAGATCCAATATTGATTTAGATATTTCCAGTGTTGGAACATATTCCTCCCTGCCCCCACCCTCAAAAAAATACCAAAAGCAAAAGCAAAAATGACTGAGTTGTTTCTGTGGGTAATTACCAAATCTGCAGCACTGGCTGAGGTTCTGCTCTGTAGCATACAGGCTGTTTGTGACTGAAACATGATCAGTATAACCTAAACAACTGTTGTTTTTTTTGTTGTAGAGTTTGTTCTCCTCTCCTTTTCCAAAAACAAAAAAGATGTTTTTGCAAAACTAAAATCCCCTGATATTGGATGCAGTGTTTTGCTAGTTAGGACGTCATCATCTGTAATACTGGAGAGTTTCAAGGACATTTCATTCTGGCTTTATAAGTCTTGTTTTTAAATCACTCATGTTGAAATCCCTTACAGTAATGCTTTTTTTTTCTTTTTTTTTTTTTTTTCTCCCTGCATATTACAGACAGCTGTTTATGTGCTGGTTGTTGTGTTTACTGAAGTGATATGATGGTCTGTGGCAAATATCAACTTGTGAGTCTCTTTCTGCCTCCACAGAGCACTCATCCAGATGTAACCATGGCAATTTATTTCAAGTTGTTCGTGACTCAGAGAGGCAGTGACACGTTTGACACAGAGACCTACTCCATTTTCCTTTTTGCCCTCTCTGTATTTCTTAAGCAGGCTGTAAGCCATGGTTTTAATAGCCTAATCATCTGAATCATCCCGCAGGTCTGAAAAACACCAAGCAGGCAGAATTTATGTTCTTAAATGAACAGCTGTAGCTCCTCTTGCTGGTCACCCAGCATCCCAGCACTGGTGCACAGACAATTGATTCCTTTCTTTCCTTTATATTCCTTGGCATCTGGATCAGAGCTGGGGGCTGCTAATGGAGTAGGTCCATCAACAGCCCTGGACAGGGTGAATGATGGACCAGCTGCTCATGAGCTCACAGGGTGAGCACTACAGCCAGTGCTCAGCTTCAGTGATGTTTAGTTTAATCTAACTCCTTAATTTTCAGATGTAAAGATTAATATTGGCCCTTACTGGGATACCCAGCAGATCTGTTCCATTTGGTCTGATCAGGTCTTGTTATTCCACTGTATGGATGAGTCGTTATCTGTGAGAGCTTTCCACAATAAACAGTTTGAATTAATTAAGTAAATATGTATTACATAAATAAGAATTACATCAAAATATGTACTGAAAGATGATGCCCAGGGAAAGACATGTAAATTTTCATTTGGAAAGCACCATTTTATGAAGCGCTATTTTTCTCTGGCAAAAAAAAAAAAAGTGCCATATAAATGTTGTCTTGGCTACACTCTGTTTTTCTACATAGTCATCGTGGAAAAGTTTTATTTGCAGATTTTGGGGTAAAAAGAAACCCAAACCAGCTGCATTTAATATTCCTAACTGATACCAGCCAGTAAACACTGAAAAATGTGTCTTTTTTTTTTCTATTCGTACCAGCTGGAAAAACCTGTAGTCCAATATCCTAGCAGTTGTTGGGATTCCCCTAAATAAAAGGACAGTACAACACTATGAACCCTTCCACAAAAACAAACAAACAAACAAACAAACAAAAACCCCCACAACTTTCCTGATATGTATTTCACTATCATTATAAATTCTATTCACAAAAGAGCTGTGAAAATGCTCTTCATGTGCTAGTGTGGCTCCAGGAGCAGGCCCCTTATTTGAGTCAAGCACTGGCAGGGCCATCTTGCATTTGCCCTCCTTAGAAATATGGAGGCAGAGAACATCTCTCCCAGAGTTTTGCAGAGTGCTCTTGATACTGTGGGCCTGTGTCTCATTAGCTTCTCGGGAGTTAAACATCAGTAAAGGCAATCGTCAGAGGAAAATTAATGGAACAAACATGACTAAATGGGTCCAGCCACCTGCTGCTTTGAGGAAGGCATTGTGCTCATCAAAAACTAAAGCACAAATTCAACCCTTTTGTAAAGCTGCAGACAAAGCAGCCTTTAAGAACACAAGGTGTTGCTGCAGTTGTGATGTGTATATGTATGTTCTTAAGGGAGCATAATGCTATGCATAGCTGCTCAAAGCTGTCCAGGGAAAATCTCAAGACAAAGCGGGATGCAAGTGCTTTTGTGCATGTCCCTTCCCATTGCCATTTACAGGCAAGTCACTGTCAATGAAGGATCCCAGATCAGAGACAGATAATATATTATCAGTGTGGCACAGAGGATACATTGCTAGGTAGAAGCTCGTGCATCTGTGACCTGAGGGATTAGGAGATGCAGAGAGCTGAGCAAAGGAAAGTTTGAAAAATAACTTTTTAGATTAGTAGTCCTGAACTGCCAGATACTATCAGCAATACTAGTCTACAGTGCTGCAATTCATTACCTGGCATGGCTAAAATACTGCGTGGAGGTGAGGAATAGGAGTAAATGTCACAGAATGGGTGATGCTAGCTCTAGGTCTTCTGAGGCTGTTCTTGTATAAACAGTCCCCCACACTGTGAAACTATCTCAAAATGTACTTCCTAAAATGGAGAACCCTTTGCTATTTCAGGAGGTGGTACTGGTTCTGTTGTGAGATAATCTAGATATATTTCCCTGATTGTTCCATTCTTGCCAAATGTAGCACTTCTTCTAAGACAAAAGGCTCTACCAGATCATTAAAACTCATCATTGCCTCAAATTTCCTTTAATTAAGAATTGCAGTATTGCTTTCTGATTGCTTAAATAAAAATGAGCTACAGCTCTGCTCTCTGCAGTCTGTTCAGTTTCTCCAGCAAGCCAGTATTTTCTGTGAAAAGTCTGGGAAAAATAAAACCAAACCAAAAACATTGAGCAAGAGCTCATCTACTCATAATGAAAGGAATGAAATTTGACTTTGAGAAAGTAATCTCTGAGAATTTTTTCCTCATTCCTGATTCATCTTTCAGTAGGAGAAGCATGAACCAGAATTACGAACCAGAAGTACAACAGGAATGGCACGCTGAGATGACAAACAGGGAATGGATGCAGGCACACAGCTGGTGTCTTGTTTGAGTCCATATTGCTTCCTCAGCTCCTTGCAGTGAAGGACATACAAGCCTGTGGTGTCTACAGTGCTGTCCAGGTGACAAATTGTCCATCTGTTCAATGTACCTACTGATAATCTGGACTGATTAGTCTAAACAGGAGTCCAGAGAAGTCTCACGCTGTGTAACATCTGTTATAACTCTTCCTTTGTTGTTCCAAGTATTGTTTGTCCTTCCTGTGGCTGTCAGGGACATAGAAACTGTAGAAGACTCACTGCTGGATCTGTGGTGCAGAGGCACTTCTTCGTGAGTTGGGCCAAAGGCACTTGCACACAGTGTAATAGGATAAGCTCGTATCACCTTGTTTGGATCACTGGCCTTCTGTGGGTGCCTTTTTGTTCACTGTGGCCTTGATGGACTTGGTTCTCAGTGAACAGCAAGTCATGGAAAATAAAGTGGGTAAAACTAGACTTTTGGTATTACAATGAAAAGAGAAACCTTTAGAATGATTCAAATATGGCTTCTCACCAGCCTCTTAGAAAGCCATACCTCACAGAGATGAAATACATGTGATAACTGTATTGAAGTAAAAGCTCTTTGACTTTGTCTACCAGAAATAACCTGAATAGCAGTCTGCCATGAAAAGACAGCAGTTACCATTCAGGTGAAGGATACTCAGGAAAGATGGACAGCATGAACTGTTGTACTGGGTCTGGCTGGGATGGAGTTAACTTTCCTTAAAGTACCCAGATCAAAAGTACCCTGTTCAACAGTGGTCCATCTTTTACCACAGTCTGCTGCCCATGCTTCCTTTACAGCTTGTAATCAGAGATCAGGCTCACTGCTTGAATAAATAACTTCCTTGTGGACCATTACTTGGAGTTGCTTCTTGACAGCCTTCATCAAGGGAAATGGAATTACAGCGTGCTGTGAACATAAAAGGTGACCCAGAGATTTGCCCTAATTTGGTGTGTGAACCAGGCCTCATTCATCACTTCCACTGCAGCTCCACAGGGATCATGCCAGGTCATTGACCACACACATAGCATTACAGCTGCCTGTCCAACATCCTGATGATCTGCAGGGGCATCTTCTCATATGCAAAAAGTTTCCTGTCAGTTGGACAGAGAGTAAAACAGAAACCAAAATAGATTGAGGAAACTTCTTCGCCTTGACTTCTGTCCCTCTGTTGGTCATGAAGGAATTTGAAGTGTCTCAGTGTCCAAGGACCAGTGACTTGGCTCAGGTCTATTTGCCAGAACTAGTTGTAGGAAGTTATCTCTGGACTGTGCAGTTGGCCTTCCTTGGTGACACTGGTTCACTTTTGTGACTTTTGCTCCATGGGGCATTCTTAGAAGGCATTTATCATAGGGATGTCTAGTGACATCCCTATGTCTAATGGGTTATTATTGGAATGATGTTTGTTTTTTCTTTAACGATCAGCACTGGGCAGTAGTATAAATATTGCCTACGGAATTACTAGGACCCCACAGCATGTCTTGTTATGTCTTCACATTCTTCACTTGCATACCCATTGAAATTACTGTCTTAAGTGTCAAATCAGTAGCAAGCTGTAGCTTTTCTAACATGCATCATTTTGGTATGCCAGTAATATTGCAATACTGCGTTAAAGAGGGCTGTGCTGAAATTTTGCACAGAATCCTTGTGAAGTTAATGTAGAACATACTTCAGAGAGAGAAAAATATTTATTTGAACTTTCTAATGAAAATAACAACATTTTGCTTCTTCAGTCACTAAAATCAAAGACAGCACTGCAGGTTAGCCTGTAATCTTATCAGACATAGGGCTTCTCTTCTGTTTTGCTCTTTAGGGGCTGGTCCTCATCTTAAATACTCCTGTTTTGTTTTCCACTTTATCCAGTCATCAACAGCCTTGAAAATGATGGATCCCAGGTCTTGCATCTGTCCAGGAGTATCTGGTCTTGTGGCTACTGCCAATACCCATATGTCTCTGTGGTTGTCTTAAGTGCTTCTGGTTTCATTCCACTTCTGCCACCATGTACTGGGTCTGGTGTTTAAATAAATATTGTTTAAAAAATGTCACTTGCTCAGAGATCTCAGCTCTCTTCAGAGCCTATGTATTTAGCTTTCAGCAAGCCAAACACAGAAGTATGTCCTGGATAAACCCAGTGAAAATCTACCCAGATCCTCAGTGCCTCAGTTGCTGGCAGCCTTTTGTCTCCAGCAAGAATGTATTTACACTGTGTTATTGAATGATAGTCACTTCACAGGTGACTATTGAAACAGTGGCCTCCAGAACATACAAACGTGGGTAGTAGAAGCATCACACAGCTGACTTAGAGAGTAAAGTCAAGCTGCTGTCTTGGGCAATACTCAAAACTTTTTGAAGTGGACCTTGCTGCTGCTGTCCCCAGTCCTCATTTCTCCCATGCTGTTAGAGCCTCAGGTTTCTGTCCTTCTGCCCCTCCTTCAGCTTCGTGCCCCATTCCCATCCATGTGAAATGCAAGCTAAAAAACACAGCAAAACTTGTTTGCTTTGCTGCCTGCCATCCATTGCCTTGAATGCCATACTGATCGGGAATTGCTGGTCGTCAGGGTAGGAAGGATGGATGAACCATGAGGCGCTGGGAAGAAATAAATGACTACAATATTTATGAGATAGATGTATACATAGAGTATCCCAAGATGCAAGGTTTTTAAGGAGTTATAACTGGTGAGGTTATTTGAGTCAGAAAGCACAGGCAGAAGGGCTCTCTGTGGATAATGACCATGAAGAATCAGTCTGGGAGGAGAAAGGACTCCCTAGGACCAGAAGGGAAAGAGCAGCCAGGCCAGGGTTGGTGGGCAGGGGATTTCTTCTTTTGGTGTCAGCACAGGCTTGTGCTCAAAGTGGGTTTGCAATGTTACCTTTATATAAACATCATGACTGTGAGACTAGCTGGGAATATGTGTTTCTTTAATGGAGTGAGATAAGGAGAAGGACTTCCTCAGGAAGATCCTTCAATATTGCATTTGCAATGAAAGAAAAGCTGGATTACTCCTTGCCTGGTGGAGGGGAACAGGAGGTTTCTTTATTTAAGCAACACCGTGAGGAGGCTGCTCTGTGAGTAAGACAGTCTCTGCAATAACATTTCACTAGGTATGTCTGTGGAGCAGTGCTCTGAGAGGGAAGGTATCTGGGGGCTCTGTCTTTAGCTTCTAAAAGAAAGCTGAGGAGAGGGTGTTGCTGAGCCTCTAGGAAGCTTCTGTGAATGAATTTTGTTGTTCTACCTTCTCACAACTTTGTTCCCAATTCTGCAGCCAGCTGATCCATCCTTAAGGTGGATAAGTGAAATGATCCTGATTTACTCTCATCACTGATGCTTCATAGTCACGTGTGATCTCAAACAGACCTGACAGACCTTCTCAGAGCCATCTTGCATTCCTGCGACTGACAGGATCTTAGGGCACTTTCCAGCTTGGCCTTCCCAGGACTGGGAGCGCCTGCTTTCTGCTCAGCTCTGAAGCTCAGTTTGGGCACTTTGATGGAAGAGGGAGGGAAGGGTTTCTTGGCAGCTACAAACCAGCACCTGCTTGCAAGCAGGAGAGGGCAGAAGGAGAAGTATAGCAACACACACATACGTCTTGTGGTCACACTCGTTTTCAAATATATCCCCACAGTTAAGATTATCAGACAAACAGGAAAATTTGCACTATGAATAAGGTCACCGAAGCTCAGACTGGTATTTGATTGTGGGTGACAAATGAGAAAAAGTGAAGGTGAAAACTTCATATTTATTTTGGTGCAGTCGTATTTGTTTCTTAGCAACTCGAATATCTCTTAGTCAAGTGTTGCTGCAAGTTCATAAAATATACAGTGAGTGTATTTGTCTTTCTGTCTAGTGAACTGTTACCAGTTGGCCGTTTCCATTTTGCCATCTAACACACACTTCACATGAACGTTATGTTATGCTTGCTACATTAAGCAGCTGAGAAATTGTTAACAAAATGTTTGAAAGATTTACACTTGTTATACTGAGATCGGGTCTATCAAAGTGATGTATATTAATTCTAAGGCTCTGAATCAAAATAATGGCTTCCTTCAGTGTCATCTGCTACCTCTTTTTGTAGCAGAAGGAAGCAGAAGGACAGCCGTGAGTATAAGTGTTTTTTTTTGGGGGGGTGACTACACCATATGACTTTGCAGTCAGAGGAACCAAAATTAACTGAAGCCCTGAAGGAGAACAGCCGCCTCTAATGAAAGATCAGAGCAATCAAGACAACAGAGAATGGGGTGTTAGTGATTGGTTGTGAATTCAGCAGGGAAAGGCAATGATCCTTTGATAAAACAATCCAATGTTGCGTGAAGGAGGTTCAATCAACAGCTGAAACACTCTAATTAAAGTGAACAGAGGAAAAGGGGGAGAGTGGTAGTTGCTATATGCAGCAGAAACATCTTGGTGATTATAGGCACAGAAGCAGGTTAAGTGCTTGATTTAAGTATTGAACAGAATAGTACTGTCAGATTTAAGAAAAAATAATTTTTAACGCATTTGTAAACCATATACGAACTCACAATCAGAAAATACAAACTGAGAGTAGAAGTTTCTGAGACATTGATAGAAAGGTATACTCAGATTCCCAAAGTTTGAAAATGTATGGTTGTCCAACATAAGGATTGCATATAAAGATCCGTAAAACAGTCTGAACCAGCAGCGTATGGAACAAACACCAGCAGATAAAGGCAGCTTCACAACAGTTGCATCCATGGGCAATGGGAGAAATATTACAGTTCTACAAACAGGGAAACTGGCAGAGAGGGGGCTGTGGAGCCAGAGCTAAAACTCAGGAGTGCGTGAGTTCAGGCACAGTTCCTGCTGCTTTGTTTCTTTCCAGAATATTTTTAAACAAATGTTTTTTAACCTCTAACGGATTCCCCATTTATGTTGCCACTGGGGTGTGTAGCAGGAACAGGAGCCGGTGGCACCCATGTTAGCTGGGGAACTGCTGTGCATGCTGTGCTGCTGCTTTTCTTGAACCCTCTAAGAAGCCTGCGAACATACCACCATATTTGGATGTATGAGGGACATAACATTACAGCTTATAGCTCTACACTGTTCTATGCTGTATAGGTGTAGTGGCTCTCACCCTTACCAGACAAGAGGCACGGAGCTGGGTTTGGCCCGGGGTGTTTAAGTGGCATTATGCTCAGCATTGCAGTGTTCAACTTAGGTGTGTGATCTCTGCAGTGAAGTCCCTCGTACTGAGTTATGCACCTAAGTCCCTACAGAAATGGGTTGCCTTATAAGGAAGGGGATTTGCAACAAGTGATGGGAAAGCAGTGTTTTATCTAATGACTATTCTATGTGAAATGCATGAACATCTGGAACAGAGACAGGAA
This sequence comes from Anseranas semipalmata, assembly GCA_013399115.1. Classification (NCBI taxonomy): domain Eukaryota; kingdom Metazoa; phylum Chordata; class Aves; order Anseriformes; family Anseranatidae; genus Anseranas; species Anseranas semipalmata. The sequence continues at coordinate 37,713 of VXAA01000834.1, read as the reverse complement.
CCCAGGATGCCTGTCCTCTAGGGGAATGCCATAACCAACACATGCTGGGATCATACTCATGCATATTTGCTATCCCAGTGAATACTGAACGGTTTCATGGTGAGTGTGATGACATTTTCATAAATGATTTGGATGTAGGACTAGAAGGTGTTTTGAGTAAGTTTGCTGATGATACTAAACTGGGAGGAGCTGTTGACTCTGTCGAGGGTGGAAAGGCCTTGCAGAGAGATCTGGACAAATTGGAGAGCAGGGCAATCACCAACCGTATGAAGTTCAAAAAGAGCAAGTGCTGGGTCTTGCACCTGGGAAGGGGCAACACTGGCTACACGTACAGACTGGGGGATGAGACGCTGGAGAGCAGCCCTACAGAGAGGGATCTGGGGTTTTTGGTTGNTGAAACTATTGAAGAGTGTCCAGAGAAGGGCTACCAAGATGGTGCAGGGCCTAGAGGGGAAGACGTATGAGGAGCGGCTGAGGTCACTTGGTTTGTTCAGCCTGGAAAAGAGGAGGCTGAGGGGAGGCCTCATGGCGGCCTGCAGCTTCCTCACGAGGGGAGTGGAGGGGCAGGCGCTGATCTCTGCTCTCTGGTGACAGCGACAGGACCCGAGGGAACGGCATGGAGTTGTGACAGGGGAGGTTCAGGTTGGATATCAGGAAAAGGTTCTTCACCGAGAGGGTGGTCACGCACTGGAGCAGGCTCCCCAGGGACGTAGTCACGGCACCGAGCCTGTCGGAGTTTAAGAAGCGTTTGGACTGTGCTCTCAGACACATGGTCTGAATTATGATTTTTAGGTAGACCTGTGTGGAGCCAGGAGTTGGACTCAATGATCCTTGTGGGTCCCTTCCAACTTGGGATATTCTATGATTCTATGACTTAAAATGGAGACAGGCCAGCTCTATGCTGACACGTCAGGCATTTATTAATCAGGCAGTTGGAACATGTGGGTTCAAGTTTTCACAAGTGGAGAAGGGAACCAAGCTCAAGTCTCACACTGGGGAAGTGCTCTCACCCCAGCTGATGAATGGCATGAAAGAACAAGTACAATCCCCTCCTTCTTTTGTGCTGCTTTCAGAACAAAACCATTCACCTTTTCTTTTTGAAGAATCCAGCCCAAGAGGTGTGCATTAGGCATGCTGCAGACCTGTAATGAGCACTGAGGGAAATATACAGGAGAAGGCATAGTTTGAGGAGAGGCATTTGGCTGGAGATAAACATGAAGTCTCTCATCCCTGACCTGACCGGGGGGACTCTGGCAGAGGTGGAGGAACAGAACTGGAGGGGTTTCCACTGGTGGAAGGGTGGGAGCTTTAGTAGGCTTTCAATCAAGGGAATACACAGCTGCTGGGAACAGGGGAGAGACTGTCCTCCACCTTACCTCATAGTACTGCGATGATGGAGGAAATAGTACTTAAATATTCACCACATAGGTAATTTGAAAAACAAAAATATATAAACAACTGTATTTATGTTTGCAAAACTTTATTGAAAATCAACAGCAAAGTGATCTTTTTTCCACCAGCAGTGGGAACTTCTTTATTTATGCGTGTGGGGAATGTGCATTGCAATTGAGGAACAAAAGAAGTAACCATTTCATGGGTGCTTTGTGGTGTTTCACAGCTCACCAGGCAGCCAAGCACCACAGGCTGTCTCAAAGTAGTTCAAAGGATCGATCCTTTGAACAGTTAGTCTAAGCAGCATTGAGCTGCCTGAAGTCTTACACTGGATGTGAAAATCCTCTGGTGGATTTGGCCCTAGGCAACTTATGTTGTGGGAAACAGACGTCCTCAAAACCCATGAGGCAATGTCAAAGACACCGGTGTCAAACACCATAAACTGTGCAGGTATCTGTAGTTGGAGATGAAGTTTCATTAAGGGAACAAAGAGCATTTCTTGATCTAAAGTGGAAAGCAAAGAGATGTTTGAAGTTAGTTCTCTCTTCTGCTCCTGGAAATGCAATCCTTTTCACTGAACTTTTAATACACTGACAGTCAAAAGTCTTAAACAACAGACTATAAATGTTTAAGATACAAGTACAAGGTGACGTAATATCCTACAGAGAGATATTTGGACAGCACACTGTGTAACAGTGAGAGCTTTTGCTAAGGCAGAAATTCAGCAAGAGCCTAATTACCTCTATGCTGAGATTGGGTACCTGCTAGAGATTCTCCATGGGGACAAAGAAATGTTATTTCTACTAAATAGAAGGCAATTTGCTATAATCTGAAAGGGTCAGATGGGTAAAATCAGTTCAGCTCATTTTATAGGGCACAGGGAGAAAAAGAAAAGAATAAGAGAGACATACAAGAAGAAGCAATCAGAGTCTGATTAGACAGGGGAAGGAAGGAAAATTGGTACAACATGGCATAACTTGCAAATTCCTGCATGTATACTCACCAGCTGGTATATTGTCTTCAGTTTTAGGCTAAGACTACTCAGTTTTCATGGTAAAACAATCATGATGCACTGTACAATCATCAGCAAAGGGCTGCATTGATATAGATTGATAAATTGTTATTAAATGAATAAAGTGAACCCTCCAGCAACAGGAATGTGAAATTAAAGGCTGCATACCAGAGAGCACATGTCATTGGCTGTCTCAAATTTCTGCTAACACTTGAAGGAAGTGTGAAACACTATTTAAATCCCTACAGCAATTTATCAGTACATTCCCACCTCTCTTAGGTGAAACACAGCTGTCCTTGATTCTCTGTTTCCCCCAGGAGATTCAAAAAGAGAATCCATGAGCTGAAGATGACTGGGCTGTGTTTGAGGAAACTAAGACTAAGTATCTTGAAATCAAACTACCTACTTTTCCATCTAGCCAATGGTGGCAGACAAGGGACTGTTAAAAAATGCATAGTTTCTGATACAGTTCTTTTTCTCTAAGGATATAAAGAAATCTCTTCCTGCTACACCTGAAGTAACAATTGCCTCATTTAACTTATAAGCAAACAAAGTAATAAGGCTATCAAAAACTACTACATATTTTATCTAGAAGTTTAGTTCAGTTATTAAGTTTGCCTACATCTATAATAATAGTCCAAATTTTAATGAAATGGTACCTCTTGTAATATATGTATGGTTTCACACATTTTGATGAAAAAAAGGTTGTTAAACAGAGATATAATCCTGTCTCGAATATGGGACATTCATATGGAGTGTTGCTTCTCCTGTAAAACCCCTCACCATCAACCAGGGTCCAAACGTGGCTGCTACATTCTACCACTACTATCAGTTTGCACTTCTTCACTGAAGACCTTAGTGTTCAGACAGTTTAACTGCTTCCAGCTTCATGTGATTTAGATGAGATGCCATTCAACAGAAAACACAGTCAGTATGAGAAAGAGAAAACAAAAATGAAAGAGAGGAGAAAAACAATCTGGCTTGGTGCTAAAGCCCCACCCAGACTGTCAGAGAGTTTACTTTTCTGGGTCTTTGGAGTTTCTTCAGGCAAAAATGGTTTGCTCTGTCTTCTATAGTATAGGACTGTTTTCATGTCTCATACAAAATTTCAAGATTTATTTATTTATTATTCCCAGCTTTCCACCATGACAAAGGAAACCTGCAGTATCCCTACTCTGCTCAGCCCAGCCCCAAGGTTTGAACCTGGGCACCTCACCTCCAAGAGTATTTCATGCATTAGCATCCAGCACCATGTTAGCCTGACTGCTGATGAGGGTTGTCAGGTACCCTGATCACGCAAATACTAAAATGTACTAAATGGGACTTGGTAGGTCAGTATGATCTTTGGACTTCATGATCCTGAAGGTCTTTTCCAACCCAGATGATTCTAGGATTCTAAATAAGCAGCCACAGACAAAAACATTTTAGCAACTCCCAGCATAAATGTTACTTGAGATGGATCTCCTCTCATGGCTAGGGACTACTGTTATTCTTCAGAAAAGACCTCTGTTTCAGAAAGAAAAAAAAAAAAAAAAAAAAAAAAGATAAGAAATCACTTCTGTGGAAACCTTGCATTTTGGGCCCTGAACAAAACTCCTTAGATATAGCAAAGTTCGAAATATGACATTTAACAGATTTATGCTGTTTGAATAACTTCATTTGGAAGAATCAGGCTAATTTCAGTCATTCAGAGGCTCATTTTCCTTTATATGTGGCCACCTGCACAACTTGCTTTCTTTCAATGGGCTTCATCTGGATCTTAGTGAATGACTCATTTCTGTTTGATGCATTTATTTTGCATCTCATATTTTGAAAACACACATTTCATGGAAACTGTGCATAATAATACTTCAGTTCTGTTCTGCTTGTTTTAAGAATGCGGCCCAAGCTAAAAATGACATATTCCTGAAGAGTAAAAAAAAATGAAGATCACAGGAATGTCACCTGCAAATCAGAAATTGTGGATTGTCAGATTGGACTGTGCAGAATATCAAATAGGAAGCAATTTGAGGATATTTACCTAAAACTATCCTTCTGTGATGAGGCTGGTGTAAGACCGGCTGAGAGAATGAGTCATGCTCTAGCACAGCATGCTTCTCAAAACGCATCTGTGTTGTGAGACAATGGATCAGAAATATCTCGTGTGCTGGTGTGGCAGCATTCACTGAACTGCACTTAGGTCCCAAGGGTGCTCAGAGGAGAGAAAGTGAATAGCAACGCACATGCTGCCAGTGCAATCAACATCGTTAGGAGGCAAGATATGCTACCACACAAATACCTCGCGGTGTGGCCAGCCCTTAAAAACTGGAGGGGCTTTTGGGTACTCAACTAGAGAAATCTGAAAGGGTTTTTGATTTTCAAAATGCATAGCAGTTTCCTCTGAAGACTGAGGTTTCTTTATGGGATCTTGAATCAGAGATACTTAAAATACTAGCCCCACTGAAGCACCAGACCTTAGGGGACTAACACTACATAGCCTAGTTTGAAAATCCTCACCACTTTACTGATGTGTAGCTCCAGTGCTCTGATGCATTTTCCTACACATTTTGAATGAAGTACATCAGAAATGCATGTAGGTATTCAGCCATTGCTGATGAACATTTCTTTTGGCCCTTGGATTTCACCTCTTGTGCCTTCTCAGCTTTTAAGTTCTTTAAAACTAGAGTCATGTGGAGAGATTTTAACATTCAAGCAGTCCTCTGTGTTCAGATTTGTAGTAAAGATGTGAAAAGTATTTATATTGGCAAGATAAAAGTACATGCCCATTTACTGTTTTTTATTGTTCAGGAGTCACTGAAGAAATCCTGAAATTTGACCCACCCAAAGAATTATGGTGTCAAAGATAATCAGTAGCATGACCTTTTGCAAGCTGTTTCCTTATCAGGAGGATTAGCAGTAGTGGTTTATGGGCTGGCAATTAACAAGAAATCTATGCAATTCTGTGACTGCATAAGCTTCTGGGAGGAGAAGAAAGAACAAGAGTGCAGAACTACTGTTGGTTTTGCTGCACAGCATGGTTTTTATAGCATTGCTTTTGGACCGATCCCAGGATGGCTCATTGTACAAACTATTTAACTTATCTTTGTGGACTCAGAAAGCAACAAAATCAACACAAAGTCCTGGGATCCAGTGTAAACTGAATGTCATCCTTTCAGGCACATTTTCACGAGGTCAGCTTTATTTTTTTGGCTGATTCATCAAACCCTTTGTATAGGATTCAAAGCACTACATAAACATTAGATTCTTTCTTAGCTATTGGAAAATGGCAGTCTCAACATGCCTTATGGCAGCAATTTTCCTGGAAGCAAGTTTCTTAGGGCACAGTTGGATTTGGACATGAAATACTTTTGTTTCTCCCATCATCAGTCTTCAAGAACATGTCAAAATAAGCATAATCTTGTCCTACTGTCTTTCATTTCTCCCATCCCAGTAGGAAAAATGCCTGGAAGTATTTTAGGACGCTGTAGAACAGAAGCTGCTGCTGAGTTTTGGAGGTTATTACTAATATGGAAGGTTTGCCAAGAAGTAAAAGGATTTTACTTCTGTGGTTTTGCAAGTGTTTTGGTAAAGCCAATAGGCTGAGAAAGAAACTGGTGACACCAGCATATAACAGCCCTAATTCATACTTAATAATTGCTGTGAGAAAGGCTTCTTCAAAACTTTCATTTGCACCACCCCTTGCACCACTCTTTCCAGTCATCGAAAGACAATATCTAAAAATACTGAAATAGCTAAATATTGAAATGTACACCAACTTTAATGTCCAAGAATGGTAAACAACCAGGAGCCTGACCCTTTGCAAGCCACTGCCTTATCTACAGGATTATCAACAGTTATAAAGACTGGTAACATTTCTTTAGAAATATATTGCTCTAGAGCTGACCTTTTAAACAGCTCACTGTCATTCCTAACAGGTTCAGAATTATGTAAGAGACACAGAAGTACAGTAAATCGTGAGAAGCTAGATCTGTTTCCTCTTATAGCAAGGCAATCCAGCTTAATTTGTTAAGCCTTCATCAGCAGGGAATACCTCTGCTAATGAAACTGGTACAGCTGCATGTTCAGCATACAAATCTGAGTATGATGCAAAATACTGCCAACGTAGCCATCATACAACACGTGATGATACAATTGGCATTCTTGATTCAAGAAAGGCTCAGTTCTCCTCAGGACCCTCTCTCTGACAGAGATAGGACGTTCGGTCGTGCTCTGGAAAGCCTTACTTCACCATCCCAGTCTCAAACCTGAGGGCTAATTGCAAAAACAAAGCACGCATTTTCCTCTCAGTATTGAACAACTAAATTGATTCTTCAGCTTCTCACTGCCAGCAGGTACCACTTACTCCCACCTGGACATGTCATGCAGTGGATAAACTCTCTTTCTCCAATGGCTTAACTGCTTCCCTTCTTTTAAACCAGTTTCCTCTACCACTGATGAGACTTCATCTCCAATTTCTTGCATCCCTCACNTTTTTTTTTTTTTTGCTAAGGTACCTTATGTCTTGCTTTTCTCTAGTTCTTGTTTTCTATCCTCCCACCCCATTTGCTCTAGCACACACTTCACTTTCCTCTGCAATTTGTGGCACGTTGGATCTTACACCAGGGCTACCAAAACTAGCTTCTCCCCTTCCTTCTTCAAATTGCCCTTCTTCCAGGGAAAACCACACTTTGGAATAGGGTGTTAGTCCTTACGAACAATCACAGTCATGTTCACAGTCTCTCTTCCCATTTCCAGATCATGCGATGCTCCCACTTGAACAGAACACAACTGCCTGCATGGACAGCATTGAGCGTGATGAGCGCAGGCACGCAGAACCCAGCAGAAGAGCCGCTGACCTGCCAGCTCCCCGCAGAGCCCCCATCAGGGCAATGCCTCACAGCGGACAGAAGGCCCTGGGGCTGTTTTAATAGAGTGAAAGTGCTTAGAGTAGGTGGAGGTGAGGTAACTGGGGCTATGGGGTAAGCAGAGAACGACGTGAGAAGATCCATTAGGGCGCAGAGTTGACAATTTTTCCAAGAACCGAATAGAAAGTAAAACCAGAACTACAATCTCTCTCACGAGTTGGACAGTGGAATAAGGAAAAAAATAAAAATACTAGCACCTTGCTCGATGCGTTAAGAACCTTCCCTTAGCTTGAAGGTGGTTTGTTCTCTTCGCTCCATTAGCGTTAGAAATGGAACACAAGGAAAAAACTTCTAACACTAATTCCTGTTGGACTGAAGCAGGTGAATTTGAAGTGTCAAGACTTGGCTAAACATAGACAAAATGTGAGTTACTTCTCTTTCAACTTCAAGAACAGGCAAGTAGCTATAATGTGAAATTCTGATAAAACTCTGATGCACCCATTGCCCTCCCTTAAGATATAATTGCCGCACAAGTTCAGAAATAAGCTCACACATTTACTTATAAATGAGCACATGAATACCACTACTGGTGACTGAGTAACACACTGAACTGTTTTCCGAACTTCAACTTGCATCCCACTAAATTTTTAGGAGTTACCAACCCTAGTTAAGAATCTAGGCTGATTGATGGAGGCTCTCTTAGCTTTTTTTTTTTTTTCTGAAGTCCATTTAAATCCTCCAGGAGTGCCCAGGGAGCTGTTGCTGCAGATTGAAAAACGCTGTTCTAGACCACTGCTCCAGACCCCTGCTCCACAGTTCTGTAGCTTGTGGAGAAAGAAGATTCTAGCAGAGGGAAATTACAGCTATGACACTTAACTACTGCAGAGAGCACCGAGCTTTCCCTAACCCTCTTAATGCTGTGTATTATACCGTGCAAATGGCTAGCTTAGATCCTCAGTATGGAAATTTATTCTGAATTTGATCCAGCAAGCTCCTCCTTTAAGCAAGGTTCATCAACTCAGTGCTGAATTGTGATAGCTGTACTTCCAGTCTCAGCTGAATGGAGTACATTTGCATTGTATTGCAATTGCATGATGCTTCAGATAGAATTGGTGGGTGATAGTCACAGGAAATCTATGTTAGACATACAACTCAGATTGTTTGGATTTAGCTTATTTGCCTTCTGAGAACATCTGTTTCTCTACTAACTGTATTTGGAATGCAAGCTCCTAAAAATCTAGGTGCTCTGAAACATACCTTATTGTAGATCTAGGACAACCACTGTGAATATCACCACTGCTAGCGAACTAAAACCCAGCATTTTTATATGTTTTTCTTTTTTTTTTTTTCAACAGAAAGGATGCAAGAAAACTGAGAAAAATACTACAGAGGTGCTCTTGTATGATACATATTCCAGAACTAGATAGTATCGTTACACTAATGAATATTACTGAGCAGTACAGTCGCACTGGCTTTTGAATTCCTACATGAGAATGAATCCATATGGCATACTGACATTCAGACACAAAACTGGCTGCTACACCACTCTTGGTATGCCAATGTTGTGTGTGCAGAGAAACAGCCCAGCCGAACACACAGAAGATAATAGCACGTACTAATTTCTCATTTACAAGAACAGTAACAGATCCCTTTCGCTACATTTAATGAAAACTGTCGTAAACATGCAATATTGCATTTCTGTCATCTTCTGGAGCTGACAAGTTTCAGCAGATTTTTAGAAATCAGATAAGCTACACGCAGGTTCATGTTTAAGGCCAAGTGTTCAGAATGTGCAGCTGTAACTGCAGGTAATGAATGCTCCCTCAGCAGAGCTTCAGAAAGGTATGTCCCAAAACTAAATGGAAATGAAAGATATTTTGATATCTGAAATTAAAGGGGAAATATATTGCTCGGAAATATTTCTAAGAAAGAGTTCTCTCTTTTTACCTTGAAATATACATTTTTATTCCACAGTGTTTGATTAGCTTTATGACCACTTTCTTGGAAAGGAAACATGTCAATCAAGAAAACAGTTCACATTTTCAAAAACAACACTTACCAGGAGATACCTTACTGATTGTGCTAAACCTTTTAATTTTGCTATAACCATACTTTTTTTTTTAGTCTTCATAATACATTATTCTCTACAACACAGCTTTCCTTCTTCTCTTTTCTTCAAAAACAACTGTTGTTCTCATGTTGGATTTTAACAAGTTCACATGCTTAAAGGTATTTTCCCCAAAAAATTTACCATGTCACACATCAACACAGAAACTCTAAAAATAGTCATAAAAATGCTGTCATCCTTACAGGCTACCATCCCTCTAAATCAACATCCTCTCTGAGACTTGTTACGCATGGAGGGCCAAACATAGCTCCTGGCTAAGACAGCCCAACTCTGTTCACTTCAAAAGGAATGCACCTGCATTGTGAGATTTCTTTTTTTTTTTTTATAAAAGCTTCCTCAGAAGGTTAATGGAAATTAAGCTTTCAATCTATTCTAGGTTTTCAAAAGGGAAAATTTATCCTTTATCACTGGACAGAAATGAATTTTCCAAAGTATTAATGAATTTCTGTCTCATCCATGCTTTGAAGTTTTGATACCATTCTATAAGCTTTTTTCTCCTTTGAATCTTTTCTTGTAAACTCATTTTTTTTTCTTTCTCTAGAACAGCAGGAAGCTCTTTCCAGTTTTTAATAAAGATAAATGGAGCCCCCATGGTTTTTAATAATTGTAATGGAGCACTGTGGTACATTGATGAATTTCCGCAATCACCATGTGTCATTACATCTTCTATAACCGGCAGAGATCCATATGAACATGCTTCGTAAATTCTATAGCATTCTGTATTTATTCCCACTGGGCACAATGTCAGATCACTCTGCAGCAAGGCATCTTGATAGTTTTTGAAACTTTCATTTGTTTCTTGAGGCTGCCACCTAGGAAAGTAAAGGGGTTGAAAATTAACATTTTCCCCACACCCATTACAATGAAAAGTAGAGATATGCTTTAACTTCAATTATTATAAACAATAAAAAAAATAAAAACAAAATGTTGTGAATGTAAAAATTTCATATTACACACACAATCAATAGGCTTTCACTTTTAAATATACTTAAAGAGTCTTTTAAAAACTTTATGGAAAATGTCACTGTTAAAAACAGATTGCATTGCTATTTAGATAAGGTCCCTTTAGGAAATTATTGATATTTAGAAGTATAAGAGGTAAACTGAAACTCTGTTTTACATCTTTTGCATGACTCGGACGATGCATATGTCAATTTATTTCACAGTAGACTTCAGAAAGAGACGTACAGGGTAACACTTGATGGGCTTCCCAATTAATTTTTTTTTTTGCCTGAAATACTTCAAATCAGCAGAGGCTTGCTCTTTACATCCTTCTGCTATAGCATGTAAAGCAATTCGTTAACCCTGTCAGTCTGCCTGGAGTGCATCAGCATGATTGTGAGATAAGAGTTTATGCCACAGATACTACGCATCTCCTGAGGCTCTTCATCACAGTAGCAGAGGTTTTCCTAAGCACGGCTGTGCCTACTATCAATCACTTCACAGGTATTGCGTGGCAAAATTAAGAAAAACAATCAGAACCCTATTCCCGTTAGTCAAAATATCTGTTCTACCTATTTGGAGCAAAAAAAGAGTCATATTGTTCAGATTAAATCCGCCCTTGTATGGAACACAACAAAATATAGCTGCCTTTTTCTTCTAGTAAGATATTAAGATACACAAGATGCAAGACAAAATATTTCTTCTCCTACCACAATCAAATGTATATAAGGAAAAAAAAAAGAGATGGTCTTTCTATGCAGTATACATAGGAGATCTTTCTAGGCATTTAAAAATACAGTTTATGTAAAATATTGCAACAGAAAGGCTGTAATGATTTGAAGCCTTATACAAAGAATCCTGGCAATGTTCTCTCTCGCTCTCCTTTTTTTTTATTATGACTAGTTACGTTTATTTGTACTGGTTTTTGGAATTCAAGAAAGGAATGGTAATAATGAACTAAGCAAAAAAGTCACAGTATTTGCATGAAGTAAATCAGAGTCTTACTGTTCTCTGGCTGCAATCCAGCAAAGCTTATCAAGCCCATCCTGCTTCAGAATTTCCATTAGGGTTTCCCTCGAAGAGTTCTTATAAACTGTTCCTAAGAAATTACATAGATATGACCTTGGATCATGTAGCATTGACCAGCTGGGTTCCACAACCGGAAAATTTCTGTAGCTGTAAAAACAACGTCCACATTAGATAACAACATGTTTTATGTCAAGAGAAAATACATTTTGCACCATTTCATGTTTACCATAGCAGACTTTAAGACTAAAACCCCCTATATGTTACCAATCTACATCTATAACTGTAAGCAAACCAGTGCAAGTCCTGTCCTAAAAGCTGGTCTTCATTCCCTCTGTCCCAACCACTCTCCTCTGGAATGTCTCTGAAGACTTCTGTTCTGTCTTGATATCAGAGAAATTATGTATGCATGCTACAAACATCCTTCAGAAACACACTTTTCCGAAATCAGCTGTTCTTGATGCAACCACTAGTTTTGACTGAAATGGCCAGGTTAATGGCAAGTACGGAGTTGAAGTCTCAGCCACCTGAATCTCTGGGCATGCCCATCAGCTGAATATACACTGGTAACCTCTCAAAGGAAAATGCCACTTTGATCTGGTTGACTTCATTAATCTAATCCTTTGGCTACTAAACTGCTTGCTATACAAGCTATTTAACTTTTCTTTTTGGACTCAGCAAAACCAACGCAAAATCCTGGGATCCAATGTGAGCTGTATATCATCCATTTAGACATGTTTTCATTACATCAGGCATTTTTTTTCTTTTGACTGATTCCTCAAATCTTACATCAGTAATTTTGGGCAGTGTGACAGCTAGTGAAACACTGCTTCAGCTGAAGGGCTGGCACTAACTTTTTCATTACATGAAATTAATTTCCTATTTTGTTCTGCAACATACGAAAAAAAGTCCTTTTTTTCCGCTCCTTAGCATTCTCAAATTAAGATAGAGATACCTTCTTATGTCATTGTTTTTCAGGGATCACTGTTCTTTACTTTCCTGTTGTTTTGTTTTTTTTTTTGTAAGAAAAGCTATACCCTGATTCCCATTCGTTACTGGTTTCAGAGGTGGTGTCTATTTTATTTCACAGTGATTTGTTAATTGTCATTAATAGTTCTGAACACATACTCACTTTCCTGACCTTCCCAAATTTTGATGGAACAGCCATTTCCTAGTTCTTCTCCCACCTGATGAATGTCAATTTTCCCTACTCTCAGAAAATCATTTTTTCATGCCAAATATTTGTGTAGCATTCTACATGTTTCTTTTCCCTCTTCCCTTGGAAAATCTGGCACATTTATGTAACTTTAACCACAATTTTTGCAACTGTTGGTGTACAAGGGCTGCAGAGTCCCATTCTGATACCTGATCTATCTTTCCCCATCCAGCTTTGCACCCCAGTTTGCAGGCTGTCTCAGTACAGGATACTAAATTCAAATACAACACATGCTATGAAATTAATCCTGAATTCTATTCTTCTTATATTACCACGATAAGTAGCTAAAACACTATTAGCTCTGTTAATAAGGAGCAAACAGGGAAAAAGTACATCTAACCGAACCAAATATTTATCTACTCCACATAAACAGCCTGAGCATTAAGTATAACAAAAAGGTTTTGTAAGTAAACAGTTAAGCCAGCTTATGCTGCTGTGATACTGGAGTGTACTAATCCCAAATGGGAGGCATACAATTTCCTTTTGAGAGCCAGAACAGGGGTTAAAAGAAAGCACTGCCAGTACCACTGCTTTCCTGTCCTAAACAAGCAGTAGTTGGAACCTAATTACATAAATACCTTTTAAATCCTCATGTCCATATTACATCAGCAGTTATGATAAATCTCAAGAGCAAATCTACTGAAGGAAAAATAATCAAACAGAAGACTCCACTAGACACAGGTTCATTCTTTTTCAAAGCTCCCTAAATCCTAGCCTTCTTTTCCTATGTTATTATTTTAATTGCTAAATGTAATTTCCAAAGATTCGAATGCTTCATTTAGAAAATCATTAACAGGACTGTGTTCTACAATTTATTTACTATAATCATCTTGGGAATCAGCAATAACATTCAGATGCATTTTCCGCATCTCACACATAACAATTAAGTTTTAATTGTAATTTGTGTCTATAGCACTTACGTAGCTACTCCTAAAGGCCACTGGAAAATATCTTCTTCATTTACCAATGCATAGTCATACGTTACAAAAAGCAGATTTACAAATCCTCCATGTCTTTTCAGGTATGGTTGAATCCATTCATTGTTGCACTGCTCATTTCCAAGCAGCACAACAGCTACATGCTGGATCTTGTGAGTCTGAATTAATGTTTGCGCATAATGCAACCACTGAGTGGCGTAAGCGATCTTTGCTTTTTCTCTTCCATTCAGAACTAGCACAGCATTTTCAGCTTCAACTGAGAAGTAGCCAGGAACTACAGATGGACCAGTGATGAAGCTGCGAAAAACCAAAATACAAACAGTAAACACCCTTAAGACAAATTATTGACCTTAATCCTCTAAACATCCTCACTGTGCTCCAGAGATTTTTTTCGTCAATAAACCAAATGCAATATACTGCAAAGTACCTATGCAGCTGTAACCATTTCTGTTGTTAATAACTACAGCTATAACACAGAAATAAAGCTGCCTTCAGCTTTATTCAGGAAAAAAAAAGATTTAGACTTAAATGGAAATACAGTATTTTGTCAATAAATCAGAAATACTACCATGTTCAAACATAAAAATGTGGGTAAACCAATCAACTTAAAAAAAAAAACAAACACAAAAAGACAGGATTTGATGTTCACGAAAGGTCAAACTTTTTATTCATCCCAGTAATAACCAATGAATTCTGCATTAGAACAAGGAGAGAGGATCTCCCCAAAATCTGTGAGAGTCTACTAAAACAGGTGTCTTTATGAGGGACAGTTGGCTAGTCTGGTGCTTTGTTTTTCTCTGAAGCTTTGGTTACACAAAGGTTAGACCAAAAATGAGATGGCATCATCTGATATTCAGTAAGATCTGTAACATGAGAGGTAGGTACCTAAAGGAAAACTTATGCTGCTTGTGTGACCAAGGTCAAGCTTCAGGCTTTGATACAAGTTATGTAGCACAAATATTTTAGGTATGAAATTGCATGTTGAGATCTATCACAATATATTTAACAAAGGAATTTCAGTCATGTAGCAAAACCATTACATCATTGATCATTCACAAGTATCTGAAGTACAAGTACATAAACAGGTTTTTATGAACTGCCACTAAGCAAATCAGTGTTTGCCAGCTCTTGCTCTTCAGTTAACTGCTGCGTTAACAGGCTATTGACTGAACTCGAAGGATTAGTGATTATACACTTTGGGAAAGAGTGGAGGGGAAAAAAAACTAACACTTTTTTTTCTTTGGGAATCAATGAAGTGTTAGTTTTCTAGGTCTTCAGCATTACTACAGTTTTTCAACTACCAGCTATACTTAATTTAGAGTATGAATTTTAATTAATTCAGAATGAGCATGAAATGCTGAGACTGACAGCTAGTTTCAGTTCAAGTGTGCCTCCTTATGAAAAGAAAATTCACAGCAAAAGCCGTAAGAACTACTCCAGTGAGGATACCTGAAACAGACTGACCTTTGGCAAGCATATTCCAAACCTGAGTCAAGCTGCCGTGGTGCCGCCTGAGTGGGAGTGGCACATCTTGGAGCCAAGATTCAGGAGTCACATGATTTGGAATTAATCTTTTAACAGATTAAATGTAAAACAGGTCAAGACTTAAATCCAAACATACAATGAGGAAAGACTTTGTAGGGCACAAGGACAGTGACATCCTCACCACTGGGATTCATAAGAAAGAACACCTTGAGCATAAGAATGTCTAAGATAGTGAATAGGATATGCAGTCGATCCAATGAGCACCTTGTAAAAGAGACCTGGGGGAAAAGGGTTTTATCTATGGACACAGTGCTATAAGGCTACCAACTTTACAGGAGTAACAGGATGTGTAGGGAAACATGAAGTTTTGCAGCATGAAACTGCATCGGAGGGGGAACACTATGAAAATCCCGTACATGAGTAATAAGATCATGGTACTAAGTTTGTGCTATTAACTCTCAGTCAGAATACAACTGTGATTGGGAAATGTAAGGGAGATCACAGAAGCTGCAAGATTAAGACAGGCAGTAGCACTAGGAGATTCTCACTATTCACATATAGACTATATAGGATGATACATGGATATTACATTTTTGGACTCAATAAATTACTTGCTTCTGTGAAGTCCTGGTTTTTCCTTGCTAGTCTTAGAACACCTATGAAAAGATGCCATTCCAGACTGGGTCTTCCCGACCTAGTTCCAAACTTGATAGTCAGACAGCCTCTCTTGTAACAGCAATACAATTAACACCATAACAGAAGAAAACATGCCAAATACATCCAGCATAGATACTTGATGTGAAATAACGGAATTACTTAAAAACAAGAAAATCAAGAAAAGAACCCAGAAAGAAGTAGTCCAAATAACAAGGAGCTTGCAAGCAGCTTGCAGGCTGTTCAAAAACACTGTATAAGAAGTGCAGGTAAACTGTGTGCCTCAATCCAAGAANAACAAAAAACAAAACCCAAGCCACCTGGCTTAAAGAAAAGTTAGGGAGACTGTCAAAAGACAAAGGTGAAAACAATGAAAAGCTTGCTCAAACAAGCAGGACAGCAAAGCTCATAAAACACTGCAGATGAAATGTAAACAGAAGATGAAGGCTAAAAAGCAATTTGAAAAGCACCTTGTGAAAGGTTGTTCACGTTGATTGGTGAAGCTTCTTTAAATATATTAAAAACAAAATATATGAAAAATATATCAAAAAGGCTACTACAGAACTGGTGGGACCACTTAATAATGGCAGTGGTTTGAAAAGGATACTCAGGGATGACAAAGCCATAGCAGAGAAGATTCCTACACTGATCTCATTCTCTGAAGCAAGAAATAGAAGGTAAAACACATGAAGTATTGTATCAAATGAAGAACTTGGACCTGGCTGGTTTTCACTTGAGTTCTGAAGGAACTCAAACAGTGAAATTGCGGAACTGCTGGCAAAACTGCTGGTGTCTCTCTTTATGGAGGGACACCGCGCCTAATGACAAGCAGGTCTCCCAGCATCACTCCCTCCTACAAAAACAACTTGAGAGGACTCCGGGAGCTGCAGACCAGTCAGTATGGCTTCTCTCTCTGGAACAATCTATCATAAAAAGTAAGATCACTGGATCTTATCAGAAGGTAGGTCACTGATCAAACATACAGATAAACACTGCTGTACACATGGCTCCTACAAAGAAATCCTGTCTCACTAATCTGATGGAGATCTATGAGTGTGTCAATAAGAAGACAAATAAAGGGAACCCAGCAGAAATAGTGTATTTAGATTTTCAAAAAGCTTCACCAAAGTCTATTAAGGAAACTAAATTGCTACAAGCTGTCCTTTGGGAAATCATTTAGCAGGTAAAGAAATCTTTGCCCATTAATTTTGTTGACCAATATGCTTTCATTCAGTTACCTGCAATGAATCAAGATGGCTGCAGCCTGCATAAAGAGGACAGGAGAATGGGACAGAAGAAAACAACCAAGTCTATCGGGGACTTGGGGAAAGCAGCTCTGAACGTTAAAATAGAGAGGGGTGTGACTGTCAGTGGAATAGAAATTTATGAATGCTCTTACTTAATGAAAGAAGTTGGATACTCCCTTCGCTACAATATCATAGAATCATAGAACGGCATAGGTTGAAAAGGACCTTAAAGATCATCTAGTTTTCATCCTTCTGGATGACAGGAGGGAGAAGGATGTGAATCGCTTCAAGCCAAGGAAGCTAACAAACTCTGTTCTCCTACTTCTTGGAGGAACATACCAACACATCACTAAAATACACAGCTCAGCAACTCCTTCTCCACCTGTGTTTTTAAGTAAATGTTCCTGAACTTCATGTAGAAGTTCATACTTTTAGTATCCTTTATGCAACTTCTTGAGTAAAAACTCAAAGCCATCAAAATGTGTATTCTCCATCATAAAGATATGCATTGGGCTTATTCATGCAAGTGCGTTCAAGTGATATTTTGGCACTTCTGTGTCTTCAGATTTTATGTTCTTTAAAAATGTTCATGTGAGCTCTATGTTTTAGCAATCATTAGACTTACCACAAAACTGCACAGCAGCACATATTCTCCAAATATGTCACCTCAGCTAGCTCCCTCTAGCCTCATCTAGTAATCAAATGGAGATAATTTACCTCAGCCAGACAATAAAGAAGTCAACAATTCCAGAAAATATTTTTACCAGTGAGCAGCCAAAATCATATACTAATTCTTCCTCACAAAAAGCTACAAAAGAACATTTCCAATTTGACTAAAAAGTAGAACTTCATCTATTTCATTTCAGAATCCCAATCACTAAAATAAGAGCCATATTTGCATATTTTCTATAATTTTCACAAAAAATTCTTACCAGCCTGTCAAAATATTAACATCTACTATATTTGTACCTGACTTAAACTTCTTATTTTCATAGGATCTAACATTCAAGTTGAAGTTAAAATAAAGACTATTATCCCCAATTCATCTAAATGTAACAAGAAGATATTTATATGCTAATACCATTTGTCGAGAGATTCGTATGCCCAGAGGAACCATGTGAGGTTATTATTCATTTGAAACAGGTAGGCCAGAGAGAAAATACCGATAACCAGTCAAGTGATGGACTCAGTTACATGCAGTAAATTATTTCTTATAAACATGAAAAGCAAGGTCTTGCAAAATATCCTTGTGTCCATACCAAGAAGACAATGTATATGGTAGAATGTCATTGATTTATATAGGTTCTGAGATTTTATATCTGGGGAAAAAAAGTCTCTTGCCACCCAGAAAACACTACAGGCATTGATCCCTACTCACAGGAGGTATTCTATTCTTTCTCTGAATCCATGAATGGAAAGATCTATTGATCTTGATCTCCATCAAGGAGATTACCAAGGCTGCAATAGCACCATTCATAGCTGATTCCATAATTTTGTTGGATTAGACCATATCTGCAGACAAGGAATACAGCTTTTTTTTTTTTTTTGAAAGAGTATGTAATTTCATGTATTTCCTTTGATGTAAGATTGACTCTTTAAGAATCGTTGTGTTCAAATTATGGCTTACACATCCTCCTAGAAGACCTTTTTATCACTTATAAACTTGATGTAGGCACTACTGAAAATATTCTACAGGCTGTACCATGTACATGGTCAGATACACTGAAAAACAATTCAGAGTGATAAAAACTTCTGTGGTCACTTAATAAAACCTTTCAATTCACAATCATGTTTACCCCTTGTCTTATTGTGTGAAGAAAAACACCTTTCTGAAGCACAACATTTTTCAGAAGTTAAATTCATTCAAGTGTGTTATTTATGCTTTTAAAAGAAAAACTTTTAAGAGATGGGTCCTTGTGCGAGTGACTAAATGTAGGCAAGCTACTATGGCAGACTGGCAAACTGGCCAAATAGATGAAAAATCCTTCAGCTTTCATGTATCTTCAGAGAAAACCTTCTAAAATAGAATTGGACCTTAGAAAAAAGTTTTATATAATTCACTAAATAATACAAAACATGTTTGACTATGGCCTTAAAACATCACAGATCAAAATCTATTTTAAAGCAAACAATGCTTCAAGTGTCATCTTCCTTTACAAATAAAATTTTGCTTTACAAATAAGTTAACCAGAATGCTAGGTCTGGCAGATTGTTTTTGTTATAAATAGAAACAAATTATGTTTCTGATACACACCTATTTATGAATGAATGAGTGAAGTCCCTTTTCCCTAAATAAAACAGAAACCAAACAGCAGGAGACATTTTCTTGCCTCACAACTCTTTCAGCTTCTTTCAGTCAACCTTCAGCCCAAAGTCCCAGTTCTTAGACTTTTCCCTGGGTTGTTTTCCCCCTACTTGTGAGGTCCTTTGGCTGCTCTCCTTCTCAGCATTGTGAGACTTTTCACACAAATCTTTGCAAAATAGATGATGAAATTGCTTCATAGCTTTTGATTTTTTAATAGTGATATGACTGGGCTAAAATTTGCCGTTTTTATCAAGTATGTTTTTCCGTGAATGTAACTGTTTCCTGTGATAATATTAAAAGAGAAGTTGTGTCCATACTCCTCAGTTATCAGAACACTACAAAATTAAAGTACTTGCAACTGATATTAAAATAATTGCAACTTTGATAGACAAAATAATGCACCTGTGCATCTTACCATGCTCTTTAACAAACTATGCACTGGAAAGCTGAAGTTAGTACAGCTGAAGTCAACTTCACAAAGCTAGTACCTGAAGTATGTTTTTCCTGCTTTTTGGCTTCCTTCTCTCCACTGTGCAGTCACATCAGCTGGCTCAAGATGCCCTCCAAAAATATGTTGCCAAAGGTAAAGACCTACATAAATGATGAAGATATGATGGAGAACTTGAATGCACATATCTTGCCCATTTTACACTACCAGCAAAAAAAATTCTGGAAAATGAAAAACGCATAGCAACTTAAGAACTTGGGAAAGAAACGTCAAAGCTTCCCTATATAACATGGACATGGCTCCCCCAGCTTCCATATGCCTAGCAATTAAGATGAATTTTTCAAACAGCAGGGCATTTGAAAAGATTCTTTGGCTGTCAAAATATCAGTAGATGAAGATACACCACACCTTTGCTTCTGCTAGCATCTCTTTCTGGTACACCTAACACTTAAAAATTAACAAATATTAATCACCATTTTAAGGACAAGCATACTTCTCTTAAGTTTTAGTGAAACACACCAAATTTTATGAAGGAATACCAATGTGATCCACAGTACTACATAAAAGTTCAACTAAACTGGAAGTTTTACATTTCTAAAAAAGCTGTAATATGAACAATGAAATGTCTTCAGCAGCAGCTAAAAATCTTAAGACGACCTTGGTCCCCAGTTTATGCAGACAGATGACTCAATGTCTTCTAAAACAGAACAAGTTCATCAGTGGCAGCAGCGGTACAGTACACAAAATGCCTTATTTCTCACTGTACAATGTTTTAGTTCATAAAGTATAAATGTGACAATTATTCTGTTTTAACCAAATAAAATGCCTGTCTTTGTGTTGTATTGTAAACTAGACTGGATTCAAAAAGTAGCTGTGTTTCTCTGCCATAGGTGTGACTTTTCTTTGACAGCAGTGAAAAACAGCCCTGAAAAGAACTGATACAAAGAAACTGGAGTCTAATTAACTACTCTAATTTTGAGTAACAGCTACAATTTCCTTAATGCTTTTCCTTTACAGATATCCACGTATTTTCATCATATACATATATTACAGTCAAAGAAAAAAAGGCAAAGAAAAGTGATTTATCAGAAAAATTGTGATTAATAGGTGTTGATTGCATGTGCTTACCAATTGCTGCTTTTCCCCAAATCTGTACTCTAAGATTGGTTTGTTCTACGCGAGATCTTGCACTTATTATCATCTTAAGATTATTTTCATATCTCTGTTGAGAAGCAATCTGTTCATTTTTCTCATCAGCTTCCCATGGATTCCACTCTTCATTTCCCAAAGAAACATGATCTATATCTAAGAAATCCAAAAACATAATTTACATAAAAACTCCAGGCTTACAAATTTAGAAAATTTACAGATTTTCTAGTCATTACAGAATTCCAAGTATCATTCTAGTATTTTATAAAGCTGTTTATATGAAAAATGTTTAAAAATGTACTTATGTCAATGACATAGCTCTACGCACACTAAATGAACCAACCGACCTTCAGAAAAACAAATGAGTTGCAATCTTTATTAGAAAGCGTGCAAACTGCTTTACAGACAGGGCTCTAAACGCAGAACTGGGAAATGTCCTTCCCAGACAGGTGCTGCTTTTATCCCTACCGGCGACCCTGAAGCACCTTTACTAGGGATGTGCAGGCGACATTAACAATTTTACACTGTGAGAGCTCCTGTCAGAAGCTTCTTGCCCAACGAGACTAAGGACGAGGAGAGCAGCCCAACGCTTCCCCGCGGAGGGCGCGGACGCGCGGCCTTTCCAGCAAGGCGGGCCCTGCCACCGAGCCGAGCCTCCCGCCCTGCCGCCCCCCGGCAGCTCAGGCCGGGCCCGGCGGAACGACCCTCCCCTCCCTTTCCCTCCGCTCCGCTCCGCTCCCCGCCCCGCCACCGCCGGGGCACCGAGGAAATGGCCGCCGCCAGCGAAGGCCCGCAGCGGCGGCAGCGCGGTGGGAG
>VXAA01000834.1:0-15866 GCA_013399115.1 Anseranas semipalmata | reverse complement strand
GGATGCGTCCCCTGGCGAAGAGGTTTAGAGCCCCCCCCGCCA
The DNA here is from genome assembly GCA_013399115.1 of Anseranas semipalmata. NCBI lineage: Eukaryota > Metazoa > Chordata > Aves > Anseriformes > Anseranatidae > Anseranas > Anseranas semipalmata. Next base: position 15,824 of record VXAA01000834.1, on the reverse strand, counting down.
TCTGCCTCAACAGCCACAGCCGAGCGCTGGTATTGCCATTGCAGGTAGACGGCAGAAGGTGAACAGGTGCCCAGAAGCATGGAGTAACTCGGCCCGCGGCAGGTCGGCGCTGCAGCCACGAGCTGAGCAGCCCCGGCCTCATCCTTCCATGCTCCTCCTCACGCGGGGAGGCCGGGTGATGCCCACGTCCTGGCTGCGGCTGCTGCCCAGAGGCGAGGCCCAGCAGCAGCTGCTGTGTGCTCTCCTCCTCACCCCGTGGGCTTCCAAAGGCAAAAATACAGAATTGACACAAACTGAAGAGTGGTTCAAGAGTGCTGAAGAACTTCAGGCTGTCAAGAGTACATAAATAAGCCTCTCCTTTAGCTTTCAATGTACGTGATCCCAGCACGAGCCAGAGCTGCCTCTGAGCCCCTGTCTTAGCTGGCGCTGACATCCACGCTTCCTGATTTGGTACTTTGGGGGGCTGTGTCAGGGAGCGCAGGAGGAAGGGTGTTCCTGACCACCAGCTGTCTTCTCCAGTGAGCTGCGTGATAGCGTTGAATTGGTGGACTCAAAAGGGTCAAGTCATAAGAATTTCATATAAAAAAACTGTGGACTGACTCAATTGAGTCATTTTACATAGTGAAAGGGAGGATTTTTAGACTAACCACCAGTCCCCTAAAGCTAGATGTTACAATTTCTGTAAAGCCACTTCCAGCCTGTGTTCTAACATCACAACCCTGCAGCCTATTTTGGATCTGAGCATTTTTTTCTTAAGCATTTTTTTTTAACCCTCACAAATACTAAACTTTGCTCTAACCGTGACCTAACATTTGTTGAATGGACCTCTGCTGGCTCCAAAACAAAACGCACCTGGTTGCCTTTGCAGGCCTTCTGAGATATGTTTACAGTCAGCCCACTGCCAAGTCGTAAATCTAATTTAATGACCTACACACAGAACTAGAAATGTATCCTGATGGCCCACAGTGGTAGCAATGATTCCTTTATTCTGGTATCCCTTTCTGGTGGTCTGTGTTAGCTTGACTCATCATTTTTTTCTAGCCCAGCTCCTAATCCTGAATGTAACCCTGGTTTTAATCCTACCCATTTAAAACCTACATATAATACACTTACCAGCACTAGCGGTAATCTGTTGCAGAAGTGAAGGTCAGTAAGCTTGTTCCTGTTAGGCATCATTGTTGTTTTACTTTGGTTATAGTGATTTATAATTTTATGGGAAAAGTACACCAGATAAATGCCTTCAAAATGATGACTGAGTTTTTCTCTTGCCTAGTGCTGTGTGAATGCACAGTGAAGTGGTATAGTCACAAACTTTGGGAAGATCACAGACATGGTATCTATAGTGATTGATATTAAAATAAACTGTTTTCTGCTTTAACTGCAGCCTGTTTTCTAGAGTGTATCAGTAACTGGATTCGTGTGCTGAGCTGCAAAGATTCACAGGAAACCCTTGTGCAAAGAGTTTACTATTTAATTTAAAACAGAATACAGTAATAAAAGTATGCTAAACAGTAGAACCCAAAGGGAAGAAAAGAGAAATAGAAATGAATTAAGAAGGACTTAGAGCAGTCTTAGAGCAACTGTAGTAGACTGTGGCCTCAGAGTAGATGACAATGTTTGATCATTTGGAAAGAAATTCAAATGCAGAAAATATACTGAAAATAGATGTGAGAAGGAACAGCATGTACTTCTTGAGCATAACATTTTAATCTTATATTTTCTACCCATATTAATTAATTTTACGTTTTGCAAGTTGCATTTGCTTATTTCATGGGCAGAACAGGATGGAAAAAGCTATACATAATATAAAAAAGGGTATTCATTTTATAAGAAAAGATTTGGCTCTTGTTCAAAATATACAGCCAGTTCAGGACAGACTCAAGTAAATGCTTTTCTTATAATGGAAACTCAAATCACATAGAAACTAGTGTGACTTAAGAACATATTTAATGTTAAGAATATGGGGGGGGGGGGTCGAGCTAACAGAATGCCTGATGAATAAGGATCTTAGAGTAGGAGCTTTGTCTAGGGACTACAGAGCGATAAGACTTACGGGAGCACAAAACTGGAAGGAACACCTTAACCACGGAGTTTCCCGAAATCATGGCAAACCATGCAGCAGATGATAAATTTAGGAAATGCCTATACTTCGTACACAGTGTCTGTGGCAGCCTACCAAGGTGTAGCATCTACTACTTCCTAGTACTCTATAACAAACTTAAGATATGTTGTAGAAGACCAAAAGCCAAGAAGAGAGGAGGAGAGCATCAGTAATGTCCTAGACCTTTGCACAAACAAGATATTTAAATCCCCTAGATGATACTAAGAAGCAGACATGTCCTGCAGTGTAGAAGATAAAAAGCCCAACAGTTGCAGCTAATAAGACATGGAAAAACCCTAAACCAACAGAAGAAGTGTAAAGTACATTCAACAAATGCCTGATCTGTTAAAGAATTCATTACAGCAAATGAAAGTTAACCTAGAGTTTTAAAATGATTGTTGTAAATGTGGCTGGAAGCCTAAGTCAGAATACATTCTGCTGTATATCAGGTCATTTTCAGTAACCAGCTGTAAAAGTAAGCTTTTTTCTTTTTTTCTTCTGTGAAAAGTATTTTTTCTATATATATTATGATAAAAGCAATACTTCCTGATTTTTTTTAATTATTATTCATTTTTTTTACTGCTCATAACTGCCTACAATAAATTATTCTCTGGTTTCCTTTATACTCTTCAAACAAAAACTGTTGTTAAATTCTATGGTGTTGTTTTATCTTAGTCTCTGCTCACTCACTGTTAGGTTGGTATTGATTGATAAATGTCACTGGGAAGTTGTAGGAAACTATATACATCAGTACATAATGTAGGCAGACCTGAGCAAGGTTTTAGGGCACTGCTGGGAATGAAAGAAAGCATCAGTTAGACACCTGGTCAGAATGCGGAATGAAGACGGTTGTTAACAGAAAGCTTTTGGTGTATAATTACTGCTCTGTTGGTCCTGTTTTCATTAATTGAGAAGTCTGTAGAAACCCTACAGACTAGTGCTACCTGCAGACTGTAGAAAGCAACTGTTATTGCATGTTTTTTTTCTGCAGAGGCCTGAATCTCCTATTAGATTGCACCGTACAGAGCTGAATGAAAGGGAAAAGTCTGCAGGAGGCAATTAAAGAAATGTAAGCGGAGAGCGGCCTTTCTGCTAGCCACAGTTCACAGCACCCATTCCTGGGCTTTGCAGAGGTTCTCCTCTGGACAGGTCTCTTGCAGTGAGAGAAATGACAGCCCCTAGTGCTCGATTAATGGAAATACTGCTGGCTGTGCTTTGTGTGAGTACGCCCTAACATCATCCTTCAGGCAGAATCAGGCTGAAGTTAACTTCATTTTTACCTGGCTGAACTGTTACCTCGATGGGGTGATTGCCCCTGGCAGAGCGGTGATGGTGAGCAACTGCTGATAGTGGTGAAAAATTAAGGGCAGCAACAGCAGGATCAGTAAGAGGGTGTCCACCCGTGGCCTCGAAGTTTCTGAGTTAAAACATGAATAGCTTCTTCCTGAGAAACTGATGCACTGCAGGCATGTCAAAATAAAGTGGTGTGTTTTTTTTTTGTTTGTTTGTTTGTTTTTCATCCTAATGAAATGGCAAACCTAACTGTCAATCTGCTGTGTTGTTTCAGATACAAGACATATCTATCTGGAGACATTTTTAGATACCAAAAGGTTTTCCTCCATTGTTACATGCATTACATTTGGAGTATCTCCAGGCTGTTGTCTGTATAGACAATCAAAGCATAAATCCACCCAAACCACCATGGCTCCACCTGTAACGCAAAGAAAAGGCTCATAGCTGCTGCTTCCAGGACTGTTTCATGTATTACACATTTTTACATCTACATCAAGACCAGGTTAGGCCTTTCCAACAACCCAAATGAGTTTGGCATTTGCCATGCCCACTTTCAACTATGGTCTCCCTTGTTCCTGTAACTGTTGCATCTCCAGTATTTTGTTAACTTAATATATATTGAAAACAGGCAGTAAAGCTCCTTTAAGATTTCTTTGGATGTTCCCACCCAGATAAAAGCTTTATAGCTCATTTGCTATTGCAATAGGCTAAATACACTCTCTGAAAAAACACCGTTTGCACAATCTTTTACTATTTTAAGTACAAATCTAAGACAAATATATTTAAAATATTTATAAAACCAGCACCAATGCATTTTCCATTTACATAAATCTCCAAGGTTTTTGAATAGTATAAAAGCTTGCTTGGTGGATAGAAGGGATTATAATCTCTCCTCTCCCGCATTCTTGTTTTAGTAGCATAGAGAAACATATTTGTATGTCAGATTCATCTAGCAGATTCCAGGGTAAATTGTCTATTCTTATTGGAAGAACTGTAGTAGGTTATATACTCACAGGAATTTTGACTATATTTTAAAATAAAGCTGTATTGGTATATCACACTGTGGTGTATGTCACCCTGAGTTTCTCTCTCACATGACCTGTATGGGAAAGAAGGGATCATTTAAAGTCTTCAATGTTAATTGAGGTGGTTGTGGTGCCATTTAAAAATCACTTGAAACTGCAGTTTTTTTAAAAATGAATTTCTGGAGGGCAAGCATTGTTGTAGTCTCTCACGAAGGAGTTCTAGTGGTGTGCTTTGTGGTTCCCTCTGGTACATACACAGTTATGCTTTTGGCACTTGACCAGTATATCTCCTCTGATATTCATGTACGTGCCTCATTTACATGGCAGTTACACAGGTGATAAGGGCAGGAACACAGAGCCCTTGGCAAAGGGCAGCAGCGCGTGTGCTGTCTGAACAATTCAGATGAGCTGCACTTTATTCAATACCTATATCTGGGGACGCATCAGGAGTCAGGGAAGGCTTACAAGCTGGGTATCACAGATTTGCAGTAGGCTTCATTTAGTTTAGGTTTGGAAATTTCAGTTAGCTGTAAGTGGACACAAATTTTGTGAAATAGATGATTTTTTTAAATTGCATCCATATCTGACCTGGAGCTTGGTCAAAGTTTGTGTATTTGGGGATTTAATCCTTTGTCTGGTGACTTCAATACTGAAGAATTTAGCCTATTCTTAAGTTCAGGGGTTTTGTTTGTTTGTTTGTTTGCTTGTTTTTAAATGGCTTTTTATAATTATTTAGAGCAATGAATTGCTTACAAGCTGGAGGAGGGCTAGAATGTTAAGCAGTGGAGTTAGGATTCTGTTCTTCAGGAGAGCAGACCCCTATTTGTGTAAGATATTGCTGGACAGAATCATCTGGGCAGCTGCCATAATGTGGGAAGGTGTCTCGCTATGGTAGGCTAATTTTTAAGGAAAACATACCGAGGACTCAGAAACAAACTGTCCTGTTGTGCAGAAGGACTGGAAAATTCAGCAGATGGCCTTCTTCCCTAAAAAGTAAATTTTTAGTGAACTAAAAATCAAATAAGGAGCATTCAAGAAGTGTAAACAAGAACAGGTTACAAATATTGATTATAAAAAGTATGACTAAGATGTATCAAATTGAAATCAGGAAGTCCAAGGCTCATTTGGAGAAAAAACTAATTTAACTTGTAAGGGGAAAAACGGGAGGATTCCATGTACACAGTGGCAAAAAGAAGTACAGAGAAAATGTGGGTCTACTGACAGATGGAGGAGAGACAATCTAGTGATGGATGATAAGGAAAACATTGGTTCAACAACTTTTTCATTTCAGTCTTTGTGGGCAAAATATGTTGGCTTAGAAGGAGAGAGACAGCCAACAATGGGAAGCAATAGGCTAGGGACTATTCAGAGAAGCTGAGTGTATTCACATCCATGGGACAGTTTAGGATTCACCCAAGGTGCTGAAAAAGCTGGCTTATATGATTGGAAGGTGACTATCTATCATCCTGGCAATTAGGTGAGCCTGGGCCCTGATGAATTGATAAAGTTGGCATTGCACCCATCTTTAAGAAAGAACGAAGTATCAGGGGAACTAAAGGCTGCTCGAGTCTTTAGTTCCCAGCTTAGTCCATGGAAAAATGATGGAGCATATCCTCTTGGAATTCATTTCCAAACATGTGGAGAACAAGATGATGAAGAATAGTCAGAAGACCTGTCTTATCAGATCCTATCTGATGAATGATTGCCATCTATGATGAAATGACTGGCTATATGGATGATGGGAAAAACAGTGGATATAGTAAACCTTGACTGTAGTAAGACTTCTGATAGCATCTACCTCAGCATTCTTGTCTCTAAGCTGAAGAAATATGAGTTGGACAAGTGGACTTAGTTGAAAATTGGATGGTTCAAACAGTAGTAATCAATGATTCTGTGCCCAGTTAGTGTGTGGTAATGAGCAAAATTATTTGGGAATCCATACCAAGGCATATACTGTTCAATATCTTCATGTATCATATAATAGCAGCCTACATCTATTTGAATGGCAGTTACAAAGATGGTGGATCCAAAATATTCTCTGGCAGATTACTCAGAGAAAGTGAGAGAGCCACAGACTGCAGCATAGGAGGTCCAAGCTGGACATTAAGATAGACCATTTCATTAGGAAGGTAGTGCAGCACTGCAACAGGTTACCCAGAGAAGTTATGAATCTCTGTCCTCAGATATTTTCAAGACTCAACTGGGCAAAGTATAATGGAAAAAATCAGATGTTCAGTAGCTCTGTGCCTCCTTATTTTAAACATTCTCTTTAAGTTGCCATCCTTATGTTTAAATCAAAATATTCTGAACCTGATCTGGTCTGAACCATATCTTCCTTAGGCTTCTTCCAGATCTTGGTTACTTGCTCAGATTACTGTTTGGCTCATATGATTTTTCTCCAAAGGACACCAGTAGCAGAGGCTGGAGACCTTTTCTGGCATGTGAGCAGTCCTGTGAATACCACTCCGTTTTGATACTTCTGCTGCATCTCTTGTGTATTCAAAGATCAGAGCCATTATCTTGGGTTCTTCATGCGGGACAGTTATGAGTAATGTTTTATGTGATTGCACATAAATCCAAACCCATTATGTGCAATCTTTTCAGGAGATAATCATTTATCAGCAGATGTGGAAGTGCTCAGACAGCCATCACGTCTCTAAAACATGACAAAGGCACAACATCAAGGAGTGCTATCATGCTGCTATGGTTTGAGGGATATTGTACTATAACAAATGTGTATTTTCCTGATTGATGCGAAAGATAGAAAAGAAAGCTACTTTTAAAGATCATGTTGGTGAATTAATCTCAGGAAGAAAGATTATCCTTGAAATTACCTTTCCTCTGTCTGAAATAATACAGTTTCAGGTGTAACCAAATGTGTTTGAATGTGACCATATTCTCAGAATGAAGTGTGATTATTCCCCAACACTGATGTTCTCACCAGTGCCCATTCACCATGCAAAGAACCTTTCAACAGATACAATTAGAATAAAGGCTTTTGGGAGCACTGAGCATTTAGAGACCTTGGACTGGATCTGCAACAGAGATCAAGTTGCACCTCCTTTTTCAGGAAGGCTGGGAGAGTGCTGGTTTGTTTCATGTTTGAGCAAGGAACCAAAAAGATGTCCAAGCGTCAGCTTGTCCCCATACGAAGTACAGCAACTTTAAGTTAAGGTTAATCTCCTTAGAGCTTAAATGTAATTGTGGTACCCTGCACTGGTCCTGCAGTTCTGCCACTCCTAACCAGCACTTCTTTACAGACCCAGCTCTAGGTGTAGGCAAAACTGAATTTTGCTCTCCCCAGGAAAAGGACAAATTAATACCACAGTTCAACTGTGCATTGGCAACAGAATGGCTCCCATACCAGTCTCCTAAAACAGATCCAGGTACCTATCCAAATATGTACTTTGGCCCCCAGTAATGGCCATGGTTTTTTGTGCCTTGCACTTGCCAATACTGAGTATTTCACAAAAGAGTGGGACGCTGCCAGCTGGTGGGAGGGAAGTAAAAAGGAGAATGATGGGGCACCCTTTTCCCTAGCAGGGTGTTTCCTTCTTTAGCTCTGGAGCAGGTTACACTCTTCACAGCCTCTGCCTGTGCTGGAGTGCAGCCTGATGCAGATGGCTACCGTAGCTGTCCATGCTTCATCTCATCAGATGATTGGAAATGTTGATATCAGGAACAGCTGCTCCTTCACTGAGTTAGCATTAGGCAGGCACATAACCATTACGTTACGTGCCAGTGTAATGGTTGCTGCTACAAGACTTGGTAGAGCACTTAAGAACGCAACTTCACCACCTGGATGTTGACCTGCTTTGGCTGTGCCTGACACCTTCCTTGGTCCTCTGCTCCCATGCAGTGGAATGGATGGGTATGTAAGGTGCAGTTGTAATGCCACCAGTGATCTACCTGAATTGGGATATATCAGAGGACTATCCCAAAGAAAATAATAATACATCAGTCAGTTAGAAACATAATGGAAAAAGACCAAGCCATAAGATCAGAAGATAGAGATAATGACTTAAAAGACTTATATAGATGAATGAACAAGGTTGAATGAACAAAGTTGATTATATGCTTAGTAAGGAGCAAAGACCCATGAAAGGATTCTAAAGGATAGATCTAGACATGATTATTCAACAGGATGGAACTTCACCTAATACAATCTGTCAAAAGGCTCAGGAATTATGGTGCTTGTGATTGTAGTGCTCCTGCTGTTCCCCATGTCCTTTTCTGCCAGCATGGTTCATGGTCTCTCCCTTTTCAGGATACAAAGGCTCACGCTCCCCTTTAAACCCTAGGAGGCTGTGCTTCTCACCTGTGAATATCTCTTTAGTCCCTGATGTCTTTCTCAAAATGATGATCCCCCCCGCTGATCCCCCAAGAAGGAGACAGGAACCATATTCTTTTCCAGCTCATAGCCTTATTTTATAGAGCAGTGAGAACTGGGCTTTCCTATCTTTTGTGACTTCTTCAAATGGTTCCATACAACGGCTGTTTATCAGGTTTCATCCCCTTTCATCTTCTGCTGCCTACCATAGCATGAATTATTGTTGTGCATGCTCCACTCCTCTTTCATGCCATTTGAACAATCAAGAAGATATTGCGCATGGATGATCTTTCACTCACATATTTTATTAATGGAGAACTGCACATTTGACATAATTAAAACCATTCATGACTCTGAGACAATACTTACCTACTAGTACTTGAACAGCTTTTAAAAAGGTGGAATAGTGTGAACATTTTGACATGTTTTAAATGAACAGTTTCACTTATCATTTCAAAATAGCAGTGCAAATAAATAAAATAAATTACCTTTGGGAAGGAGATTGCCTCATTCTGGAGTCAATAAAAAAAATCATTTTGAAGAGAAGCTAATTGTGCTGCCTTTTTTTTTTTTTTTTTCCTGTAGTAATAAAACAGAAGAAAGTGCTTTGAAATGAACCAAAACAAACTCTTCCTCTTCCTTAAGCATGGTCTCTTCACTCCTCCATGAGCTAGTTGGTCTGGGCACCAAGAGGAGTTGCTGGCCCAGCTCTGTTTGGATTTCATGTTAATGGTCAGCCTGAAGGTGGTTTAAGTGGATCTTTCTTTTCATCATGTAAGTCTTAAGAAGGCACATGTAATCAGTTTGTAACTGCTTCTTAGCTGAGAAGTAGCAACTCTCAGCGGAAGAAAAATCAGTTTTTGAAACACTAACTCATCTTTTTTGTGATTGTGAGCATTACTCTCAGTTATTTATACCAGAATTACCTAAGGAAATGCAGCTGTGCCCTTCTGCTTATGTATGCAGTCTAAATAAACTCTTTTGTGTCTATTTTATCTTCCTAATTTTTTATATTCTTTTCCTAGTAGACATGGAAATAATGGAAGCCCTAGGCTTTCTGAATACATCCCAGAAGGAAGTGAGTTAATAGAGCTAAAAAACTAGCTAATTAAGAAAGCTGTAACAAACTATGATTTTATATTTAGAAGCCACCTTTTTATTTCTGAACATCTATTTTTTTCTGTTGAGCTCTTTCATCCCACTGAAAGGTTTTAATTATATGGTGAACTCTAAATGAGTCCTTGGGTAGATAGTAAAGGGAAGACTATTAATACTGGTATTTAGCTTCAGAACTCCTACTCTTCTGAAACGTTGAATATGAATATATAATGAAATTCATTTGCTACTGTTTACAGAGATTTGTGTGATACTCTTATTGTTGGCTATTTACTTGACCTGTCATTTACTGTTGTTTCTAAAGTGGGTTACTTGGCCTCAAGGCATCTGACTGTGCACTGCGCTGAGAAATAGCATGAACCATACTTTGAAAGTCTGCTTTCAGCAGGGTAATTTACTGTTTGTTAGGATGGAATTTCAAGATATGTTATCTTTGTTTATCATCCTTTCAGATGTACTCTACCCAAAGGGAACAAATCAAAGTGATTCCAGTGTTTATATTATGAATGGCATCTATTTATGCAATCTCACAGTTCCCTAATGATTAAGTAAGTTATGGGGGAAGTGAAATTATTTAAATCAGAACAGAATGTTTCTCCTTTAATATGGTAGGTGGGAGAAATAGCTTTCAAAGGGGCATTATAAAGAAAAAAATATGAAGTGAATGAAATGAAAATGGGACTCTGCCTGTCTTCTATGTCCATCAGGTAGGGAATGCTCCAGCAGTAGGTCAAATCTGTTCTCTTGTTGAAGCTGCTTAGGCATGATGAAGGCACTGATTTTTTAACACTGCATCTTTTGTATCAACCAGAGGTAACAGGCTCTCTTTCTCTCACCTCATGGGTGTTACAGTGAGACTTATCCCTCAGGCTTCATTGACAAGAAGAATTGAATGAAGTCATCTACTGCATTTCTAGCAGTTTAAGGAGAAGTTTTTGCTACATGTCCGTGATAGCCTCCTTACAGACTTCAGGAAGTGCTTAAACTGCCTGTGTCCACACAAGCTTATAAATGGTGTTTGACATGAAAACACAAATAGTGCTGGCAAAGATGGTTTCAGAGGTGGAGAATTTCCACAGCTGAAACCAAAGTGTGTGCAAGGGCAACTTCCCCAAGGCTCAGGTAATGCCAGGTCCCCAGGAGGGTGAATGACATCCATATACAAAGTGCACATTATTCAGAAAAGGAAGAGGGAAAATCCTGTATCTTAGTCACTGCCTTGATTCCCATCACTGCCTGTCTTATCTGCCTGCTAGGGCATGACCTAAGAGAAGTCAGCAGTATTAAGCATTGCTGCAACAGGTGACTTTTTCTCAGGATATCCTAGAAGGTAACATCTGCCATGCTTTGTTTCTCTTTTTATTTTGCATGGTAGCTAGAAGTCATATGATACATACTTATTTACCAGGATTGAAAACAGTGTGGCCCCTTAAACAGTTCAAAAGTTTCAGCCTGAATCTGACAGAAAAGTGACAGTATAGAGTCAGCTGACAGTGTCCTTCAGTCATTGCTGTGATTGTTTTAAATGCTTGTTTCTTTATTTTCTGGTTAAATTTAGAGAAACTTCAAATTTCAGGATAGCAGTTGCTCACAAAAACTCATGCAACCAATAAAATAACCTTCGGAACCTTTCCATTATGATTAACACTATTTTTATCAGTATTCAATAAGATACAGCTTTCTGAGAACTCTATGGAGCGTTACTAGCAAATATAGTATGGCGTGAACACCATCAATATATGTTCTAACAATAAAATGAGTAGAGGGAGGTTTATGTTTAATTTTTGTTCATATGAAGTAACTGAAGAAATACAGTGCATGTTAAATCTGAAACCTTTGGTGATACTGAATACAACTCAATGATGTTTTTGGATATGAGATCTCTTCTGGAATATTCTGTGAAAGACAGAAATCCACTAGGTAATAAGAGAGAGAGAGAGAATTCTCTTTGGTTTACATCATGTTTCAGTTCAGTCCTTTGGCTATAGCCCTCGTCTATAATATGTGCTGGGACAAGACTGCAAGGTCTTACCTTTGGCTCTGTTGTGTTTTACATGATGTCTGTATGATGAAGTTGCATAGTATTGTTTTGTTTGCTATATGTGTTGCAATATGCATTCATTGCTTTAAGGTAAAGAAGACCTCATCTGAATAACTGCACAGCAATATGGCAGATGAGTACCAGTGCCAATGACTGCAGTTAATGCTTTTGGTTGAAAAAAGTAGAATTTCTTTAAGTAAGGATGCGTAGTGATTGCCTCTGAATACATTATGATTCATGGAGAAGAGATCTGGAGTTACTATGGCTAGTACTCTAAAAAATCAATGTAATGCTCAAAGAAGGTCAAAAAGGCCTCACATCAGAGATTATTATGGAGGAGATAGAAAACATAACAGAACTATCATTATGCCACTAAATAGTACATTCACAGGAATAGCCTGTGCAGTTCAGTAGTTAATGATAAGAAATCTGGGACTAGGTGTCTCCCATGATTCCTCTCCAGCATCTGCTAGCCTTTTTATCCACATCATTTTCAGACACGTGTTTAGTGGCACCCCCTGCCACAACAGCAGGAATCACTAATACGACCAGCATAATCGGCATGCATTTGGAATGCTACCTGGACTTCCACCATTTCTCAAAAGAGAAACAGTTATGTAGAGACACAGAAGCAGAATGGAAATTGGCTGCCCCTGACTGCTGCAGGAGCCTGGCTGCCTAATTTCAGACTAGCAAGTCATTTAGTCTGGCTGCTGGTGGCTCTCTGCAATATAACTTTTGAAGCAGATTACTAACCTATACATTACATTGATTTTTACCTTGTAGTGCTCATAAGCAGTCAAACTAGGGTGCTTTAACGGAGGGAAGCATTTTCATTCCTTTTTCATTTGTTCATTCATTCACTCATTCGTTTTCTGAAAAAGCAGTATGAAAAGCATACCTGGGCAGCAGCATTATAAAAAAGAGGAGACATAAGGTAGGAAATTTGAGAAGGCATCTAGTCCATTATCAGTCTCTAAGACTTTAGCAGCCATACCACTCAAAGATTTATCCAATCTGTGCTGTAAAATTTCTAAAGATGGAGATTCTATGATCCCTTCAGGCCATATATTCTGGTGTTTAATTGTTCCCACTATTAGGAAGTTTTTCTCGGCATCCAAGACAGTTTTTTGCTTATGCCAAAAAATCACAATTTTTTTCACTGAATCTTTACTTGCTACCAACTCTTTCCACATCCGTACCTTTTGGTAATATTTCCCTTAGACTATTCATCATTAGGCTAAAGCATCTGAGCTCTTTCAGTCTTGCCTTGCAGGTCGTGTCCTCTAGACCTCTGACTGATGATTCTCTCTCCTTTCTCTGACGCACACTGCCAGTGTCATTCCACAGGGCAAGACATGAGGCAGTAGTCTGCACTGTGTTTATGAAAACTTAGCCCCATTGTTAACTGTATGAAATAACAAATAAAAATATCCAGACTCTTGTGGATAGCATCTGAATTCAGTAATTGAAGCCAGTTACAAAGGCAATAAAATGCCTAAATGTAGTCGTTTTACTTAGTCCTTGTCAAATAAGGAGTTAACTACTGTTAACAGTTTGGCAGAAGAGGTATCTACAGGGATTGTTAATGGCAAATTCTTGTGTTCAAGTCAGGGATCACGTTGAGCCAAGCCACACACTGGCTCATATAAACGTCAGCCCCTAAGAACAGATCTTGACAACAAGCATCCAGATGACTGCCAGACTTTCATTTCTCAGGTTCATTTCTCACTTGATTCAAATGCTAACAACACTGCAGGAAGTTTTTCTGTATTAATGCTGAGACCACTTGCACAGATCAACATGACTGTAGATAAAGATTTTCTTGCTGATGTTTCTATTAAAGGAAATTTCTGTTTGCTAAAAAGCATCTGTAAATCTTGTCTGTGAAAAGAGTAACTTTGAGCACTGGGACCTGCCTTATTTGCTTGTTCCCACAAATATGGGGACTGACAGTGGTCCACTGCGTCCATTTTGCAAGAGACCCCAGAATCAGAGCAGAGCATCTGGCTCTCCCCCAGTCTCCTTCCTAGGGGCCAGCCTGTATTTTCAGACATTCTTCTTCCAAGAAAGGCTGAGGACAGAGACCACAGCAGCAGGAGCTGCTGCTCCTGGGAGGAAAGACAGAGACGTAGAGACGTAATGTCTGTTGATAGTTTTGTTAATCAGATACTGAAGTCCCACCACAAGCATTCACTTCCCTTTTATAATAGTCCTACAGTGAACTCCCCAAACAGTTGTCTTACTGCTCACTTATTTTATTCTGCTTAAAATTAGTCTTTATTATGTCTAGATGCTATTCTGAGAAGATTGCAAATGTAATTTAAATGTAACAAACAGGTTTTAAAACATAACTTCCAAACATCTCCCTTATACTACATGCCCTACCCTTATACTGATTTCATCTACATTAATATATAACCTCTGCTTCCAAACTTAATTCACCCAGTCCTTCATTCCAGTATAAAAATTTGGGAAAGCTTCTCTCGCAGTACATTGTAAAGGTCAATATATCCAAAGGTAGGATTGCCTATGTATGGATCAGACCAAAGGTTCACCTTGTTGAGTATCCTGCCAGTGATGGAGGTCACCAATGAATAACTGAGACATCATAAGAACCCATAGTGGATATAACCCTATCAAGTTGTCTGCAGCACTCGACACACCACCCTGAAGAGCAGTATGCACCTTAGCTTCCTCATGAGCACAAAAAAGCATGAGTTCTTCCTAAATTCACCCTCAGCCTAGACTGCCTGTAAATTATTAGCCCTTGCAGCAGCAGTGGACAGGGATATTCAAGGAAAGACCCTGTGTCATTGATGGTGTCACCTCCAGGACAGGTAGGCACTGCATTGAGCAGCAGACACATACATGGGGCAAGTGAAGAAACCCTGGAAGTGCTGTTGAGAAGGTTCTCAAATCCTCTCTGTTGCTGCTGTGTAACAGCTTACCCTGTGGCAGACAATAGAGAACAACAGCTAATTTGGCTCTGAGCCCATGCTTGGGGCTGTAGGTGTAGCCTCATGATCCAAGGTGGCAAAACTCATTGAGCTTTCAGCATAAAATGCCCACGTGCAGGTAAGTGGAATTTATCTGCATCTATGTTAGCAATATAAAGCTTACTGTTTTTCGTGTACATCATGCACGTGAACTTATCTCCTTTATGTACCACCATGCTGTGGAAGTTGTGGACTGTTTTAAATGTTAAAACCACCATCTTACATTGTATTCAGAATGCAAGTGGCAACTGGCCCAGCTGACAGGACACAGAGACCAAGTGCTTGCAGTGGAAAGCATATCTTAATATACGAGCTAAGTCAGACAAAGTCTTTACTGACGAATGCTCTATACAAATTTCAAATCAGTATGCTGATCATGGGGAGACTCTCTGTGGAGATATTCCAGCAGCAAGAAATAAATTGCTTCTTATATTAGCTAGTGTTTTTAATGAACCGTTGTAGAACTACCATAATCTACTGGGTGAGAAACATTCAGCATTTTTAAACAGATTTTCACAATTGAATACTTTAAGGTTTAATTATGGAAGACTTGTTTTATTTACAGGTATAAACATCTGTTGATCTAGCTAGACTGTCAGTCATTGTCTATACCTTTTGTTTTCAAACATATATTGAATATATAAAGTATACCAACAGGATCCTCTGCAATGCCGTTTTGAACTTTCCACAAATAAGATGAAGAAACATTGTCTTTTTGAGAGCCTCTATGTAGAAAGTAAAAATCTCTTGATACTAAATTGTGAGATTGGTATTCATGCAGTCATTAACTGGTGATTGAAATACAAGTTTCTAGAAATACTGAACACGTAAGGAGTCAAATGGCATATTAATTAGATGGCAAATGTCGTAGAAATGTTTCTGGGGTAGAGCATCTAACCTCATAGAATCATAGAATCAT
>VXAA01000833.1:35583-64100 GCA_013399115.1 Anseranas semipalmata | reverse complement strand
GGCTGCGGCTGGGGGCGGCTCCCGGGGCCCGGCCGTGCCCCCGTTTCCTTTCTTTCTCTGGGGGAGAATTGAGCAGCTGGGGAAGCAAAGCAAACCCCCCTCCCCGGCTGGGTGGGAGGGGGCGGCGATGCCTCCGCAAAAAGCCTGGGGGGCGCGGGGGTCCGCAGCCCTTCGCCCGTCTCCCCGCTGGGAGAGACGAGAGGCCGGCAGCCACAAGCACATCGCGCAGCCACAACAGCCGGGGCCGCACGGAGCTCGCCCACCAAGGCCCCCAGCCCCGCGGCTGCCCCGTGCACCGAAGCGGTTCGGGTCCGAGGCCGTGGGACATCCCCAGTGTCCCGGCCAGCACCTGCAGCAGGGGGAGCGATGGGTCGCAGCTGAAGCCGTCGCCCCGCTGCAGCCCAGCACCCACGACCGAGCGCACGGGGCCGGGGGCTGAGGCTGCTGCTCGGCCCCGTTCCCATCGGGGAGCGCGGAGCCGCCCCACGGGCGCCCGACTGCGCCTCAGGAGCTGTTGAATATGGAAAGCGCCGGGGAAAAGTGTTTTCTGTTCGGCCTGAACCCACCCAAGTGGAATGGGAAGGGGAGGAGGGGAGGGCAGCCCAAAGGGTTAATCCACTTTGAATTGCAGCGCGGCTGCAGCCAAGGCGCAGACACATCAGGGCTGACAGCTTGACAGAGACGGATTGGCAGCTCCCGAGGTGAAACATCCCGGCCTGAGACACGGAGCTGTATTAAAGCCCGTCGTGGAGGGGGCAGGTTTCATTACTTCGTTGCCCACATCGGAAAAAATAAATAAAAGAACTAAAGGGGAGAGGGAAGGGAGAGCAGGGAGCTGGAACCGGCCCCAGCGGGGCACAGCTCCGGGGCCGCGTGCTGGCCCCTGTGGGCACGTTGGGCAAGTGCCCAGGCGCGGGTGGGAAAGGCGGCAGCTCCCGGAGCACACGCCCAGCCCGGCCCCAAGTGGGACATCTTCTCCGGGCCCTGGCTGCCCCACACGGGTGGCTCAAGGCCAAGGCAGTTGCCAGCTCCCAGCACCTGGCAGGATGCGGGGAAGGGTCTTCGCTCCCTTGGGATGGGGTCCCCGAAGAGCTGCTGAAATCCGCAGACATAAAGAACAAACCAGGGCAAACAGAACAGACGCTGCGGAGCGACAGGCTGCACGGGGCGCACAGCGCCCTGATCCGGGAGCGAAAACCCTTCCTTTTGTAGAAATGGCATTTTTCAGGAAGGAAAGAGCTGGGAACACGAGGCCGGCTCTGCCCTCCAGGGCCGCCCGCCTGTCAGCAGGCTGGAATCACTGATCTACAACTGATGTCTCTGAGGGATGATAGGGCAGCGACCCTAATATTTTCTGCAGCAAGCACTCCTGTAAGGTACCTTTGTGCTGGAATGATAGGAATTCATTACAGACCACCCCCTGCAGCGCGGCTTGCTCCCCAGGGAGGAATCTGCAAGCTCTCTCCAAGCCTAAATGGGATTAGGTTATCTGGCGGCATTGAAACTGGAGCCGCACACAAGCCTGGGAAGCCCCAGCACATCCAGCTCCGCGCCACCAGTTCTTGCCGGGATCCGCAGGGCTGGGCAGCGCCTGCCAGGGCAGGGTTTCCTCCTACCAAGGCTCCTTCGCACCCACGGGGCATTGCCAGGCACCGCCACAAGCACCCCTGGGCAGGGGGCAAGCCCCCGGGTGAGGATCTCTGTGATGACGCAGAGGAGGCACGTACTGAAGATGCCAGAGCTGGGCACAACTACTCTGCCTCCGCATTGTGGGCAAGCGTCACTTCGTGGTCCAGCACCCTCAGTGAGGTCGCCCGAATAAAGCTCGCCCTGTTCCCGCCCCGTTCGGAGAAGTGCCGCGTCCCTGCGGCCGGCGGAGCCGTTCCTGCACGAGGCAGGACGACGTACCGCAAATGGCTGCAGGTGCGGCCGTCCCCAGGCAACACCGGTAACAGCTTAAACCACTTACACCTCCATGTCAGAGGTTTGCAAAAACACATGCGTCCTCGCAGAAGGAGCGGCCTCGTCCTCCAGACAACGCGCACCTCCCGCCCCCGTGCCCCCGCCTGCAGCGCCGTGGGGCCGTCCCGTCCCGAGGCCTCCCTGTGCCCCCAGGGCCCCCAGCCCTGCAGAGCCCGGTGGGGCCCCCGAGCTCCCGGCACCCAGCCTTGGCGCGAGCAAAGCGGCTGCCTGGGTTTGTTTTAAGCACTGCTGTGTTTGCAACCATTTTCTCCTCTCCCTACGGCTGCTGGATTCCCTCTCAATCATGTCAAACAAATCCAGAGAAAAACATGTTTGACTGCATCAAAGTTCAAACCTCCACCTGTCTGTGTCCCCAAGCAGAGGCCCTTTAATGCTGCAAAGATGTAAACTCCCCCAGGTCTTCATTATGTCTTACAGGCCCGATATTATATCAGATTATGGAATCATTAAACAAAAAATTGTACTCCTCTCTGTCCAGAGGGGCCTCTAGTTACCTTGTCTAAATATAACAGCATCATTTTTAACCAAGGAGCTGGTACAGTCCCTCGGGCCTTCATTATATTTCATGGGCCTGGGCTGGAATATCGTCTCTTGCTCAGGTGCTCGAGAGCTCATCCTGCGCTGGGGCTGAGGATGCAGCGGAGCTGAGCCCCACGGTCTGCGGGCTCCTCGCGCAGCGCCGGCCAGAGATCGGGCTGGAGCGCCCGCTCTGGAGGGCGAGGGGAGCGGGAGGGGAAGCTGGAGGAAAAGCAAACGAAGAGAGAAAAGCAACGTGGGGGGGCTGAAATCAGCCCTAGGTATGCACCCAATTATTTTAATTGCATGTAGGTGCTGTTTAGGGCTCACTCATGCATTGCACATCATTGTTTACTGCTCTGAGCAGAACCAATTATGTTTGAACACAGAGGGGCTGAGAGACAGCAAATAAACAAGCAGGCGTGCGGCGGGATCCACTGTACGTAGGTTTGCACCCATCCGTCAGCGCCCAGCCAGGCATGGACCGGGGAAAGCGGGGGGTGCGAGGGCAGCCCCCCACCCTGCGCTGCCCCCGGGACGGGGCTGGGGCAGGGGGAGCCCCAAGGGGCAGGAAGGCAGCGGGGAGAGGGGAGAGAAAGCAGAGCTGCTTCAGAAAAGAGGGGAAATAAATAAAGACATAAAAATACAGTTTCTTGCGGGGTTTTGACATGAGTTGTCAGAGTTGGTGGTGCGTGTGCTCCTGTCTTTACAGTAAATAACTGTCAGCAATTAGAAGGTGTAGGTGTTTATGGAGGGAGCCAGGCGGCTCCGGCGCGTCAATCACGGCGCAGCGGGGAGCAGCGGCCACGAGCCCCGGCCCCGCGCGGGGGCAGAGCCGCCTTGGGACCGCGACCTGCCCGGGGCCGTGGCAGGGCTGCCGGCTGCACGCGGCCGCTTGGCTGGCGGCAGGGATGTGCCAGCCCCCGCGGTGACGGCTCCAACCATCGCCACCGCAGCGGTGCTGGGGTGGGGATGCCCAGGAGAAAGCTATGCCCAGAGGCTGCGTTGCAAATGCTGGGTTTTGAGTCCGGGTGCGTCACTGGAAGAGGTCACCGTGCCCTGGTTGCCCTCGCACGAGCCAGCCAGCCCACCTCGCCTCTCCCGTCCCACCGACAGCGCTGGCTTCCAGCCTGCCAGCTCTGCGGGTCAGGAGCCGCGGGTCCAGGAGACCCACTGTGGGGAGCCCTGGTTTGCTGGGTCCCTGAAAAGCTGGGTCCCCTCCGACAGAAGCCAGCTGGGGCTGCCGGGGGCGGTCAGTGGGATCAGGCACAAGCTCCTCCAGATCCGTGCTCCTCCCTTCCCTACGCATCTCTGGGAAAGCCAGCCGTAAGGTGAGCATATAGAGATACACAGATGCACTCCCCAGAGGGAGCTTACAGCTGAAACAGAGCTGACAGAAGGGTTTAGGGGGAATGCACCAATTAACGGCCCCATTTCACAGGTGGGAAGCCGAGGGCTGCAGCCCGTCCCTGCCCGCAGCCAGCACCGCGCCAGATGTCAGCGGCAGAGCCGCGAATTCCGCCCTGAGCCTTGGCCCTCCCCGCTGCAGACATCTCCATCTTCTCCCTCCTCTTCCTCCCCCCTGCCTGGCAATAATTGGCTCCGGCTCCAAGCCCGCGCCCTCCCCGCCGAAGCTCTCCCCTTCCCTCCTCCCGGTTCTGAACTCCCCTCCGTTAAGAAAACCGTGAGGGCAGCTTTCCCTCCCCGTCTGCAAGTTCTTTGACACCAATAACCTCTGCCTTTGTGCCTCTCCGCTCAGACAAAATCTCTGCCTTTCAGGTCGGCAGCAGCCTGCCGCCGAGCGCGCCGGCCTTGGGGGCCGTGTCGCCCGGCCTTGATGCGCCCAACTTCAGAGGCGGGCACGGCGCGGCCGTGGGGCCACGGNGGGGGAGCCCGGCTGCCGTTCCTATGGCGACCGAGGATGCCGAAGCGGCCGCCCGAGGCGGTACTTTTGGTACTTCCAGATCAAACGGGCAGGGCGAGCGGCGCGGGGGAGACGTACACAGAGTGCAGGCCATTTAATGACTTGAATTAACAACACGGGAGCGGAGACTCCCCTCGGCACCGGTCAGGAGAGCAAACTTCGCCTTGGTAGGTTCAGAGTTGGAATCGCTCGTTTTCCCCCTGCCCTCGTCCTCTCCCTCGCTTCAGAGCCTGTTCGGGAAACACGCGCACACCCAGCACAGAGCCGGGACCCGCTGCGCGGTCTGCAGGCACTTGCCCGCCCCGCGCTGGGGACGCTGGCCCCACCATGCTCACCAGAGACAGGCTCAGGAGCCAGGCGGGTCCCTCAGCATCCAGCTGCCTCCACAGCAGCAAGGACTGGGTGTTTGCGGAGAGAGAAAGGGAGAAGATGACTTCTTCCCCGTTTCATCTCTCCTCACAGTCTCTTTTCTTCTCTTTCTCCATCAGCCTCCTTTTCCTCGCGTGCTCTTTCCGCTCTAGAGCATTCTGTGCTTTACTGGGGCATTAAGAGGCAGCATCTCAGACTGTTTAGTGAAGCATTAAAGGGGCATGAAAACGCTCACATTGCATCTGAGCACTGAAAGCCCTGAAGCATCCCTAGGAAAAAAAAATAAAGCAACCTACCAATTCCACAAAATAAGACATATTTCTGTGCACAGCACACATTCGCAGCACCAGACAACATCGGTATCTCAGATGTGGCCAGTGTTTCCAGCCCCGTTTCCAGCCCGGCCATCAGGCATTTATCGGCTCCTGAAGCCACCCCCCGTTCCCACGGACAGGTCACTCGGGAGCGGTCGGGCCATTAGCGAAAGCAGCTGCCATCTGCCAAGATCCAGCCCCACAGCAGATTTCAGAGGAAATTGCCTGCCTGAAAGAGTTCATGCCCACGACCAGAGCTTCACATAGTAATACACACATTAAAATCATCACAGCTTGCACACACAGAAAGAAATCCATTCCTTGCTCTCCCTCCCTACCAAAAATGACAATAACCTGCAGCCCTCTCGGGCACCAAGAGGGGATTTTCCCTCCGCACCAGCTCCGCACAGCCTGACGGGGAATCGGAAGACACCTGGCTGGCGCGGGGCAGGGAGCGCATCGCCCTCGGTGCCTCCCGCAGGCACCAAACCTGGCGGCAGCCCCCGAGCAGCCGGGGCGCAAGCGCTGGAAACCAGCCCGAAACGCGGCCGGTGCCCGACTGCCGCACGGCCAGGGTACGGGGCTGCCCGGGGCTGCTCCGCATGGGTCCCCTGCGATGGGCTTTTTTGGTTTTTTAATTTGTCCTCCTTTGCTCTTCTACCTGCAGGAAATCGGACTCTCCCCAGCCTGGCTGCTCTCCTCGCCCCAGCAGCGCAGCGCGGGACGAACACCTGCGCCCCAGCCACGCGGCTCTGCCGCTGGTCCGAGGGATGGGGACGGCAGGGAGGGAGGCGAGAGCGCGGGCTGGCTTCATGCAGCAAACCCGCAAGGGCAGGGCAAGAACGAGAGGAGCCGGGGCCTTCACTGGTGGACCCCACGCAAGCCCAGAGACCGGCCCCAGGAGCCCCAGTCCCCTGCCCGGGCGCCAGCCGCGGGGCGCTGCCGGGTCCTGCTGCTTGGGACGCCCCGGCGCGGTCTCTCCAATGGGGCATCCTATGATCGCAGGGCTCTGAAAGAAGAAAAGGGACGAGCTGGACACGGCCCCTGCCCAGCACCAGGATGCTGGGCGCTCCGCTCGCCCAGGAGAAAGGAGCCAGGAGCATCGCTGCTCCCAGCTCTGTTCCCCCCTCTCTTCTTCCCCTGGAATTTGCATCTCTCTTTTGGGCAGCTCCTGTTTCCAGCACAGAAAGGGCTCTCTGTTCAGGTCTTCCCCCCCCTCCTGTTCCAGCAATTGTTATGTTAAAATCCCCAGGACATGTTTCTGCAAAGAATTAAAAGAGGGTGAGGAAGAGATTGTTTTCGTCGGTGTCTCACTAAGTCTCTGACCTTGAGCGTGAATAGAAAACAAGAAAAAAGGGACTTTATGCTAATATCACTCACTAAGCACAAGGGGGAAAAATAATAACGGCAAATGAAGATTATGAATGCAAATCAACTTAATAAAGAGACAGGGTCTGTGCAGGAGTCTTGTTTTGCTCTTGTACAGAAGACTTGCATTGTCTGGTTGTGCTGCACCCCAGGTCTAATCACTACAAATTATATCAAGATAGGAAAAGAAAAGAACAGGAAAGGTTTAATTTCCCAATTATGACATTGTTCATTTCCCCTGCTCGTGGCTGTTCTTTTAAAGGGACATCTCATGCCGGCCCTTCGCCGACAGCCCACGGCTTGTCTCCCTCGAGCTAACCCTGGCTGCTCGCACAGGCGCTGCGGGGCCAGGGCCGGTCCCAGGTCCCCGGGCCGGTCCCTGGTCCCCTGTCCTCAGCCCCATGCCCCAGGGCCAAGGGGACGCCGCGCCCGCTGCTTGCAGCCTGTCCTCCAACGCCCGGGCACCGGCGGGAGGAAACCATCGCCCAGGCCGAACCCGGGAGCCGTGGGAGCGCTCCGCTCTCCAGCCAGCCCCTGCGGCAAGTCGCTGCCTCCCGCGCGTTTGCTTTTTCCCCCCTTTTCCATTCTCTCAGCCTCCTTTTCAGCAGAGGCTGCCACACCACGGCACGGGGACTGGCTCTCAGCATCTGTGTGCGGAGCATCCAGCATAACAAAGACCTGATCCTGGCAGGGATCTTAGGCACTATCATAACACAATCATAATAGCTTTAAAGCAGCGACAGCCCTGACAAAGAGCGCAGTCACGCCAGCCTTGTCCACATCCAGATCAAGAGCAGCAGCAGGAACCCACCGGCTGCTTTTGAGTGTGTATTTGTTTACAGGCAGGGAAGTCGCAATGAAAATGGCTGGGGCTGGTCCTCGGCGTGGCATTTCCCAGGCTGCGAGAGTTCAACCACCACTTCCAACGCTCCGAACGCGCCTTCGCCGGGGGAGAAAATGCTCGCAGACAAAGCCCTGCTTTGTAAGAGGCAGAAGTCAGGGCTCAGACCGACACGCGCTCAGGAAGGTCACGGCCTCGCCGGAAGATGGCGAGAGCCCCGCTCTAGGCGATGGGGTGCCCCAGGAGCTGCTCCTGTGCCCCACGAGGTGCTGCTAAACCAGCCCTGTGCCCGTGGTGCCGCCTTACAGGGAGTTAGGAACCGTTTGCCTCCCTTCCACGGAATCAAAGTCAAGGTCAGCTCCACCTAAACAAGCCTTGCCCTGGCCGGGGAGCTGGAAGCGGGCCCCGATTCAGTGGAAAAGCGCTGCCCCTTCCGTCCAGGCAGCAGAGCTCCGACAGCCGCTCCTCCGGCTCTGGGGCACGCTTCTGCACCGATGCCATGGCAGCACAAACCAGAGCCGGTGTTATCTTCATCCTGCAAACACCCCCGGCCCTCCCCTTCCAAACAACATACACGAGAGAGTTTAGGCTGGGAACGCAGCTCTTTAATCTCCAGCAAGCCTTTGACAACCTGTCTCGTCCTGGCTTTTAGCTGTGCGAGAGCTGCTCGCTAATGGAGCATTAACCTTGGAGAGCTTCTGCAATTACTCCAACACTAATTCTGACAGTTTTTGGTGTATCTGTTTGTTCTTTTGACAGGCAAAAGGAATTTCTTTTTAAAAGCTGTTTGATACATTTGAGACCTTCTGTCCACATTTTCTTTTTTCTGCTAGATGGGAAGGTGGGGGAGAAAGGGTGGAGGCACAGAGACGCCGTCTTCCTACAGACACATCAGCATAGGCACAAGCCAAGATATTTCCTCCCTTCCAAACCCCCTCCTACCGCTGCTTTAAGTCACAGAAGCGTTTGGTCTCTCCTGACCTCATTAGGGTAATTAGTAAACCTTTTGAAGCTGGGAGAATGGCTCTGAGCTGTGGGAAAGTGAGGAGAGCAAAGCGCCTCTGAAAAGAGCGTGCGTGGATGGGGAAAGGGGGAGACAAATCCTCGACCTGCGGAAACGGAGGGGACGGAGCAGTGGCCGAGGAGCGCTGGCACTTCTGCTCCCCCGAAATCTCCCTCAGCTGCCTCTAAAGGGAGGCTGGGGCCTGGGCACCCCGCAGACACTGCGGGCGGCCACCGTGCAGGGAACGTGGCGGCGGGCCCGAGGATCTCGTTTCACTTCTCCCGTTTGCCACCGCTTCCCGCGATGCCCTTCGGCAAATCAGTTCTCACTGTGCCTTAATCATTTTAAAAAGCCTCCCCACGTGTTATTTTCTACGTGGAAAACACACGAGGGGAAAGGGCTACCTCTGCCTGCGTGCCTGCACAGCTCCCAGCAAAACCAGGCTTCTCCCAGGGACTTCACGTGCTGCCAGGAACGGGTCCACCCTCGCTGGAAGCGGTGCGTAACGAACGCCTCGATCTGAGGCCTGATAAGGCAACGGGGACATCCCTGCCGGCTTCAGACGGAGGACGAAAGTTATTCTGGTGCGAGCACCGCTTTCACTGCGACGGCCTGGGCAACCAGCTAGCGCCTGCATGCGCATGCGCGAAAGGGATGGGAGCCTTGATTAAGGACACAGTCCTCCCTCTAATAAACACCGAAAACGCCTTCCATGCACTTATCCAAGCCAGTTGAGAAGCCAAAACGATGACTGTGGAGAAGCTGAAGTTACAACGTGGATAAAAACCTCCGCTTCTAAAGGAAAAAAGCGGTATCTCAAACCTTTGCTATATATCACAAAGGGCACAAACCTAATACCTCTCTGCATTCTTTAGAAAGAGGGAGTTTGATGTGAGAGAAAAGCAGATTAAAATAACACCGGCAAAAAAAAGAGACCAGAATACGCCCTGGCAGCGGACAATGGGAACCAACCGATCCCCAGCTCCTGCTGAGCCTTCAGGTGCACACAATGGCCTCCCTGCGCTGCCGGGTTTCAGCTCTTTATCGAGCTGTCTGCTCGCACGCACAAACGAAGCCCACGCAGCCTTCAGGGGGACGTGCTCCAGAGCCGGGTGACAACTCCGGCAGCGCCCGCGGGCACGAGCCCTGCGGCAACCGCGGTGCAAAACACCCTGAGCAGGCACCGAGGCTGCCGCGCACGGACGCTGCCGTCAGCCAGCGGCTGTTCTGAGCGCCTGCGCTGGTCCCTGGTCCCCTCCCGAAGTCACCCGCTGGAGGCGAGCAAACAGCAGGCAGGGAGAGCCGAAACTGCCTTTGTTGGAAAAGTCGACCCCAGCTTGGATGTCCTTGGAGGAGTCGCCGCTGTAAAACAGAGCCAGAACAAAGCCGCTTCACAGCCCTGCCTGGCTTGCTGGAGGTAAGGCAGCACCCTGGCCCCCGCAACAGCTCAACCCCCCAGCTGCCTACTGATGGCATTAGTGCCCAGCAGGTTTTTCACAACCAGAAATAGTACTGACACCACGCTTTGCCAGAGAGGGGGTAGCAGGCGCTCAGCTCAGGTTGAGCAATGAAACAATTAGGATTATTTTAAGTATACGAGTTTTTTTTCTTTAAAAGAGCAAGAGTAATTAACTACCAGAACATATTAGCAGCATATCAGGGGTGCAGTAAATGCTCCATCACTTAGCTGCTTCAGATGAAGGCTGGCATGATTTCTAAAAGAAACCTTCTAGTTTCAGCACACAGATAAAGACAAACCAGCCAGCGCTCTGTGGGAGGCTGAACATGATGAGCATAATGGTCCTCCTAGCTGCAAAACCTGCACTTCTCGACACTTCCATTTCCTGGCTCTTATTAACCAGCAGACGGCTGGGTTACTCTGATTGCAAAGAGAGCAAGCGGATCCCCCGGCGCCAATAACAACAGTTGCTGTGGTTTGCAGCGAGCTCACGAAGCACGTCCAGCGCGGAAACGCGGAGAACTCAGCGGCAGCTTCCAACAGCGAGTAAGTTAGGAGACGTCAGCTGACGCGAGAGCACGTTCCCAGGCGAGTTTGAGGCCGTTTTGGTTCAGGTTGCTGCCGCTGGAAGCCACGACGCAAACCACGCTGAGGAGCCGAAGGGCGAGCGCGTGGTTCCCAGGAATCGGGCGACGTGCTCCAACACGTCAGCCCCAACTTGTTTCTGTGCCCACGCCCCTGGAACTGCTAACTAAAACTGCCGGTAATCCCGGCAAGCACCTTGACCCAGGCAGGGGGCTCGCCGAGCCCACCACGAACCCTGCGGAAGCAAACGAGAGCCACACGGATCCGCAGGGATCCCGCAGCCCATGGAAGCACCTCCACCGAATCGGACCTGACGCTTCTGTTTCCAGTGATTTCGTCTAGGAGGTGCGCCGCAGCCTCATCCTCTCAACAGGTATTCCTGGACGCGGGCTTCAGCTAGCGTCTTTGATCTGGCAGTGCGAAGAAGAAAATACTGAAGTGTAACATCTGAGACATTCATCTCCAATGTAATTTTAGGGACATCTTCTCCCTTCTACGCGTGCAGTCACACATTAGCATGCATCAGAAGTACAGCATCCCCTTTAATGTTTACTCATCCTTAGATTGCAAAAATTGTTGTGCGAATTCCTTCTTCAATTAGTTCTGGTACTCCAAAAATAAAAAATAAAAAATATTTTTCCATTGCCAGTACAGTTCTGATCACTTCTTTCCTTTATACTTTTATTCCCCAGTGTAACTTAAAAAGAAAACGCTTCTCCATTCTCCCCTGCAAAGCCCCCTTTAAAATTTTTTAAAACAAAAACCACCACCATTTCTGAAGGAAAGGCTTTTGTGGATGAAGTGCCACTTCCATTCACCTTTCCATCACGTAGGGGGAAAAAATAAAGATCAGAAGAAGGATTTAGACAAAAAGCCAACTAAGTAAAGCTAATTTTTTATACAGAAGAATCCTGCTAGTTGTATAGAGGGGCTTTGTTGAGTGGAACAGAAAAGACATCAGAGGAGAATCTACAGCAGGTTTTCAAATACTTCCAGCTACCTTCACAACGTGCAGTCTGTATTCCAAAATAAATACGGAGACAATTTCAGAGCAGCTTCGGTACCCAGGCTGTATTGCAGGATAAGCCCACCACGTTGTCTGCAGCGTTCGGCCAGCGCCAAACCCCACGCGCTCCACGCAAGGAGGCTCCGAACCCTGGGAGCCCCCAACAGCCCCTTCAGAAGCTCGCAACCGATCGCGTTGGGCGTGAGAGCTCCGCTGCCCAGGAGCGTGCTCGCCTTCCACGTCCCGCAGCTCTTCCGCGAGCACGTTAGCGATGGCTGCAACGCTTGGAACAGCTGCCCAGGGCCGTGCTCGCTCCCTGCTCGCTCCCGAGGGCTGCCCCGCGCTGCTCGGCACCGAGCCCTGCAGCCCCACCGCAGGTCACCGCTTCGAGTGCTTTTTACCAGTCAGCCTCAAGGAACCTTCCTCCCTTTCTCCTTATTTCACAAACATGGGCTCTAAAGCACAGGTGAGCATGTAAAGCCCACGAACAGTGAGCAGAATGCAGTGCTCAACCCGTAACACTTCCCTTCCACAAAGGGGGACCGAGCCCGGCGTGCTCACGGTAGCACCAGTGCCCGCGCGCCGGGAGGTCACCGACCGAGGGACGTCTCCCAGCGCAGGTGATTCCACCCATCACAACCGAGTTTCTTCGTGACATGTTCGGAGTCTACCTCCTTGACCTCCTTGACAAAGGGCCCTGAAATCCACACGTGAAACATCCTTTTTCCCTAGAGAAATCTTAGGTCTTCCTCTTTTTTCCTCCCTGGGTGACTGGAGGGGCTCGCACCATTTCTTCTGCACAGCAAATGGAAATCACACACAGACTGCAGCCCAGACCTGCCCCAACAAACCCCAGCTTTATAAATGAACCTTCGTGAAAAAGTGGGCTTGAGGACTGATAGCACGAGAAGTGCTCTGCGATGCCAGCAGAAAGCTAAGAGGTGTTCCTCCCGCAGGCTCCTGCCGCAGAGGTTATTTTGCACTCCACGGAGCACGGCTGTAAGGTACAACGCTGCAGCAGCAAACAGGCTAGTGAAATCAAAAGAGCTTACCACCACTCAGCGCATGGCCTGCAGTTCCCATTTCAAGGAAAGAAATTTGCATCCACAGCATCAAGAGCACTTTAACTTGACTTCGAAATTAATTCAGAGCAGATGCAGGCCGCCAGCTCGTGTCTGTGACCAGAATCCCAGCCAGCGCCTGCCCGAACATCCCAGCTGGAGAGCGGGGCTGATGGCTCAGCAGCACAGAACAGGGCCAGAAAATGGTGTGGAGGACAAACACATCTGCAGCTAATCCAGCATGCACAGGCCACAGCCATTAGTGCTATTAGTGCTAATTGGGGCTACCACCTCCCTCAGCCTGAAAATGAACGAGCACTGGATTTGCATCCCATCCCAGCACACTGCCCCACAGCATCCCACACGGGCCAGGGCTCAGAACCACGATGCCGTCCTGCCCGAACTGCTGCCACGGTAAACGCTCTCCATTAGTTCATTAAGCACTGCACTTAATTTTGCACAGCACACTCCCCAGGGAGAGCCACGCGCGTGCCAAAGGGCGCTGCTGCGGCAGGGCTGGGTTGGCACGCGTCCGCACAGCACCGCTCCCGCTGCAGCGCGCGGGCTGGGAAAGGCGGCCCGGGGCGGGAGGAGCGGGCTCCGGGAGGGCTCCGGGAGGGCTCTGGTCCTGCCTTGGCCCGGCCCAGGACAGCTCCGCGCTCTGCGCAGACAAGCCCTTCCCTCGCGGTACCGAGCTCCCACGCGAGCAGGGCGCCTACAGGTTAATTCAACCAAATGAGGGCGTCTTTAAAGTTTGGCTATCCCAGAAACATGAAAAGCCCTCGCAGACAAGTCCTAACAGGGCCGGGTGAAAACCAACCGAGATAAAGGCAGGGGCGAGAGCAGCACCCGCAGCGGGGAGAAGCCTTCTCCAGGCCGACAGCTCGCGAAGCGGGGCCCCGAAACCTGCTGCTGCCGCCAGCCAGGAGCCGCATCCCCTACGAGGGCGCTTCCATCGGTTCCCAGGCAGCCGCTCGAGGGAAGGCTTGCCTTTTTAAGGCATCGGGATTCATTCTCAGCTTCACCACCTCTTGCCAGCGCCCCTGTAGCAGCATGCTCGGTCTGCGAGTGCCACCTACAGGGTTCCCCTGCTCACCAGCCCTTCTCCTTCAGCTCTGCCTGCCCTCTCCGGCAGCCACCAGTGTCCTGTAGGAGAGGACAAGGGGACACCACCAAGAGTGGGTCANCTTCAGCTCTGCCTGCCCTCTCCGCACACGGTGCGGCAGCACGGAAGCAGCCACCAGTGTCCTGTGGGAGAGGACAGGGGGACACCACCAAGAGTGGGTCGGCAGAGTGGGACCCTGGAACCTTGGCTTCCCTTTTCTCCAGTAATCGACATGGCTGAAACGTGCATAGCCATCGTCCTCTGTAAGATGGATGAAAAGCAGATGTCAGTACCAGGGAACACCCTTTATTTCGTTAAGAGTTCAATTCTTTGCACTGAGGAGCTAGAACAACCCCAGCCAGGGGACAGCCCCCCCTTGCCATCTCCCAAAGCAATAAGCAAAATGTAACTTGGCTGTTCTGTTGAGGGGAGGCTGGGATCACCCCTCCAGGGATTTACTTAGTCTTCTGTACAAGAAAAGGGATTAAGGGAAGAATAGGGAGGAAGGAAAGGGAGGAGACTTTAGAAAGCTGAAACAAACCCTGAGATGATCAATGGAGGTGAGCACTGGGCAAAAAGAGAAAAGTGTAACAATACAACAATAACACACCAAAAGGGCTGACAGTGTAACTGTTACGGAGCAGAAAGCCAGGCAGTGCTCGGTTAGGGCAGCTGAGCACAGAAAGGTTCCAAAAAGGCTGCATCCCATCGGCTCAGCAGCAAGCCAGGCACGTGAGGCAGCCCCGCAGAATAATCCCAAACGCTGGCTGCCAGGCACGCTGCAATGGAGAAATCGAGTGAAACGGAATGTTTTATTTCATTTGTTTCAGGATACAATGGAGGGGGGATGATGTAAACAAAAGGAAAGTAAAACAATCAATCAATACAGGACTGGTTGCTATTTAAAAATAAATCAACAATTCAAGCAGGAGGGTGAAAGACTAGCCCCTCCATTCCTGAGCACAGACAACACAATGCACTCAAGTGCTGTTTTATTGACTTCTTGGCAACCTGCTCAGACCACAGGTCCGTCTCCCAGCACTTTAATGCTGCAGATCCCATTCCAGTCACATGTACAAACGAAACAAAACAGAAGTACGTTATTAACGATAGAGACGTGATGCTCATATCACTCTCAGTCACCCTCACTAACCTCAGCAGACGGTCCAGTCGATTTGCCTAGTGGTTCAACACCAACAGCAGAGGATTCGATACAGCCCTCCAAGAAGGTCAGGGAGGCAATTATGTAAACTTTTGAAATTAGGCTTTGGCTTAAACAACAGTGATTGTTTCAAGCAAACTCCGGAGCAGTCACTTGTGCCACACACGAGCCGGTGACTGAGCAGCATCACAGGACACCGCGCGCTCCACCCTCGGTCCCCGTCACCCCCTGCTCCCATCAGCTCCGACAGCCTTGGTCCCATCAGGCTCTTGGCAAACACTGGCAGGAGCCCACGGTGCCTCGCGCTCACACCCCGATTTGATCCAGAGGAAGAGAGTGCAGCAGCCGCAGCAGCAGGCAAGGCACCGGCCTGCCAGGGGCAGGCACACGTCCCGTGAGCAGCAGCGCGGAGCTGTACGAGCACGGCGCTGCACCGACGCAGCCGCACAGCTCCCGGAACGGAGCCGCCTCACATGCAGCTGGCTCAGAGCACACGTGCGTCTGCATCCGTGTATTTAAATCTATTCTGAAAAGCTACTATGAGTTCTAACCGTTACAAAGAGATCTACCAGGCTATCAACATGGATATCACAAGTAAAGTAACTAAAACCGTAAGTGAAGTAACTACTGAACTGCTCTCATATTATGAAAACACAATGCAAGGCTTAAAAGCCACTGTCATTAGCAAGACCCCCCCAAAGCCTGCACTGGCCTCGTGCTGCTTGCCCATGGATGCACACTCCCACCTCTGCAAGGAGAGGCTGCTGCAATAGCTCCACTTTATTTTTCCAGGAGAAATGGAGATCAGTAAAGCTGTGCTGAGCAATAGATCTGCACTTGAAGGAGTCTTGGATCTGTAACTAGCATCTTTGTTTTCTGCTCTCAGAAGCAGCCTTTAACAATGATTTAGAATTACTCCATGTCAAACGGAGCAGGATTGTAAAGTCCTGACCTGTGAAGAGCAAATCCAGACTATAGACTGCTCCCAAGACGCAGGGTGGTTCAGCGGAAAATGGAAATCGCCACACATGGTCATTGACTGCAGCTCAAACTTGTCTCTAGCCAGAGCAGCGTCAGATTAAAAGTGACAGCAATCCCACGTTACAGCCCCAGAATCACTTTTTCATTCTCCACATGATGAAACTCTCTCCTTTAAAGAGAACCAGCAGAAGGACTTCTGAAAATACGTACGTGGTACATAGATGTTGGGCTGGCACACCCTCTGGGCCTTCAACTTAATCACCATTTGCCTACATAGCGCTAGAATAGGGACCTCATTACACATGCTGGCTGCATCCCTCTGCATCTTTCCCTGCTCACATTCTAAATATCTACTACAGCAAAATCAAATTCTATCAAAATTATTTCATGACAGGACCTACAGCTTGAGGTTCCCTCTTTGATCAAAATCATTCAAACTGTTAACATTAAAAAAATCATTCCCTCCTGCAAGGCAAGGAAACTTATAAATTGCTAAACCCATCTGCCCAATGAAGAGCAGAGCCTAGAGAATGATCAAGTAAATCACCTCAGCTAAAGAAAGACCAATGAACGCGTCAGTCAAAACGCTGTGCCAGGGCACGTCAGCGGACTGAAAAAGTCAGGCTTACCTGGCTTGTGCACAATGCAACAGAGAAACAACTTTGTAAAGGGAATTGAAGAGCCAAAGAAAGTTATCAGCATGTTCATAGACCTGCCAGCCTGTACAGGATCAAGGAAGCTACACTACCATGAATCAAACAAATCAGCTCTCTGATCACCCAAGGGGCACCAACGGCCAGATCTAGCTATTACCGCTATCCTCACTGAGGAACGCAGCAAATGCTTTCATCTCTGCATCAGCTAAACAAGCAGAAAGTACCTAAAAGAGGCATGAAAGGATATAAATGATATGAAATTAGGGCACATCCAAGTGCTGTGTTCACATGACAGCATTACTAAAAATATATATATATTTAAAAATCTTTTGCATGTGTGCAAGACAGAGGTGCCAGCACCTGGGGTGACATTTCTCCAGGAAACCTCCCCGGGTCTGCGCTGAGAAATGCTGCCCCTCGCACAGGCGAGCACCAGGACCACACCACTCCATCAACCGCCTCATGAGGGATTTCAGTGCAGCAGCCAGACCCCGAGCTCCCAGGTAACCGCAGCAAAACCATTTGTCATTGTTACTTGATAAGGATATCCCTTCTGCCCCACTCTTTTTGTTAAGCATCGGGTTTTGTCCCCATATCTACAGAGGATTTGATAACCAAAAGAAAGGAGCCATTACCCCAAAGATATTCTCAAACTTCACCTTAAAGGTAAAGTCCTTAGCCTTAAAGTTGCACCTCTTAAGCAGGGAAATCCCTGGCCTGCAGGGTAACTTCCCTTGGGTTCTCCTAACAAAGGCACTACCAATTTTGGGTGGAAGAGGGACTTAAGGATACAGGTCTGCACTGCCCATAGTCTTCCAAGGAACGGCCCTCCCTTCATGGCTGAAGTATGCTGTAAACAGAAGCACTTTGCAAGCAGTTTTCACCATTTTAGCAGTAGATCCACCCAAGACATTCTAACACAGTCACATTTGGTCCTACATTATAAGAACCCGGACATCAACACAATGAGCTGCACAGGAACATTCCAGTTTGCTGGGTTGACAGTGGACAGCTTGAGCACCAGCAAATAGAGTGAAACTCCAGTCCCCTTCACTAAGAGATCATTTCTGAGCCAGTGCTGCTTCCGCTTAAGAATCACAGTTCATGGGGTCTGGGTGCTCCTCTTCCAGCCATCAGCCGCTCAGACACAGGTCACCCATCACACCAGAAGTTAAGGTTCTCTGACCACAGCTTTTCCTCAGGTGACCTCAGACAGAGCCAGCAGCTCCAAATCCAGAAGACTGGTAGATGTCACACATTTCTCTGGTGAACGTGCCATTGCAGCCGCTCAGACTTGCAGCTGGGCAGAACAGCCTGAACACTCGCAGCCCTACCGACTACACAACTGGTTACTCTTTTGGAGAAATGCTCCTTCAGGGCAAGAGGCACATTTCATTTGTAAACATGTCTTTGCTCTGTAAACCTATGTAACGACCTGTATTATCAGGTGTAACTGCTAATCCTGCAACTACAGGAACATTGATGCATTTAACTCGCTGCTCTTTCCTAAAACTATTCTCTGTCTGAACTAAGGAAACGCTATCTACACCCAACACTAGTGTAACAGACAAAAAAAGCTCTCCCAACTCCACCATTAGATGCAGAGTTGATTACAGAGATGCTTACTAAAGAAGTAACCTGATATTGCATGAAGGAAAGAGGATTAGCCTGCAAAGGAACCCACTTGCCTGATGCTTCAAGATAACTGCCACAGTAGAGAGAGGAATATGAGCAACTTTAAAGTACCGACAGGCCAACAGACACAGCTGCAGCACTCAAATCCAGAGCCATTACATTTCAAATGCTGAGGATTCATCCAGGAGTCACATTTTCCTTAGTGCCTCCCTGTGCAGTTGACAGCACTCACTGCAGCATCCTTTAGCTTGCAGCTCCACCTTTCCCCAGAAATGTGTGTGAAGGAAACAGGTTTGGTCCCCTTTCCCCTGCCCCAGCTACCAAAGTGTTTGTGCTGTTAATTAATAGTCATTATAAGCAACTGTAAAAAAACAAAACTTGAACATTGGTAAGGTGATTCCATTGGTGGACTTGCACCCCCCTGGTCAGTCTGCGCAGTTGGTGCCACTGGTCCCAAATCATCTGGAAAAAAACCACAACACCCAGCATCAGAGTGAGCACATACAACTCGACAGATCACTACCAACCTCAAAACAGCTGGGGGAGCTGACAGGCCAGAAAGCAAGCTACAGCTAGACAGCATTCCTCCTCAGCTTTAAAAGAACATTCTCCAGAGAAATCAAACTTGCATGATCCAGGGAATTAAAACACATCTCTATGAAAGCAGGAATGTATGCCCCAACAGGACTGAGAGTTTTAGCTGTGACTTGACTTGGGAGCAACTCCTCCACTTGAGAAACAGCCGGTTTTGTTTTCATGCCTAATGCAGGGAGCCTCAGACTGGGCCACGAGGGATGTCTGTCCCTCCTACTGGCCTGCTGAGCACCGGGCACAGTGTGGTGCTCCAAACACCAACCGGCTGTAAAACCAGGACATGCACCTTTCAGCGTGCTGGGTCAGAAAATGAAGAAAGGCAAGATAAAGTCTGTGTGCCAACACAGAAAGACCACACACAGAAGTTTCATTTATGCAGAGCTGGTTACAGGATATGTGTCAAAGCTTCCACACCTTTAGGGAAGGAGTCTATTAGTTTCTCATGAGGAAAAGAGAAATATATGAAATACCCACTTACCGCCTCAGATTTCGTGTTTCAAACACTGTGTCCTCATCGCTGTCGAGCGAAGCCATTTCTATGTTCTCATCATAATTTGACAGAAGGCCGTACTTCTTCCGCTGAGGTTTCTTCAACCTGAAATTAGTTTTGAGCTCGTTTCTGGGTCCCTCTGATCTAGAGCTGAGGGCACACAGACGGCAGAGTGAGTGCTCCGTCACCCGCAGCGCGACAGGTTCGCGCAGAGACGGGGCCTTACAGCTCCCCAAACAACAAACGCAAGGCACGACAAACGGGACTGAGAGGCTTTTTATAATTAATTAATAGCGGCATGAACATCCGGGGGCATTTCCCCGCCACAGGGAAACGCTCCCGTGCAGCTCCCGGCCCGGCGGAGGGAGCGGGGACAAACGGGCACAACCCCAGCCCGGGGGGAAGGGGGCAAAGCGGCAACGGGGACGGGGCCCACACTCACCGGAACGCCCGCAGGAGGAAGTAGAGCGCGGCCAGCGCGGAGAGGGCGCTGAGCACGTACACCGCCCGCTTCAGCACCGGCAGCCCCGACCCGGGCAGCAGCCCCGGACCCGGTCGCGTCCCGTTGCCGGCAGCCGCCCGCGGCGCCTCCGTGGCGTTGAGCGGGCCCGGGGCGGTCGGAGAGGCGGGGGAGGCGGCCCGGCCGCCGTGCAGGAGCAGGAGGAGGAGGAGGAGGCAGAGGGGCTCCGGCCGCAGCATGGCCGGGCCGGGCGACGTGNCGGCGGAGCCGCAAACGGCGTTCCGGGGCAGCGCCGTTCCGGAGGGCCCTGTCCCGGGGCGGGCTGGGCCCGGCGCGGCGCTGCGGAGCCCGCCCTTCATGCCCCTCTCAGGGCGGCCATCTCCGCTCACGGCGTGAGCCCCCCGCCAGGGCCGCCATTTCCCCCTCAGAGCTGCCACGACCTCCTGAGGGCCGCCATTTCCCCCCTCATGCCCGACTCGTTCCCTCGGGGATGCTGTGTCTCCTCCGTAACCGCCATTTCCCCTCACCCCACAAACCCCAGCCTCAGGGCTTCCACTCTCCCCTCACCGTGGCCACCTGTCCCCTTGTGTGGCCAGGGCAGCCAGCATCCCCTCAGGCCCTGCCGCAACGTACAGAACTGCAGACAAGTGACCACAGGATGTCACCGACCAGCCCATGGCCTTGAAGGGAGCCCTTGTCGGCATCCTGGGGTCTGCACTTGGTGCAGGACAGCAAGCAGCTGGCAGTGAATGCACACAGCAAACTTTTCTTCCAACATCCCCAGCTCTCATAGCAGTGAACATTTAAAACCACGGCCTTGCTTCTCCACAAGAGCTCCAGTGACCCAGGTTTATAAACCACCCTCAAGCACTGCCTGCCCTTTTGGGGAAGGGCCTGAGCTGTCTGGACACAGACTTAGGAGGGAATAATAATTTTAGCCTTGAAATGGGTCATCCCTCTCAGCTCACACCAGTAGGTGTCACATCAGGCCCATGGCACCCAAGCACCTTCTGGAGATTGCAACTGCATTTTGCATTCAGCCCCTGCAGCTAGCTATTCCCAGACACAGCCTGAACCCATCCCAGCAACAAATCATTAATGCAGTGCTGTAATTAGTGATGCCAAAATAACAGCATCTCAAACTAGGCCTGTTTTTGCACCTGTAATTATTTTTGCTTGCATTTAAGCATCTAGGCATCCTATTTAGGAACATAAGGTCTTTCAAATAATGCTTTGCAAGTATTTACAGTTTGAACTTGTTTAAATTTCACCTGACTGCATTATTATTTGAAATCAGCCAAGGTTTCTCACACAATCTTGGTCCTATGTTTAATATTATCCTCCATTAACATACAAAATCCTCACAGGTAAATTGCCAGACACAGCCCCCCAAAAAGTATCAGCAGATTTTTTTTTTTTTTTTTTAATACCATTCATTTAGACAAGTTGAAAAAGGTTTAAAAAAAAAAAAAAAAGTAGGTTTCAGGAAGTAGGCTTCATCATTCCCATTCTGCATGAACCGAATGCCCCCAGGGCTCTTGTAGACCCTTATCGCTGCACAGGAAGTTGTGATGGGACTTGTCCATAGTAGGGCAGCAAGCCCTACACGCTAGCTTACCGAATTCCTACGTACCTGGGAGACCCCAGCAAGACAGAACACTTCTTCATAAGAGCAAAAGATTTTAAAGCTGGAGTTACCCATTAATTTAGCTTATTTATACCAGTTAAATGTCTGGCCTCCATCACACCTGTCTGCTCTGGAGAGCTAATTCAAGCAACACCAGAACACGAACGCCTCAGTAGGTCCATGTGCTGGCAAGCCACCGCAACCTTTCTTAATAACCAGGCTTTACACTGTGGACTAGAGAACACACAATTAATCCTGCCCTTCAAATACTACAGCAGTAATTGTTACCAGGCACAATACCCACAGCTGCATAATTTCTTCAAAGACACTTAGGCTATATGAGCAGACTTTTTTGCATAATACACTGCTTTTAAAAGACTTATTCTTCAAGTGGGATTTAGCATAACCAACAGCCAGAGAAACAGCTGTTAAAAAAGATGGGGGGGGAGGGAGAGGAAGGCAGAAAAAGCAGGATAAAGCAATCAAATTTGTTCTTTTAACACAACTGGTAGGAAGGACAGTACCAGAGAGAACCAGAAACCCTCTTAGTGCTTTCTTCAGTTACCACACTGCAGTCTCCTGCCTCGATTTTTGCAAAGCTGCTAGAGATGCATTCACAGCTGTCAGACTTTCTATCAGTATAAATCCTCCTTGTTATTGAGCTGCCACATTTGGAGGATTTAAGCAAGAACAAGACCTCATTTTTCATGAAAATCAGGCACCTGCATCAATTCAGTTTGAACCAATTGAGCATGGTTACAGTGGCAGTGGGTCTCTTAGGAACACAGCATTCGTTTTGGAGCGCAGGAGCCCTGTGCCAGCGATCAGTCAGACCAGCGCGGTGGTGGAAAAAGTAATCTAAGCCGCTTCCACTCTGCTGTGTAGCATGGCAAGGCACAGGTCTAGCATATTGAGGATGACAGCCTGAAGGGCAAAGACTTAAGGACAGTTTGAGTTACAGTCTGATGTATCAGAAAACATCCACCACTACTCAGGGAAGAGTTCGTGTAATCTGAAGCATGCAAGAGATGAGTAAAGGACAACTGGAGGAGTTGAGCAACCAGCACTCATCTGACTTCATTACAAGCCACCAAGAGAAGAGACTTGGTAGCAAGTAGCTAATAAAATTAAGAACAATTATTGTATGCATACAGAAGAGGAAGAAAAGGGCAGTTTGTTAGGCTAGTGTAACTTTCTGATGCACCATTTTGAAGACAGGACTTAAAACCAGACAGGAGAAAGACCCAATCCTACAGAAAGAAAAAAGTTTGAAAGTTTAGACAAGGTTAGAAAGTTTGCTCCTCTGTGGCATACTCCACTTAACACAAAAGGCTGAACATTCTCCTACTAACCTGACAGTTACTAGGAAGTAGGTAAAGATTAAAACACCAAAGTCAAGTATTTCATCAATACCAGAGTGCAAATTTTCCTTGCAGAAAGTTAAATTCCCTTGCTCTGTGCCTTACCTGCCTCTCCACAGAGCAAGTAAAAAACGACCATTTTTAGCACCTAGCACCACAGCACATGGACTGCGAGTCCTGTATGAGGTCAGGTACAAAGAGCCACAAGTATCTGTTTGGATGCAAGGTAGGGCAACCAAAGTTACAGCAGGTAACAAAATAGCAATAAAGTACCTTAATTAAACACAACCCAAGTGTTTTACCTCCTGCACAACTAGTCTCTGCAAAATACAATAGCCATTGCAAACAAAAGGCAACATCTACTAATGAGGGAAGATGGCAGTAAGTCTTTTATTAGCCATTCTGTTCCAGAGTCAAAGAAGTCAATACAACATTGCAGACTCTCCGATTGGTGGCTAATGCACATTTGATCTTTGGCTGAATGTTCTAATCACACGTACTAGTAGGATTTCTTCCAGCTACGCAGCTCCTCATTAGACAGAAATGTTTTGCACTGCAGTAGCTGCATACACAGCATTTTAAAGACTCGCCAGCTCAGCTTTCTCATTAACACCCATCCAGGCAGCTCAGTTTGCCCTACTCCCTACAGGGCACCTTCCTGGCATTAGACTGGAAAAAACACGATTTGGTTATCTACAGACCCCAACTCTCCTTCTGACAAGATTGTGGAAATGCTATCGTGCTCCAAAAACCTTTGGAATGTATTTGCTGTCATCTGCCCCCATTTCCAAAAGGTGATTGCTGTATTAACACCTTTTCTTTAAGGAATGACTCGCACCATGTTAACTTTGTACAAAGCTAAATGCTCCCATCATCCTACCTGAAGCTTCTAACCGCAGTACTCAAAAGCTGCATGGCTCAGTACTACAACACTTGCCTTGTTTCACTTATCTCTAAGCACCCAAGTTTTCACCTGAAGTTGCTCCACTAGAGAATTGAAGGCCACAGAAAAGACCAAGTAGATTTTCTAACGCATAAATTATTACTTTCCACACTGACAGAGATAAAAGTCGTATTTAACAGAAGTGATCCTAAAACCCAAAGTGTAAAGTTTGCTTTTGAGTTACAAATACCCATTTCATAGACATGGGAATCCTGGAATAACTTTACCTTGAATCAGGTACTCAAATACAAAACATCAGTTGCAGGCAGGCAAATCTCATGTGCCATCTGAGAACTGAAATGTGTGAAATTTTGAAAACGTGCAGCCACTTGTACAAATAGCAGAAACATCACATTTCAGTTTTCATAAGCAAAACAATTTTAATTACACTGATGTGTATGGAAAGAAATCATTCCTTATCCAAGCTCAAAACTGCTTTAGCATTCAAGTGCTAATTAGATTTCTGCATTTGCTACCATTTTAACTGGCAGAAGCAGCTTCTCTTCTGCACAAACAATACTCCTTGTTTATGTAATTACTCATCTGATAGCTCCCTTCACATGTAGCTACTTCACTACTGAAGTTTTACAGATGCACTAACTTACTGTAATTAGGCCACTTAACTCAAGGTTATGATACCATTAAAATTCTTCCTCAAAGTTGACCTTACAGACAAGCTACCCTCTCCGTCCATCTCCCCACCAGAACACCATCTTTTTTTGTAGCTTTAGCCGGGCTATACACAACAGATAACCAGATTTCTGTTGTATGCCTTAGCCACAATCTGGTATTCATACGTTTTTCCCATAAAAGTACTACAAAGATTCATTGTTTTTTTCCACATTCCAGTATTTTATTCTAGCTTAGTTGGCTTAATTCCTTGATCAATTGACCTATATAAACATCAGTAACAACACTGCTTAAAGCTCTTCCATCTCCACTCCAGTCTAAGGCTGTCCTTCTTGGTCTTCTCCGATGCAGTTCATTGCTGAAATAAAATTAAGACAGTGAATGTAAAGGCAATTATGTCAATTTTCATCTACAAGTTACTTAAGTCAGATTTTACCACTTACAGAACAGCACCGTTAAAACAGTAACAGAGCCAAATCTTTTCATTCAGGAAAAGCTACCGGGATGAGGGGCAGACTGAAATGAGATGTTACCTGGTTGGCAATCTCAGATCTTGGTCCTGCTTCCCTGGAAGGAACATTCTCCTTTCTCAGAATCCCCATTCAGCTTTTGTGTCAAGTGTCCATCTTCTCTTCAGCCTGCCAAAGCAAAGGTGCATTAATAATAATCTCAATCAGGGACTTTACATTGCCACCCACCTCCCCCAACACAAGTCACATCATATACGAGGGTTTCACAAGCCATTCGCTGAACCCATCACATCACAGAAGCACAGTCTGGGAAAACTGTTCCAGGGCTGGCTGATGCCTTTGATATGCCAGCCAATGTATCATTTGATCCCTAAGCAGAGAGTTAACCACTTTGACATGGCTGCTTAGGAAGTGTGGGCTATGGGAAAAAGTTAATGGCAACAAGTAGGATGGCAAAGAAAGCTACAATTAAAGTGAGCAACTTAATGAAGTCTAGAAAGATTCTCAATAGATGAACACATATCAAGTCAGGGAATTCGGTTTCCCATCTTGCTTCCATACCTACTAGCAAGACATGACTGCATGCCCAACTCTGATCTGTGGAACTGAAGTTGTGCCACAAGCCAAAGGTTGCATACGGCATGGGTTAAAATTTTTCCATCAGTTGACCAAAATTGTCAAAGGAATATTTCACAGGTACATTAGACTTTCAAATGAGCTCTCAACAAGAGGAAGGATG
Organism: Anseranas semipalmata; assembly: GCA_013399115.1. Classification (NCBI taxonomy): domain Eukaryota; kingdom Metazoa; phylum Chordata; class Aves; order Anseriformes; family Anseranatidae; genus Anseranas; species Anseranas semipalmata. The sequence goes on along the minus strand of VXAA01000833.1, from coordinate 38,818 downwards.
CGGACATGAGCAAAAGGAGTTACCTCGAATTACAGGACTATTTCCACATATGAACTAGCCAAGAGAGCAGCTTTCGTCTCAGAGGTTTCTGTTGGAGGCACAACACTTCTTTTCTCCAAGGACACTGCAGTTTCCATATGCTAGCAAAGAATTCTTAGAACTTGTAAGGCAATGACAAAGCTAGCTAATTACGGCAATTTACCTACCATTGAACACTCCATCAAGCTAGTAACTAGTCCAGTTACTAAAGGACTAATTCTTCACTACAGCTTCTCAATGTAGAGTATTTCAGTATTTTAAGGAAACATCAATTATCCTAACTAACACTAGCATTCCCTCAACTTTTGCTGACTTCGCCTTTGAGTATTAGAACATACTAAGGTATATACTTTCAGTCATCTGCCTCTATAGACAAGTTTGACTATTCTTATGTGAAAGTATGTTGACAAATTCACATGTCAAGACCGGTTAAGATTAAATTCTAGCAACTATTCAACACATCTGGTTTGCTCTTGTACTATCACTGGTTTTCTCCTCTCCTCTGGCATCCTCTACATAGACTGTTCTTCATCTTCAAGGATTGTGTTGTGCAATGAAATGTAAATGTCAGGAGCAGAGTTCATTTCAGACGGTCTTTTAATAGGCTTCGTAAAGCCAAAGAAAACTGTATACAAGAATCCTTTACCACTTCAAATACAATATCAATGGAATATGCATATTTCTTCCAGTAAAAAAGGACAATATAAATAAACATTTTCAAGAACCTCTTTTATGGTAAGTTTGCAAGTCTACTTCTGGGTAATTTACATCATTACAACAGTAAAAATACCGTTATGCAGGTTGAACATACAAGCAAGTTTCTCTTTAGATATATCAAGGTGGTTTGCCTTCCAATTTGTACCCAGGCTGCATTCCTACCTTGCTACACTAAAGGAATGTTACAAAAGACGAAGGTAATGCACTTAAAAAAAAAAAAGTCCACAGCTTGTTCAGCTTCTAGTGAACATTGAATTAAAGGTCCTTTCTATCTCAAAAGAAACTGAATTGGGGCCCCAACTTCACAACTTTAAAAAAACACCTTGGCTCATCATGAAGGATAAAATAAAATCTGAAGTGCTTTCAAAAAAGATTAAAAACACTTGAAAGCAGAGCTTTCTTAAAGAAAAGTCTAATTAGACCATCTTGTATCAGAAGCTGTCAGGCTGTGTTTGACAAGATTAGAACTGATAATACTACAAAAGTGAAAATACAAGTAGATGTACTACACAATAACGATTTCAGCGAAGCTCCAAAAATCTTTATAAATACAGCCATTGGAAGGACGATCTTGAGTCAGGAAGGATTTTTACTCGTTGTGTGTAGCTGAGGACAAGAAGCAGGCACAATTGTAAAGGCACTGAAGCATAGACAAGTTCCAGCATTTTACTCCCTTGCATTATTCCAGAAGCTAGTGCGCTACAACGTAAGAGAATTCCCCCACCCTTGAATAAAGTTTGTTAGGGCTTCCGAGTTTTGGCTTAGTCTCAAGCTCGAAGAACGTATTTAAAAAAACTTGCTTTGTCTTAGATCGAAGCAACTCCTACACATGCATTACAAATTAGAAATTTAAATGGCACAACCACGTCCAAAGCCTGACAGATTGGTTCTTATGGGCAAGAACAGAAATAGTGGCACAGTCCAACTGAGCCTTACAGTACTTCCAGACTTCAGTACAGGGTCAGAAGGTTTAGAGAGTTCCTACAGCAACGTACTCATCATTCCCATTTGAACCAAGACTTACCGTAACTGTCATAGCTGTCTCTGTAGGATCCTCCTGAAGACCTGTCACCATAGCCACCTTGACTCCTGCTGTTAAAAACATTCACATGCTTTGTATTTGTTTAACAGTTTCTGCAGCCTGTTGACATTTCTGTCCAACAGGACATAGACATCAAGAGCTTTACAACAAGCCATGCTAGTAGTTGTGATAGCTTTACCTGCTATTATAGTAGTCTCTGGAGCCATTATATCCTCCACTTCTGGAGTCAAATCTGCTTCCACCATAGCCTCTCTCTCCACCTCCTTGAACAGACACCAGGTTACGGTTTTTCTTTAGCGTTCTGGCAAATACCATCATCATTTCAAGAAGTGCAAGTCATTCATGCATGCTCACCTCTGGAGAAGCCACGGCCCCGACCTCTGCCACCACGGAAAAAGCCTCTGCCCCCAGAAGAACCCCCTCTGTATCCACGAGATCTGTTCTCTGATGATTTGCCAGCTTGATCAACTCTGATCTGACGTCCATCTACAGACTAATAATAAAAAAAAACAACACCATAAGTCAACTTGCTATTTTAATAGTAAAGAACATACATTTACAGACCTCTATTCTCAGAGAAGTAGCACTGGAATTTACTAGTTCTTATGAAGAATAGTTTTATTAAATGTCACAACCAAGCTAACTACACAAGCAAACTGACTTTCAAATAGTACGTAGTCATTCCTATTGTTTCAGTATTTTTTTTTTTAATCACATAGCTAGATCACAAAACTTTAGTAATCCACACTCTTCTGTACTTTTGTTCTATGTTTGTTTAGAACACTAGTATTTATCTGTTTCTACAAGTAGCACTGAACAGAATCGCATCTTTCAAGCTTCACTTATTACCTTTCGAGGGAAAAAAGAGTCAGTTCCAAGGTGTCCTTACCTTTCCGTTCATGGCCATCATTGCATCTTTAGCATCATCTATGTTTTCAAATGTAACAAAGCCAAAACCTCTGGATCTTTGAGTCTCTCTGTCTTTCACCACGACAACTATAAAAAGGAGAGGAAACAACCAAAAACACATCAGCACCCGTGCAAACCACCAGAGCCACCAAAGCCATCCCCGCGGGGTGCCGTGCCCTTACCTTCGGAGATCTGTCCGTATTTAGAGAAGACTTGTTCCAATGACTGCTCATTGGTGTCAAAACTCAGCCCACCAACGAAGAGCTTTCCCTCATCCGATGCCATTGCGACCTGCGAAGGCAACGCGTCCCCAGTCAGCACCCGCGAGAAGCGCTTCCCCGACACCCGAAGCGTTAACCTCGGCGCACTGCCACCAGCAACTTCGCGCTCTTAACGCACACTCCCCAGTTCCAGCGAGCTACTGCTCCGCAATGCGGGGGAACTGCACGGGCCGGCTCCAGTCCGAGCCCCTCCCGGGAAGCGGCGGCAGCGCGGCCGGGGGCAGCGGGAGGCGCCCCGGGAGGCCCC
>VXAA01000832.1:0-25721 GCA_013399115.1 Anseranas semipalmata | reverse complement strand
TAAATCTCTCCCCCCCCCCCCCCCCCCCCATTTATTTTGTATGAACAAATAAGTTGAGGAAAAAAAGTAGCTGTCAAAAGCAAAATTATGATAGATGAAACTTGGGTTTCTGTACTCATGTATATATTTTTTTAGTTTATTATCCTTTATTATTATGATAAGCACAAAGGTATGAAACAAAATCCCAAAATGAAATACATTTTAAAGTTGTCACTATACTTCAGGGTATATGTGCATATAGAGTTGTGTTGCTTGACCTTATCTGGACATATTTAACATTATTTGTGGAATGTGATGTAATAATACTATTTTTTTCAAGGGCTTATGTATCCCTTTATAGTAACACAGTGCTATAATACAATATTTTAAAAATCCTTTTCAGGTAGTATAATAAAGGTCCTCTGAGATTACTTGACTTTACTTGTACTTCTTGCAAATTTCCTTTTGAATAATACCTTACAATGGAGAATTTTACATTTTTCCAATGCTGCTGAGGCTAAAGGTTAAAACCCTGTCTGTTGAGGGACTCTTCCTCATTCATTGAGCCCTGGTCTGAGATGCAATGGCTGTTGGAACAAATCCTCTTGCTTTTTAAGAATAAAGAATAAGCAAGCCCATTAAGCACAGGTGATGCTTCTTTTGATTGGGTTAATCTGGGGGTTGTCTTGGAATACTTAAATATAATTGAAATAGTTATTAACAGGTAGAGTTCTTATTTTCATTTCTTTAACTTGTAATTCTGAGTTCTTTTTTCCTTTTGAAGCTCATATGTATTTGTAGAATGCTAAATTAACCTATAATTTTTTTAAAATAAAAATCCTGTCAGCTGCAATTGAAAAATTTATGTTCTATACCATGACATTGCTTGGCTATGACATTTGCATATTTCTCTTTGTTTATTGTGACTTCTATTTTTATTGAATCATTGCTGCTTATCCCATTACTATGCCCAACGTCTGGGGCAGGGACTGTGTTAAATGTAAACTCACTGAACATCTTAAGTGTTTGACTTTTAAACAATTATGGTAATCATAAAGCAAAGAATCTGGAAACAAATGCAACTACTGTTTATCTATATTTTAAGTCTTTCAATTCTTTAGGCTATTTTCTTAAATAAGTAGATATTACTTGCATGGAAAAAACACCTGCAGTTATTTTAATTTGGCTTAGATTTAATGATTCTGCATGATGTCTTTAATTATTCCTTATGTAAAACTGGTTGTAATACAGTTTCCTAATGAGAGGACACTATTTCTTCTGAATAGATGCAGTAACTGCTGTTAGTATTTCATCAATTTTGATTTTTCACAGAATTGAAGGAGAAGCCTACTTTTGCAAATCTAAATATACTTATTTTCAAACAATCTGAAACAGTATTTTTCTAAATTTTTACCTACATTACTGGAGGAGTTTTGATGTTGTACACTACAACCTTTTTGTTTGCTTGACCAGAAGAGCTCTGATCGTTAAAATTATAATAATAATAACAATAACTTCAAGTTGATAAATGATCTTGGTTGTTGGATTAGGAAAAGATTATTCTAAAATATGAATGTACTAATACTGGAACTTATGCTATAGCTTTCCATTTTCCCTTTGCTTATTCTTTCCCCTTATGTGTGGCTTCATTTATTTATGAGGTTTTCCTTTTCTTTGGTTTCAGATGCGAGTGTCTCTCTGGTTTATGTGGCTTTCCCATGTGCGAGGCAGGCTCCATTCCCCAAATAGTCTCACGTGGAGATGGAACACCTGGCAAGTGCTGTGATGTTTTTGAATGTGTCAACGGTACGTGAAGTTTTCTCTTTCTTCTCATTTTTTTGCTTCCAGAAGTAAATATTTAGAAAAATTATTTAAAAAAAAAATTAAATTTGTTATGCAAGTGACTATAACTCAGGATTGCTCCATGGTGTATGTGGCGAGTTGGGAAGAGACTTAGGTATTTGGCTATTGGAAGGGGAAAAAACATTCTTGAAAGGCTACATGCTCAGATCATTTCTGAGCATAAAAAATAACGTGTTGGTTCAGTATTTACTAATTAATATTTATTAAGCAATATTTAATATTGTTCAGTTGTGCATTTATCATATGCTTGAAACAGCTTTTATTTTTGCATTCTTCACTGCACATGCACATAAACATACATATATACTGTAGATACTTCACCAGGAGAATGTTTGTGATATTTACATGTAGAAATATTCTAATTACTCAAATACTGATTTAAAAATAATACTTACCACATGTACTACCTGCCTTGTTCATGTAGTTGTAGGGGACATTATATATAAAAAATGAACTTTTGTCATATGAATAAGATAATTTGCATGAGAAAGAATCACAAGTTATTTAGCTTCCAGATTGATTCTTTCTGTTTGGGTGAGGATTGTAGATACTGTAGAAATAAATGCAATTTACCTAATTTTTTTGCTTATATATGCCTGTCATACTAAAATAATATTCATCTTCTTTTGTTCCATGTTACTGGCATTCCATTAAAAACATTTTCATTTCTGAGGCTTTAAGCACTTGGTTTAACTGCGTGGCACACCTCAAGGTAGCGTTTGGTACTTTGAGTAAGGAATGCTAAGCCAGTTTCTGATCCGATGCCTTTTCCAGCTCTAAACATTCTCTGAGGTACCAACCGCCTTGCTAACATCGCTGTTTCTCTTCGGCCAGCAACTTATTTCTGGGTACACCTACCACAGTTGTTGCAGGATACATCATAGCAGGTGTTAGATGAAGCTGTTTCAGTTGCCCACTTTTTTTTTTTTTGTCCTTGGTCATTTCCATACCCTGTTTCTGAGGAGGAATTGGTTATACTGATTTTACGTCGTGACGGGGAATTTGGACTGTCCTGGCACTGTTGCCCTGTGCGTCACTGCCTTTCTCCTTCCTGTAACTTCAAAGGTTTGGGGTCAGGACAATTTCTTGTCTCTTAGGCTTTCCCATTCCTAATCTTCACCTTAGTAGCCTATGAGGACAGTGTAAATTGAAAGAAAAAACAGGAGTTTTTGAAGGGAACCTGATCCCAAAGAGGGAAGCAGAAAGGCTAAACAGGAGGAAAGCAGAGGTTTGTAGAAAAGGATAATCTTTTATCTTGTTTATGTCCTTAAAATATCAGTATTAAAATACTCCAGGAAAATATGAAAGCTATTTAAAAAAAAAAAAAAATCCTCTTTTGAAGATTATTTTCTGAGAAACCTGGTCAGAAAGTTAAATACTTGTTGTTGGTTTGTTTTTTTTTGTTTTTTTTTTTGAGGCATTTTTCTTTATAATACCTAGAGCTACAACAGATCTTTAAAAAAAAAAAATGCTGTATGATGTGACTTGAGTGTGCTTTAAGTACACATTTAGAATTGAGAACCTTCAAGGTGTAATTATTAATGATGCTTCTTTATGGAAAAAGGAAATAGTTGTAGGCCTCTGTGACACTTGGGCGTGTGGCAGATCATTGGTGAAAAGGACAGTATAGCCATAAAATTTAATCTGCACTGCTTTGTACTTTGGGGTTTCACAAGTGCATTTTGGGGTGGTCAAGTTCATTTTTATATATTATAAGTATATATATTATATGTTATAATAATGTAATAATATATATGTATTTATATTTTAAAAATCCCTACCCTTGGTTTAGAAAGACAAGGTGGGAATGTTTTTCATGAGACTGATAGTTGAATGTTAATGTCTGATTGGGGCTTTTAGAAGGGTCTTGAAACACTAACAAATGCAAAAGAGGTGTACTGTAGATAAGGCAGATGGAGAAAATATCTTACAATGATAGGCTTAGATCAATTTCTTCACTTCATTAACAAAAAAATAAATTGCCATCAATGTAACGAGAGCCAAAACAGTAAGATCTAGGACAGGCTGTTCTCAGCAGTGAGGGTGGCTAGCTGTTGGCACAAACTCAAGAAGATGCTGAATTCCTTATCTTCATCCTTTCCAATTAAGATTAGCTACCTTTTTAAAGTGTGTGTTTTAATCAAATGCAAGTTAATCGATTTACAGATGGTATGTGGGGACATTAAATAATCAGCGTTACCAACTAATTCAATTAATTCTTGGGTATGAAAACCCCTGAAAACAGGCAAGAGGGTGTAATAAAAAGGACATATACACAGTGACATTCATATAGTTTTCCTGCCGTTGTAACATCTATTTAATGATAGAATTAAGGGGGTAGAGGGATTAAAAAAGCTTTCAGGAATAATACTGATCATCTGAGTTACCTTGACGTAAAGGAATTTATTAAGAATAACTGTACGCAGACAGCAAAAAAAAAAAAAAAAAAAATCCGGCTTGTGTATTGTGGGGTAACTACACTGTGGTTTTAGGTGAGCTTAATGATGTGCAGTGTTGAAGCAGGCCGGCCTTCTGTACCCCTTACTACAAGTAAGTGCAAATGTGGTGGGATGGCAGAGGGAGGGTGAGGAGGCTGCCTGGAAAGGGTGAGGAAGAGCCGGTTGTAGCAGAGCAGTTGGCCAGTGTTGATGGGGAGTTAGTGTATAACGGCAGCAAAATACGTATAGCATAGAGACTCCATTAGCAGTATGTTGTCTTTGTCGTTTGTCAGCATCAGGGGGACAGATCACTCTTTGTTTCACAAATATTTTTCCTGTTTTTAATATTAAACTGTTTTGGAAGCTCTACAATAGATTTGTAGGTTTTGCATGGTTCTCGTTGTACCCACTGCACGCTGTCTCAAACTAGCACTAGGTCGGTCTGTCTTAGGAAAGCATGTTAATCGGTGGTAAGAGAAACCTCAGCAGCAGTTGTTCTTTGCAGATCTTGGAGCTACTGTAGTATAAGTACAGCAGTAATCAATAAGCTAATCATTGTCTTCATGCTTCAGATTTATATTGGGTCTATCCTTATGGTCCTCATCCCGTTTAACCTCCTGTTTCTCATAGTTTGTCACATAATTATGTAAATATTATTTATCACCAAAACAATGTTTACTCCTGCTTGGAAACAGTTTTAATGCTTCAATTTAATGAAACTGGAGTTTATTGAGTTATGTTGTACCTACTGTCTGTGGCTGCTCAGCATTTAGAAAGTGCTTAGAACAATGTGCTCATTGGTGATAAGCAAAAAATATACTACAGAAAGAGGGTGCTCCTAATATTTCTGTGTGAGATTTTAATCATCATGAATATAAGCAGAGAACAGAGTATTTTACATAAAGCTGTCATACTGGCTGGAGACATAAATTTGCGCTTTCTAAAACACTGCTGTGGGTTAAAATAATTCACCATTACAATTAATGCACGGGTATTGAAATCTGCTTTCCTTCTAGAGGATACTGGATAGTATATGTAATAAATCTGGGGAAAATTGAGCAAGAAATGCCCAAGATGCAGCCTTTCCCCAGACCCTGCATTTTACTGAAATGAATTCAAGGTTTCTTCTGATCCACTCAACGTTTATTACTCATTTATTTTTGCCTGCTGATCGTGGTGTGCTGCCTTTTCTCATGGGAGAGGCTGTAAGGAAAAAAATGATTCAGCATTCAACTACAAGCATCAACAAATGAATCTAAGGAGATTGAAAGCTGCATGTGCAGCAAGAGTGGAAATGTTTGGAAACAAGAGAGCATCCAAACTGCCTGTTCTCTAATTAGGTATTGATGCATGGGTCTCTTGAATGTAGGTTGTGCTAAAGCACATACTGACTGAGCTGTGCCTTAGAAATTTGAGAGCAAATTGCTAAGCATCCTGCAGCTGCTTGCTTCTGTCACTCAGGGCTTCCACTTTTGAATAAGTTTCCTTGAAAGCAGCAGCTAATTTAAAAGGGTCTCTGATGGCTTTATGAAAGACAGCATGTGTGAGAGTGGTCCTAGTTACTGCATCCAAATGGTCCAAGGCCGAGGGGAGCAGTCTGCTTTCTGCCACAGCCACACAGGAGCAGTGATTTCAGAGTCCAGCCTTGCCAGGAGTGGCTGTGGAGCCACTGCCACTCCCTTGCCCCAGGAGGTGAGGTCTGGACTTTCGTTGCCCCATCCATTGAGAGTGGGAGTACCTGGTGTGTGCCCAACAATAACAGGCATTGATATGGGGAAGAAAGGATGACAACTTCCACTGGGACTTGAAACTGTGACCTTTTCTATACTGCTGTTTCAGGCTGTACTGTTGATCATATGGTGTTATGGAAGTGAGCTCCTAAATCATCAAGCTCACTCAGCAGATGCGAGAGATACAACCTCTGTCTTATAACTGCTTCTTTAATTTTTTCCACATTTGAGAAGATACCACTGACATAAATCAGCCATTTCTCATTTCTCTGAACTTCCTGGCTTTCTTGACACTTGTGTCTCTATAGGGTGGTACTGCGTTGGAGGAAAGATTAAATCCCTCTCTAGTCACACTTCTTGTCACCTGTTGATGTAATTACTCCTCACAGCAGTTGTTATTCTGTTACTAAGCTCACAGTGTGGAAAAGGTTAAAAGTGATGCCTTTATTTCTAAAGGGAAATATGAATCACCTGTTTTTAAAGGGAGCATCAATGAATACTAAAGGAATTTGACATGGGGAATATGGTGTCAGCAAGGAAAATATCCACTAAAGAAGAAAGACTGGAGTCCAAGTGGAACACCCCACAGGCGTCAGTTGTAGGGATCCCATTATTCACTGCATTAATCCTTACAAAACTTACATGACAAAGAAAAATATTATTTGTCCTATACTCTTAAGACATAAGGATTTGACCAAGGCAACAGAGTCTGTCCTAGAGCAGAGAACAGAATATAATCCTGATCCTAATTAAACATAAACATTACTGCATATTTCCCTGCAGGCATCTAAAAACATAGGAGCTGATTTTTTACCTTAAATAGACACCTACTTTAAAACAAAAACTATGGAGATTGTCCAACTAATTACTGGGATATGTTGAGGATACTTTTGACAACAAATTGAGAAGAGAGTTGATCCTGGTGACTAGTGGGGATTACATGAGAATGAAAAGATGGAAGATAACTGTGAAATGGTAGGTTTTGTTTTTTTCATAGAACAGGAGAGAGAAGCAAAATCTGAACTTCAAGAGAGCAACTTCAGTAAGCTGTCAAAGAGCTGGACGGATCGTGTGGAAAGCAAAGAATGAACAAATGGTATTAATGAGAACTGTACCTTTCTTCAAAAACAGCAGTTGAAAACATACCTTGCTAAAGTGAGAGTACAGGTAGCACAGGATGGATGAGTTTGGATAAGGCATTACTAGAATTAAAGAAGTAATTGTACAAAAAACAGGACTGGGGGCTCAAAATCGGAAAGGATAATTATTTTGAAAATATGCATGATCATAAGAAAAGGCAAGATGCAAAATGTGGCTTGCAAGAAGCAAAAGACAACAAATGGTTCAGTAAGTAATAAATGGAAGATTGATATTAAAAGAAGATAGACTGGTGCCAAAAAGATGATAAGATTGTAGTGGTTGTTGGGTGTTTTTTTTTTTTTCCTCAAGGTTTGCTTTTTTTTAATTCATTCAGAACATTTTAGCAGTATTTGAAAATCAAGGTTAATCACCAGCCACAATGATGTGAGAATTTGGTCTAATATATTGAAAAAGCAGATTAGTCTACCAAGCCACGTCAAATGTTTTAGATCCTCTGAACCTCTATTATACTCACCATAGTCAAATTGGGAAAAGTATCTGAAACAATGTGTGCCATTACCAGTTACACTTAAAACAGAAGAAAAGAGAAGGTACAGAAAACTGAAGGCCAGTCAAAGACAAGGTCTGACTTACTTCATTTATTCATGTCAGTTAATGAAAACCAAGATGCTAGGTATATTCCGTGGAACTGATGGTATGTCTTGTACAAAGAATATTAGATGCTAGATGGTACAGTTCCATGTGGTTATAAAAGTAAAGTAACGTGTAGTATTTATTTTGTTGAAGTAATATGTTTTTTGTTGTTGTTGTTTTGTTTTTTTTTTGCCAAAGGGAATTCTGTTGGTAAGCTAATGTCTCTAGTTATGTTCTGACTCTGGTATTCGTAGATGCTTAAACCTGGACAATGTTGCCAACACTTTGGAGGACAAGGTTAGAATTAAATATTTTTCTTAAAGACAGGAAGAGATGGTTAGACCTGTGCAAGAATCCTACTGCTGACCATTGTCACTTAGCTATAATGCCAGACCACAGCCTTGTATTAACAGGTTTGGGTTTGGGTCTTTTTTCCTGCAATTTTAAGCTTCTCTCATGCACTGGAAGCATATCACAGATGGACTCGTGATGAATGATGGGCTATGCCAGTACTTTTAATGGTGCTGAGATTTTTGCAGATGCCTGTGTCCTATTAACATGCCTAGGGCTAAACTGATCACAGCATGTATTTTCTCTGTGATAGATTGACAGAGGCTACTGGGATTTAAATGTATTCCTCTGTTACAAAGAACATGGCTTGCTTCCAGGAATTGCTTGGCACTTTTATCTGGAAAATCTGGCACTGTAGCAGGATTTTGAGAGCACAGCCACAGCGTTTGGTGGCCCCAGCTCTTCCTTCAGCCATCCAGGTGGTTTTCTGTGCTATGGCAGTAACTTACTGTTGGGTGTTAAAAAGTTGCTTTCTAGAAGGTTGGATAGACAAAAGGCGGATGGCCTAGAGGAAAGCTACAGAAGCGGTGAGACATTGAAAACCATGAACTCGTTAAGAAAAATAAAAACAGAAAGGAATGTGTGTATTTAACCTGCTAGAGAAGATGGAGGCTGGGACACCCAGGATCAGTCCTCATAGCAGCAAACTTGCAGGTTGGAGGAAGGTAAAAAACAGTATTACGTATACCCACATATACCCTAAAGATGGGAAAAGTAATTAAACTTGGGATGCTTCCTTTTGTTTTGTTTCCTGTTTCCATCTAACCTGAGTTACCCTTGCTGCAATTTAAGTTTAGTTACAGTAGTTGAACTGTGGAATTGTTTAGCAGGTTGCAGTTCCTCCATTACTGATGGTTTTAAAGAAAAGATTAAGCTGGGAATGTTTTAGGTAGAGCTGCTTCTGTTGGGTTATCTTTCCATGCTCTTTTCCATGATTCCACCTCCACCGTATATGGTGACTTGGAAATAAGTCTTCTATCTCTGAGGGTAATGCCTTAAGGTCTTGTCTACTGTGTTTTAAAAAAAAAAAAAAAAAGGTAGACAGAGAAAATAAATCTTGCTGAAGGTAGGCACTGTATATAACTTGTGGCATCTGAACAAAAAAGTGGTTTCTAATGTGATGATACAGACCTTCTCTACTAGAAACCTCACTATGTAAATCTGATCTTTTTTTCTATGATTATTATACATCAATGTCCTGTGGTTTTTAATATCTTTTACAGACCACTGGTGCCACAAATAATGTTTCTTTCCTTCAAACTGTGCAATTATATATAAGTAATCACATAAAAGCATATAAAAATAATTGCATTGACTTGTAAATAATAATTACAGGTTTGTCTTAGTCCTGATCACTCTTCCTAGATGCAGAACCAAAGGACTTCCAGAGTGACCCTGCAATTGTGCTTAATAGGGAGTGTATTTCACAAAGTAGTACAGCCTGAGGAGTAAGCCAAATATTTTTTTCCACCTAGCTTGTTTTGATATATTTGCAGGCAAACAAGAGCATACAATGTGTTGTCCTTTAACATTGTTATGGGCTAACTCAAATGAAATGTATCCTTTTCTTTTCTAAACTCCTTATCAGCGCAGCTTTTGTAAAACGGAAAGCTTTTCTGTATTTTGTTTATACTGACACAGGAATAAAATTTGTCAGTTTCCTTCCCTTTCATTTAATGGAAAGTTCGCAGCACCTGCACCAGTTCCTTTCAGGAGTCTGGTACAAATTCTTCTGTATACTGAAGGAATGTCCAAAGTGTTGGAATCACAAACCTTCTCATCCTTTAAACAACAGAAAATTGTTTTGAACCTCTCTTCCGCTTTGGATGGGCTGGAATTTCTCTGATACTACAGAAGAAAATGCCCAGACTTGCCCACAGACAGCTGATGCCTGAGCATCTCGTGCACTCGGAATAACCGTGTGCAGAACTACTGCCTAGCAAAGAGCGGATCACAAAACTCGCACACGATTCTGAGCTCTTCTGTGACTTTGCTAGGAAACCACACAAGTCTCAATAACAAGTTTTATTTTGGATTAGTTCAGCCTATGGAGCTTTATTAGATTTAAAAGTACAAGGTAAAAAAACATGGAAAAGTGATTTGATTAAAAAAAATTGCGTCCGTGTGCAGATCAGTTTGGAGATAAAGGTCTTCAGAAATGACACTGTGTGAATGCAGCGTGAGGCTGCGTGGCTCAGTGCAACTCTGACTTCAGGGCTCTTGCTCCTAGAACAAAAAGGCTGTGGCTGGCTGAGGCAATCTCTAGAGCTAAATCTGTGCCGGAATTGTTCCTGGTTTAACTCTGGGACAGGAACTTCAATGCCAAGTCAAGTATGCTCTCTCAGTCATGCTTAACTTTATATCGGAGCAGAGGCCTGATATCGTCTGTCGTATCACAGCCAGTGTAAAGCCAGCACGGACTCTTCATCGTGCTGGGTCACGTCCGCTCTGCTCTGTCTCCGGTCACAGGTACATGGCTGAACATCCGTGCCCAGTCTGGATCAGTCTTCTGTTGTGGGTTAGTGATAGCTGGCAGACGTTGAAGTCGTGTTCATGAATCCAGGGCCTGGGTGGCTGTCTCACGCCTACTGTGTCATTGTGGTAGTTGGCATCAGAAGAGGGACTGGGGTTTTCGGACACGTTAACTGCTTGGTGCTGTGCAGTTCAGTCGAATGTAATTACTTTGTCACACAGGGAAACTTTGGTACTTGAAGAATTCTACCTGCAACATTTTCTTTATTAGTAGAATAATAAATTCATGGTTGCCAGCCTTTTGGGAAAATATGTGTTTATTTAAAGATAGCTTTATATTCTTTCATTCCTTTGTGGCTGCCATACATAGGTCACTAAAGCAATAAAATTAGCACTATTTAAAACAAAAACAAGTGAGAGAGAACCGAGAGTATCTTCCAGTATATCTTGCTAACAGAAATGTGTTGGTACCAATTTCAAAGCAAGATGTTAGCTTTTATTAGGCTTTCGCTTTATGAATATTTAAAGCTAGAGTTCTTATTGTGCTTGTTTTGGCTTGACTGAGCCTTTAGACTGCGTATATCTAACAACGGTAATGCTCGTCTCATAGCTGGATGCATATGGGTAGCTCAGTAGTTTGATATGTATACATGTACACTACCATAAATCTGGTTCGTAAAAATAGACATATAGTGACATTTTATGGTGTTTTTCATCGTGGGAGTAAAAGATAATTCCTTTCAGGATTTACAGTTACTTGCTTGGTCTTGCTTGGTCATTTTAAAATGAATGATAATTCATGGAAGAAGATGTTTCTACTTTCCTAACTAGGCAGGAATTCAGATCTACTGTTTGGAGGAGGGGGGAAGTAAAAATCTGGAAAGCTGCAATCAAAATAGTAAAGTCAGGAGCAAATAGATGAAATGCCTTTTGAGTTCTTGGCACTTTTTCCTTTTTAAGAAGGATTTTAGACTTAACAGCTTGAGCTACATAAACTTGAAATATTTCTCAAGTGTTTGTTTATGTGAATAGCTTTCTAATGAGGTCATAAATGTTTTCCCGGACACAGTGGTATTTCCTCTTTTTTTTTTTTACTCTTTTTTTTTTTTTTTTTTTTACACTGCTTTCTACATTATGCGTTGAAGACAGAACAGGCATATGAAATTCAAACATTTCTCAGGATACTTCCAAGTTTCAACCCTAACATATTACAATCATATTAAATGACTTGAGACTGGAGCTCAATGTGTGTGTGTGTGTGGAAGGAAATACTAGAGTCACTGAAATGCTTTAGAATTTTAAAGAAAACCTACAGTAATGTCACGGGTACCACAGATGAAGAGTCTGCAGCCCCCAAAATTAAGAGAATTTGGGGGGGTTCTGCAAATTCTGTATCTTCATTTAAATATTTTTCATCTCCCATGTGAGAATGAGTACTAACAACAACAAAAAAACACCTGAACTCAAAGTGGGCGCAACTGTCAGCCCTGTGTGGCTAGCTATTACATGTATAAGTAAACAGATTTCCATGTGTTCTATGGAAATCAACAACATATGCAACTGTTTGTTTGTTGTTGGTTTTTTTGTTTGTTTTTGAAATGTGGAATGGCTTCGAGGATACTCTGGTTTGGATATTTGTACTTAAAAGTGTTGATTAGTATATTGAAGGGGGAATATTCAGTATGGTTTAAACATCTTCTGTTCAAGCTTTTAGTGATGGTTCATTCTCTGCAGAAATTTAGCACTTCTCAGGAAATAATAAAAATCATAGGTATCTACTTTCACCTTCCTGTGTGGCTTAGTTATTTTCATCACTTCTCTCTTTCCTCTTCATCATTCTTCATCTTTCTTCCTTTCTTTCCTTTGCTATGTTTAGTCCAGATGTAATGAAATTTGATGTTTTTATCAAGAGTTTGGTAATTATTATTTTTTTATTTATTTTTAATTTGTTGCTGAAACAAGTAACTTCCTGTTCTCAGAACCTTTGGCTTTTGAAGCCAATAGATTCATAGCTTCTGAACAAATATACCTGTTTAACAGACACTAATTTACTTCAGGTAACTGTTTTCAAGTGTCTTGGGCTTGTTTCAGAGAAGGCCAAAAATTTTTAAGTCATTCCGTAGTGGGGAAGAGGGAGGAGGCTTCAATGAATAATATAATGATGAAACCATAAAGTAATGAATTCTTAATGACTAATGTGGTATGTTATAATTGAACATAAATTTGGAGTAGTTTTTGTGTCTTGAGTCACAATGATTTGGTGATTCAGTCTTAGGCTGTGGAGCTGCACAGCGTTGTGTGTGCATCCATAGCTGGTTGAACCGAACAGGCTCTGATGGCAATGGGTGATTGGAGGTGGAAGAAAGCTCATATGTGTGCAGATACCTACAAGATCAAAAGCATGAAGGAGACCTCGTGAGGTGTCCGTGATGTGTGGATCTGCTTCATAATCTGGAACAAACCTCTTCAGTACTTTAAAAAGAAAGAAAGAAAGAAAAAGGAAGAAAAAAAGGACAAGAGGAAAAGAAAAAAAAAAAAAGTCCTTCTCAAAATATTTAGGAACTTTCAGAGGTTTTTTAGTTTCCCACTCAGTTTGGATTTAATTGTAAGTTAGGGCTCTGCTGTACAAGAAAGAGTTGAAATAGTCTTCCTGTGTTTTAAAAACACCAAAGTGACCACATATTACAATGGAGGTTATCTTATGTTGGGACTAGAGCTGTGAGGTGACTAGCATGACTCCAGTTTGCTTGCACTGGGAAGTATTCAGCTCTGCATACCAGGTCATGCAGTCATGGAATACATACATCTTTTTCTTAAATAAATAAATAATACCTATGCACTGGACAGCTCTAATGCAATTTACCCACCTGTGTATCAGAATCCTGTAGACAAGCAAATTACACTTAAGAAACATCAGAAACTCGCTTTTTAAAATATAAAAAAGCTGTGCTGAAATAGCTTTTGTTTCATGCAGAATGAGAAAGATTTAGCACTGATGAAGAAAACAGGTGCCTTAACTTTCCTTCATTACTTTAATTTTAAAGATTCCAAATTTTAATTGTAAATATCTAACAGCTCTTAAAATAATTTTTAATAGCATTTTATTTTTTCCATTGTTTAACCAGCCAATAAAATATACTGTGTACTTAAAAAACGTATTAGTGTTTTTAAAAAAGAAGGAAAAATCAACTGTCTCCTTCCATCTGTTTTTGTAAGTAGCAAAATGAGTTTAACTATTTCCCCTTTATCAATATCTGTAAAAGACACTACTTCTTTTTTCTTCTTCTTTCAGAAGTGAAGCCAACTTGCATATTTAACAGCAAGGAATATTATGATGGAGACATGTTTCGAATGGATGCTTGTCGTTTCTGTCGGTGTCAAGGTGGAGTCTCTATTTGTTTCTCTGCCCAGTGTGGTGAGCTACACTGTGACAGGTATTATGTGCCAGAAGGAGAGTGCTGTCCAGTGTGTGAAGGTACAATATCTTTTCAATCCTTTTTATTTATTAATTCTGCTGCTTTTTTGTTTTGCCTTTCCAAGGAAAATGAGCAAACAAGTGCTCCATGTTGTTGTTGTTCTGAAGTTTGCCGATTCCTTCTTAATTCAATTTATTTTTACATTTCTTGATTGTTGTGTCTGAGTACAGTGTCTTGTTTTTTGTGGTGTTTCTCTGATATTGACACTCTGCCCTTTTCCTATAGAGCTGCTGAGGTTTCCTTTCCCTTCTGCAACAGAACATTCTTAGACATGGTCACGTGTGCTGTACTTTCTGGGAGCCTTCTTCCCAAAGGCCACAAGAAGCTGTTCCTAATTTCTGCACTAGATATTTAGACGCCTCCAAAGCAGCAGCGGTGTGTCTCAGACTGTATCTATTGCTTTGCAGTCTGCTTCTTCCAGTTCTTCTGTTCAGCTACAGCAATGTATACAATTATAGCAAAGAACCAGGGCAGTAATCTGGCTTCAGTGTTTTTCTCTTCCTCCTTTGCCCTGTTGACAGCCTGCTTGTGAGGCCTGCAGTCCTCCTAAATTTCCCTCACGTGGGAAATGTCACATTGACCCTCTTGCTTACACTAGAAAATATTTGACGCATATTTTGCCAGAATACAAACAGGATTCCAGGGGAGGAAGATGGGGGCTGGCGCCGTACACTTGGACCTTGCCCCAGTGTGGGCCAGGCTATGGCCACGACATGGACAGAGGCCTGTGAAGCAGGCCTGGTCCGTGTGGTTAACTGTAAACTTAGGAACGACGTCCCAGTAGGCAAAATAAGTTGGAAATATGAAATTTCCTAATAGGAGAAGAATCTAGTTACTAATGTCACTTTCAAAAACTTTGCTGTGTACTTAATTTCAGTGTTCCTGTAGTTCCTTGTAGGAGCAAATAAGCCAAAAGATCCATTATAGTTGTGCTTAATTCCACACAGAGAATTATAAAAATGAAGAACCTTGTAAAAAGTAAGTCTAAAAGTGGCAGCTACAGGAGCTGGATCTTTTCAGCCAGCACAGAATCTAGTGAAGGATACTGTTTTAGAGGCTTAGGTTGTTAATGCCTATCAAAAAACAGCTGGGTAATGAAATATTGCGGTGTTAAAGATTCAGTGCTATACCGCTATTTAATGAAAGATTGAGAAAGTCTACAAATGGCTTGTCTGAAGTGGTAAAACCCTTCCTAAGTGCACATCCACTCCTGCCAAAATTGCTGTATAAGCTGCTGAGTTTATAGAATACATGAAATCTGTTTTTATTTCCTATAATTACTGTTATTTTCTTGTGGAAGTATTCTGAGATTGGGCATGATGACAGTGAAAAGAATAAACAATATATCTATATATACTGTATCTGGGCACTCTGGTGTACTCAAATGTGGGTGTAGATTTTCCACATTGGACTTACAGTTCTAGGTACATCCTTAATCCTTTTAGTTTGGTGATTTAAATAGTCAGGGATCTTATTATTTGCCATTAAATTTTTCTGCCATTATCATATAGTGTTTAAAGATGATTTATCCATTTCTTGCAACCTTTGAATAAGACTGTCAAGAAAACCTGTTTTCCTTTCATTTTGGGTTTGATGAATTGGTCTGTATTAGACCTGCAATGGAAATTTCTTCTTGAGACAGGTCCTTAGTAGATAAAATAATGATAATAATTTACAGTTATTGAGTACAACTTCCTTTTTCAAGTAATAGCTGTGACTTCATTTCTGCTGAGCTGATTGAGAAGCCAAGTTGTAGGATCTTATGTCAAATCATCTGGCACTGGTTGATGTGCTTGTTTCTGTTGCATGCTTTTGTGATAGAGCTTGTAGCGCTAAATCAAGGAAGTCTGATTTCTCACTTTTAAATGATTGGATGGTAAAATGTGTTGTATTCTACTGTAAATCAAAAGGGATTTATAGTAGAATACCTGCATTCTTTTAGGTAAGGCTAGTCAACTGGGTCCCTTTTAATGTATTGTAATATTTATGGTTCCTTTAAGCATTTAAAAAGGAAAAAAAAAACTGATCTCTTTCTTAATACATCAGGTTATGTTAAGTGACATCTAAGTTGACTAGCTATGTCTTTTTTTTTTTTAAATGGGCAAAATGTATACTCAATACACTTACTCATGCTTTTCTAGTTGGTGAAGAGGTGGTCTTTTTTCTGTGCTCTTTCTATTTGTTGACAGTGATGTTCAAAGTGATTTTTTTTCTGCTAATGTTTTCTTGATGATAGAAATATAGAGAAATACAATCCTCCCTTCTTTTCTCAATTTTAAAATAGCAAACAGTAATTTTCATGTTCATTGTGTAGTACAGGTACAAGCCATTCTTGCATTAGCTCCAGAAAGAATTCTTTCTGAAAGTCATGTACAATTCCTCAGCATCAGAAAATGTAATTTGTTGGGCTCAGTTTATAGCTTTAAAGTGACCTTCCAAGGATACCAAGAGCTTTGTCCTTTGACTCACATAAGTGATTGTCATAAATAATACTGGTATACATGGCTTTTCTGTGCTTTCTCTGTATTCGTGTGTCAATCAGAATCCCATACATGAGTTGAATGATAAAATTCACTTCATTTGGTTGTGTATGGTTTCATTGTTGGTTAGGTCAAAATAATTAATTACAGATTAAAGGAAACCTTAAAAGATGCAAGTTGTGAAGATACGAGATTAGGAAACATCTTAATTTTTAAAGTCTTATTTTCCCAAACCACCTGTTTTTGAAATGGCTTAACCCTTTTTGCTAAAATGGGGAATATCACTAAGATTCAGGATGGGAGCAAATGCCAGGAAGAAAATGTGTGCAGTTTCACTCAGAATTTTCAGAGTTTGGTAGTGTCACAAACTGACACACAGGCTCGTAATAAGACAGCAGCTATTAGCAACTGCTGTTTATTTTGCCTTCTTTCCAGAGATGGTTGATTAAACTTCAGAATATTATCACAGGTTTCACTGAGTCCTTTTTTTTTTTTTTTAATCTGTGGGAAAAATGCAAAATTGACATGCAGTGGCATGTTGACATGAGTCATTACAGTGGTTCATTGAGATGTTTCCAGTTTCCCTTTAGAATCTGTGAAGTTGGTGTAAAAAAAAAAAAAGAAAGAAAGAACAATAGATCTAAGATGCATTTTGTTTTGAAAAACAAAATCAGAAAATCCAAAAACTAAGCCTTTGAAAAAACATAACCCAACCATCTGTAGTTACGTTTTCCTTTCCAGATCTGCTTGTTAAATTCAAAATTTGAGTTGAATAGGTAAAAATAGAACACTGAATTTATGAATGTTCAGTATAAGTTGACTTAACATTTTCAACAGTAAATTTCAATATTGAAATATCTAAGGTGTTACCTATATTATTTTATCTCTGTATACCACAGTGCGGTTCTTTGTGTTTGATAATGGCTTCACATAACCCTTTTTAACTAATATAACATCATGGCATTGCAGTTATTCACACATAAAATTTAGGCATAAAAGGGACCATAAAACTTCTTGTTCTATTGCAATTTCTCATTTCAGACCCAGTTTACCCCGTAAATAACCCTGCTGGCTGTTACGCCAATGGTCAGATCCAAGCTCACGGAGACCGCTGGAGAGAGGATGACTGTACCTTCTGCCAGTGTATCAATGGAGATCCTCACTGTGTTGCAACAGCCTGTGGACAGAGCTGTTTGAATCCTGTCAAAGTCCCTGGAGAGTGCTGCCCAGTGTGTGAAGGTGAGATCTGTATTTCCGCAGTTATGCTTCATTCTGTCATGGCTACTTCTTACTTGGTAATTCCTAATTTACTTTATAATGTTGGAGGATTGAAGTAGCGGGTACAGCATGTCCTGTGACTTAATAAACTAGTGGTGGTGGGGCGGGGGGAAGGTAGCTAATTTTTAAATTCTGACTACAGCATGGTTTAACCACAACTGCATGTGCTCTACTCTTGGTCCAGTAGAGTATAGTGAGAGGTCATTTAAGATCAGCATTGTTAACTAATTTTACTTAGTTATGCTTACAGCTTTAATAATAAATATAGGAGGAGTTAGAGGATCAAAATGTTCATCAAAAGGTATTACTGATAATTGAATTATTCTTTATTTCTTATTCATTGGTATCATTTAGTTACAATTCAGAATCTTTGCACAATATAGTTTGACATTGGACATAATTATAATATGAATAAAACATAATTATTTCAGTGAAGCTTACGAAGGATTATTATTATCTGGGAGATAGATTTTAATCTTTAGAGTTGAAAATTTAATTACATTTTGTGGAAATAGATGCATCTTGTATAACAGACTGGGATTTTAACTTATCTATGTGGCAAACACTTGCCCAGCTTGGCAATGAAAATGTGAAGGTTCGCAAACTAATGCATTTAAAAAAAAAAAAAAAATCTGTATGTTCAGTTGCATTTTCTGGAGTAGTTGCTCATCATGAAAAATATCAGATCACTTAGTTTCTAAATCATAATTCTGGAAGAAAGCTCTACAATATGTTTGGTAAAGATCTACAAGCAATGAAATACTTTCCAGGTGCAGTTTTTCCTCAGAGGAATTAAATCCCCTCAGTGTCAGCCATATGATGTTACTCTGCGTAGTGCCCCATTAAATCTGCATAACTATAGCTTAACCTTAATTTTGCAGTGTAGTATATGAGCAGAAGTGTTTACTGAATAGAAGCTCAAACATTACTAATGTTGCACCAATAGCTTAAACCCACTGTCCTGTGCTCTCCATTCTGTTCTTTTTTTTTCCATCCTTTTGCACCTCTTATCCACTACTGTTCAGTGTAGAAAACCAAAATCCATACCTCGTGTGGGTTGATTTCTGGGATCACTATGTTATACAGTATCATATTTGCAAGTTATTTGAGAAGAGGGTGCAAGGCATAATGCAGCATAACTTATGTTCAATAAATGAGTAAAATGAATATAAATTTAGCAAGTGATTTTGCGAAAGCAGTTTACCAGTCATCGTAAGGGTAAACATACCTCATTTTAGACTTTCCTTTTATTGCCTCCAAGTTCTCACTCACTCCAGCTGACACTGGGAACTGTTTGGTCCACAGAGAATATACCATAGTGAAATAATGTTTTTTTTATAGATCGGTTTAAAACGACCATTCTTAAGTTATATTTTGCATATTCATCATAAATGTAGTTTATTTTTCTTCTCTTACATGTATTGTATGCTAGATTTTTTAATTAAAATATAGCTGTTTTTTTATGAACTAGTTCACTTTTCTGGGACTTGTACAGAATGTAGGAAACAAATATTTTTCTGCTAGAATCTTAATTATGCTTCATCTCTAAAGCAGGAGGAAAGAATGATGCCTATTGAAAACTTTGTTTTATTTTTGTTAATGTAGTTGCTGAGGGACCAATTAAAGCCTGTATTTCCACTTAAAAAATAGCCATCATATCAAGAATAATAAGACAGAGACTTAATATGCTTATCGCTGTTTTTAAAGTATGCATTTATTTCTCATCAGACTTTTGTTTACAATTAAAAGAAATCCAGCATGCCAGCAGCCAACTTCGATTGTGTGAGCTTAATTTAAGTATGTCAGATATTAGCTCTTTAGTATGTGAACCAAAATATTTAGTCAAAGATGTTTCTAACATTTATTTTATTTTGAGTGTTGAGGGATAGAATGCCTTGTGGGCCACAGAAGTGACTGACAAATTCAAGTCAATGCTGTCTGTGGATCTGGCCTGGCAACAGCTCATCTAGAGTAAATTTTTATTGGTATAAGTAACTTGTACTTTTCCCCTTTGTCTTTCATCTAAATACTGCTGCAACTACAATTTTGCCAGTTCAGTTATTTTCTGGCTGTTCTATAATCAGCTTAAATTAAAGGAGATTCCTGTTCCTATAGAGAAGTTTACATTCCTGCAGCGGAATAAGGATGAAGTTCTTGAATTATACTTTCGGAAAAAAATTGCAGTTGAGATCAAGTATAATGTTGTAGAAATTCTGTGAACACAGGTTCTTGAAATGTGACATAGGAGCATGTCCTGGTTTGGCCAGAGAAGTTCAAATTTTGAAAATGTTTAATCACAAAAAAGTTAGATACCTGCTCCAGTAAGTATCCCAAGAAGTGTCAGCACATGAATGTATTAAATTCTTTGAACACAGTGATTCCAGACCAAGTTAGAATATTCCCACTCCTTAATAAAGACAATTGTGGTGCTATTATGACAACTGAGGAAACTGGAGTGCAACGACGGGAGACACTGGAGATGTACAGATGTATATATAAGTTTCTAATTTAAAGATAAAGGAATGGTAATTTTAATGCAAATTATTACCATGGAGAGTCTCTTTGTATCAGTTTTCCACAGTAAACCCTGTTTAATGAGTCTTCACACACTGGATACATATCTGTAGTGTGTTCTTCTATGTGTATAGGTAGCCCACGTGATACACATTTGAATGTTGATTGGACATCAAATTCCAAGCAGTTAGAAATATGTAACTTTCTGAATGCTTGTCTGGGCTTTGCTGGATTTGCAGAAGAGGGTGATTATTCAGCTGCCCCCAGCCCCTCCTGTACCTCCATCTTCTCTGCTGATGCAGGAGGGGGTGGCCAAGCGAAGGGCTCCAGCCCCTTTACGCTGGAGTAATGCATGGCTTTAGTCTTCAGATCCATGGACAGCCTTTCTTGAGTGGCACTGTGGCTGGCATCTGCTAGCATCTGTGCTGGGTCCAGGTCTGCTTGATGTTTTCACTAGCAAACCTGCAATCTCAGGTAGAAGCTGAATTTATTTAATCTCCAGACAACAAAACTAGAAAGGGCAGCCAGTATCTTGGAGAGCAGAGTATGAATTTATGTGTGTTTCAAAGCAGAAAGTAGGTAGAAAAATGTTGACTGAATTCAGCAAGGGAAAATCCACCGGGCTGTGTTTGGAGGAGGTTCTTCACGAGTCCTGACTCCTGGAAAACTGCTATTTAACATTTTCCCTGAGAAGTCTGGTGATGAAAGGGCAGAAGTCGAACATAGATTAGCAGGGCCTTGATAAGGCAAATACCATGCTGAAATTATGGTCACAAGTACAGTTTGCAAGACATGAAGTAATTGTCTTGCTCTCTTTGCTATGAGTAAGTCTGACATACAAGGCCCTCGGTCCTTTTGTGGACATTGTTCCTCTGAAAAGGATGCAGGCAAGAGTCTGAAGGGGAGCTATGAGCATAGTCTGAGCTCTGAAAAATGTGTCCTAGGAGAACAGATTGAATAAGTTGGGTTGGTTTAGCTTAAAGAGGAAATGATGAAGTTGGATTGAGAAGATAGTAGTCTTCAAGTGCCTAAGAGGTTGGTGCAAAGAGAAAGGAAGGAATACATTCTGCAGTATCTTCTGAAGATAGGACAAGAAAAAATGAATCTGAGTTGCAAAAGGGAAGATGCATGTTAGTGGAAGGCAGAAAGTTGTTGAGGAAAACAAAATTCCTTCTGTGGAATGTTTTGACTGAGATTATCATTTTGATTCATTCAGGGAATCACAGTTTGTATTTTCAGCCTCAGTGAGAGGAGATGCTCTCAGGAAATTGCATGCATAACTGAAAGCAGTAATAATAGTTCACGTGCAGTTTTCAGTGTTTATGCAGGTGACAACTGTTGCTCAACAATATACTGTTGTTGTTTTTTCTTAAAGTAAACATCAAAGTGATCAAAGGACTTTTGGCAAGACCTCTGGTTACAGTATGTCCACCCCTGTCACTCCTTGCCAGTTTTCTGACACAGCGATGCATGTGGGCATGCTTGTGCAAGATGTGCATAGATAAAAGCCCAGGATGGGAGCAGGGGGGTGGCTGAAAGGGGGGAGAGCGTGTCTGAGCAGGGGGAGAGACAGAAAGCAAGGGCCATGGGATAAGGCGTGAGGATAGAGAGAGATGGGGGAGGCAAGACAGGGTATTGTCAGACACTGAGACCAGAGGATAAGAAGCTGCAGAGCTGGTTTAATAAAATAGCTTTTAAAGGCAAAGCCCAGAACCTTGCTAAAATGCTTTGAACAGCATTCTTCTCCCTCTGGAAAAGGGAGCTCTCTCTTCCCTTGCAGAAAAGGGTTGATTCCAGACAAACCCCAGAGGTTTTCTGTGCCGTTTCTTCCTTCATCAGCCAACCCCCACTCTTGAGCTCTTCAGTCTATATTGCTTTTCAAGGCAGGCACCTCCTTTCTCTGGTGAGAGCTGGGAAAAGCAGGCCCATCACATTCTGTAGATCCAACACAAAGAATTAGTTTTACGCTTGTGATGGATGCTTCTATAGAGCTTCTATAGCTGCTGTAATGATATTGGTCATTTGGGATTTGCCCTTGTTTTCTTAATCTATTATCTACTTAGTCTGTTTTTTCTTTCTTTGTTTTCTAGACCGTCTTCATAAAAAGCCAAGGCTTAGGTAATCACACTAGCCCTCTGTGCTTTCCCCACAGTTTTAGAGCCAATGGCTTCTCGCAACACACAGAAGTCTCAAAGATAACACATTTCTACAGATTTAATAAAAACAGACAGCTAGGTAGAGGGGAATGTGATTCTTAAGTGCCACAAGGGACTGTGAAGTTCTGGCATGCACTTGTACTTCGTTACTCTTCAGGTTCTTCACAGGAGCTGGTCTGGGTACCTGTCCTGTTGTAGGAAATGGATCCATAGAAAATCAGGCTTTTGTTAGTGCTGCTGCTCACAGAACTGTTTTGCTTCTCTATTGGGTTAACATTTGTTTAATTTCCTAAATAAAATGGATGTGAGTTTAAGGAGCAATTCCATTTTTAATGAATTAAAAAAAAAAAATGGATACTGGAACTTCAAATAGATATTTACTGTCAGTATGTGATAGCATATGAATAACACCAAGCAAGCTACAGTGATAGAGATAACCATGTCTCCCTCAGGCCATCTGCAGACAGCGATCTGCAAATAGGAGTGATAGTTGTGTTCACAGGAAATAAGTATTGGTAGGGTAGTAGGAAAACGCTTGGTTCTTTGAAAAGATGATAAATACAAGTGCTCAGAACTGGCATCGATGCCAAAAATGTCCCCTAGGAAAGTCTAAGGTCAATTACATTCCCTTGTTTCTCCCACAGGCTAAGGCTATAGATATGGAAAGCTGCAGCAAAGTCGGTTGATGTACAGTAGTTGGCCATCTCCCAGCGAGTCGTTCTGCGTGAGAGCCCTCAGGTACAGGTGGAAGGGTTCCAGCATAAACTGTGAATGAGAAATTAAGTGTTAGGCAAGGTCTTCTCAGAGGATTTTCATGAATAAGGCCTGCATTACTTTGCTGTCATTATGGCTGACACTTTATCTTCACAAAAAGAAATTAACATTTTCATCAATAAAGGGCTCCAAACTCTAGCTGAGACGTAATTCAGTTCAGTTCCTTTAACGTGTCCAACACTTCATTAAGTAAAAACAGGCAGCACAGTCCCGTGAAAAGAAATTTGATTCATTCACGATGAAGTCAGTGGTAAAGAACAGCGTTCACCAGGGTAGGATTTGGGCCCAGGCATCTACTTAAAGCATGAAGTGTAAGTTATTGTTCAGCATCAGCGCTGTAGGTCTGGACCAGTCTTTTCATCAAAGTCAATTAAGAGATGCAAACGCAGTGCTGTAGAGAATTGAGCTTATGTTTGCCAGATCATGGTTTAGTATAGCTTTTTTAGACAAGACGGCTGAGACTGTTGAACCACACAGCCCGGGGTGCAATGAAACCTGCTGCCAATAAAAGGCTTTCTGAGTTTAAGAAAGACAGGAATGTTAGACTGGTATAAAATAATCTTTTCCTGGTTTTCAGTGATATAACGTAAAGTTCAGTGGAAGACTGTTGAAAGGATAAATAATCAGGGAATCCTAGTGAATATATNNNATATATATATATATATATATATATATATATATATATATATGTCTCAATGCAGCTAAGGATGTCTTGTTTTTAAAGAACCTCGTGGATCATCTAATTAATTCTTTTCAGTGCCTACAGCTTTCATAGATTTGGCCCAGATGCACACTAATTTAGTGTTTGTAACTCCATCTAATAATGATAACTGAACGGCCTTCTTATCTACATGGATATTTCTTAATAAATAAGCTTAATGGATTCTGCTTTAATAAATGTCGTTGTTTCTCAGTGTCACTCCACATAAAGTTGACCAAAAAAACCTCATGAGTATTAACATATATTTGAAGGGAATACATGCCTACTAAACTGAAAACTGGAAGAACTGATTGCAACAGACAAAAGCTTTTAAGTTAGCATCTTGGGAATAGAAAGTTTGTGAGTATTTTGGTTGCATCACTGCAAAAAAGACTCCTTCACACACAGGCAGCACTGGTTCACAGGAGGCTTCTTCAGGTTTCAACAGTAAAAATAATCTTGGATTATAATAGTTACTTTGAGGAAAAAAATATGTATTTAAGTAGTTTCAGGTTAGCAGTATGAATAAAATTTGAAATTATCAGTCTTTCTGCCAAATTGAACCATGTGTTTGGAAGTATTAATGAATATATTTTCACAGTTATTTCATTGTGACATTAGAAAATTTTCACATCTTAAGTCCTTGCATACGTTTTATGTTATGTGATGCAGAATTGTTAAACACTGGTAGTTAACACAAACAGCTAAACACTGGGAAAAAATTCCTGCAAAGCATTAAGGATTTCAAACCCAGGAAGGAAATTCTCTTGCTCTGGACTTGGGACTGATATTTTTCATGTAATGGACTGGAGGGGCGGGGAAGCCTGGAATGCTAACTATGAGGATGGAAAACATTTAGTCACTCTTGGAATGATATGAATGTTTTTACAGGAAGCTTAAGTAAACACACATGCTGCTGCTTAGTAGGCTGCAGTTAACTTTTTTGGACAGCAGACAAAATTCAAACAAGTATATAGACTCCAATGAAAGGCTGTTGAGCAGCACACCCTTCAGGACCAGTTTTTAGCCAGTTATCAGGTAAAACGTTTGGTAAGAAGTTAGACTACTGTTCGCTTACGATTTTTCTTAATTTCTGTAGTAAACGCTTGAATGCATTGATGCTATTTCTGTAAGTCAGTTGATGCAGGTTTTGTAGGATCAGAACAACTTAATCCTTTTAGAGACAGCTTGTGGTATAAAATACTACAGAAGAGGGAGCTATTTCACTTTCCCCAAACACAGGCATGCTCTTTATTACTGGTATTAGAGGTCTTTCTTCATGTGTAGAACGTGATTTTGACTCATTTTTCTTTCGTCCCTCCCTCCCTCTCCCAGAATACAGTTTCATTTCCTACTCCCTATAAGATGCTGAGCTGCCTATAATCCTGTTCTGTTGCACTTACTCTTTGCACGTGGCTAACACTTTCTCCAAGCATTGGAGGGCTGTTCACTGCCAAATCTGAATGCACTGCTATTTTATGTGAGTCGTCTCTCTGGGGTTAAAAATAATTGTAAATTAAATGAGTACACCTCAGAACTATGTTTTGAGTTTGTGGCTGAGCACAATAAGACCTTTATGCAAAGTTTCTTATTGTTGTCCCTCTCAATAAAAAAAAAAAAAAAAAGAAACACAAAAACTTCATAGTTAATTATTGTTAAAAGTACTGGAAGTATCAGTGGGCAGAATTTATTTATGGAATTAATTTATTTGTTTTCCTATTTATACTGGAAGACTTTTGTGGGGTTTTTGTGATCAATAATGCTGGTCCATAAAGG
>VXAA01000830.1:98166-111610 GCA_013399115.1 Anseranas semipalmata | reverse complement strand
CGCCCAGCCTTCCTGGGCTCCTTCTGCCCTACATAACAAAAAGGATGGCTCTTGCTACAGAGATGTTACAATTTAAGGTCATAGTTTTCTCTTTCTACTGAGAGGCTCTTCTGAATCTGCTGCTTCCTCCTCATATTCTGTTGTTTAGGTTATTTTGTAAAACTAGACATGTCCCATTCTTTTCCCTCTTATAAAACTTAACAATTCTGGGGAGAGATGGATTGATGTCAAATTATCTTTACAGGCCAAATTATTAACGTTTTCCTGTACTGGCCTCATAAGACATTTATATGTTCCATTAACTTCCCTTCTTCCTGCTTCTCTGGAAAGTGATGTTTCTTCACATTCATAAGTAGAAACATCCAAATGGATTGGAGCATGATGGCAATTTGTCAGAACAATTCATTTTATTCTCTGTATAGTTCCCAGGGAAAGTAAGATTGAAATGCAGCAAAAGGTGTGTGTGTGTGTGTTACTATCCCAGGATTCTGTGGTAACACACACTGTCATTGTGAGGTCCAACCTGAGGTGGATTTCAGTAGAACTTTGGAAACTTCTATCAAGAAAAAAGACAGGCTTAAAAAAAACCATTCAGCTACTCTGCCTCAGTGTCACAGTTCTAGACGCACCATGGATACAAAGGTGTTTATGGATCCATTATTTATTTTCTATAGGCCCATGTTTTATGAACTCGATCTTTACATTTTATTTTGCGGTATTTCAAAAAAAAACAAACAAACAAAGAAAAAAAAAACACCGAAACTTGTAATGTATTTGGAAGTCTTCTTTCGTTCCCCTTAATATGTTTTTTGGATTTTTTTCACCTATATTTACAAAGCAATTAGTGAGTAAAATTTGCATTCCCTCTCAGAATTACCTATAAAATGATGATTTGGATACCGACAGCAGTGACGTTTGTATGGCTGCCTAGTCATGTTGTTAGAAGTTCAACCAGAAACAAGGATACTTGGTAACTGGTAGCATGAAATTCCTGGTGCTTAGGTATGGGTTTCTTGCTATTAGTTAGATGAAAGCCTATTTGTATTGTAGCCATAGTTTTTGTTCTAAACAGTGTGTTATAATGTATGATATGCTATGTAGGAACTTGACAAAAGCTCTTACATAGCAGCTGAGCCGGAGCAAGCTCTGAGTCCACTACAGGTGCTGTTTGACTTAGCGTAGCTCTTAACAAACAGGATTCAATGAAATAAAGGTAACTTACGGTTGTCTGAACAAGTCATACACACGGTATGTGGGGCAGCTGAAGTATCATTTATATGTCCAGCAGTAAATTGGAGATAGTCCAGCTGGGTAATGTGAGATCTACAGTCATTCAAAACATGAAACAGATGCACAGAAAATTTGCTGCCTATTGTTTTTCTACACATAGTCATTAGAAGCCATGATTACACTGTAATTTATGAGGGCTTCTCCCAGGGATATGTGGTGTCATTTCTTGGGGAGGAGAAAGATTCATTTCTTTATCAAGTTGTTGCTATCTATTCAAAATAATACTTAAGCTTTCTCTAGGCTGATCATTTATAAGATACACAACAAAGTTTTTCTGCTTCAATCTATCACATAATTCTAATTCCCAGTCACCAGAATATAGTGATAATCTACAGTTCCCTTTACAGTTCCCTGTACAGTTCCCTACAGTTCACGTTACATTTTGAACCTCCGTGTTAATGTCAGCTACACTGGCTAAGATTTGTCTTTTCTTTTCCTTTTCATTGAAACCCATCAAGATTAAGTTTATTTTTAATAGCAGTGAAGCCATAGATGTCTTCTAGCATTGTGGATAACTTGAAAGCACTAGTGTGTTTACCTGGTAAAAACAGCACTATGCAAATTCCTGAGCTTGGGGTTGGAGTTTGTGCATCTTTGGGATTCTGCAGCTGAGTTAATTTATGTGGGTGCAAGTGATGTCTGAACATAGGTTTAAAGCATTTGGTCCTAAATTAACCTGTGCAGCAACAGGTGGGATTAAGCAGCAATAACAGTAAGAAATATTATGAGCACAAATAATGTTTATGTTTGCAACATCTTTAATTTTTTTAAAGGAGAAATGATCTATTCCACAGGTATGCCAAGTTCTGCTTCAAGAATCTGAGCAGCAAGAAAAATATTTAGCAAAATAAAATAGTCTTATAGTTTTTAAAAAGGAGAGGTTTGGGAAAAAAAAAAAAAGATCTTGGTTCAACATACCTATTTTTTACAGCCAAGACTGAAATTTCACTTTCTATCTCTGTGATTATTCCACTGACACAGTAAATATTTCTGATAATGCATGAAAGGGAAAACTGACAACATGCTCAAACATTCTTTAAACATGTTTATAAAAATGCAAAAAGACTGTGCAAACTTTTGTTTTCTCTTTTTCAGTTTCTTTGGATAGCAGAGAGATTGTAGCAACAGTAGTATCCGGCCCTTCTAAAATACATCTCAAGTCTTGTAAGGGGGTCAGATCTCATAAGACTTCTGCCCCAAGAGGTTTTACTAAATGTCCAAACTGTTTAGATATTTATTCTGTCCATGTTTTTGAAGTTAGCCTGTCAAACCAACTAAAGAACAAACAAAATATACGGCTCTCACAGGACTCCATTGCTGGAAGAGAAGCCTGCATTTTAGGATGTATCCATATTAGAAAACGGTCATCTTCTTGAACGTGTCTCTGTTTGCTTAAAACTCACATTTTAGTATTTATTCTATTAAAATTCTGAACTTATTATTTTCATGCACCTTTCCCACCACAGTGGAAGTGTTTTTGAAAATCAGTATTATCTTCTGAAATCTCTATCATATTGACAGTGGAAATGGTGATTCATGTAATTTTTATGCACATATAAATACATTCTGGGAAATGTGGTTCTTCAGTGCCTTATCATTAAAACACATTTAAAAGTGTGTCCAGTTGATAAGTGTTGCAGAATATGGCTTGTACACTGTATTAATCTGGTGATCTATATAGTGTTTTGGTTTATATTTTGCTTGCTTTTACACCCATATTCAATGGTGAGAAGGCACATCTGTGGAGATCTACATGAAGATTCGTTTTTCAGTTGATTTTACTTACTAAATAAAACGCGGTTGACATAAGTATGTTCTCTGATTCCACGCACTAATCTGGTTTTTCTGTCTTTTCCAGTTGTAAAAATTAGATACCTCATTACTTTAAAAAAATACAGCAATATTTACAGTTGATTATTTGTTTTTTTTTTTTTCATTATCTTATATATAAGGAAATCTCTGATGTCTTTGTTCAGACACTTTGTAGAAACAGAACTTTATTTTCATTTTCTTTGTTTATTTTTTAACTTAAATAGAATAGATATTTCTGATTCCTTCAGGTTCTGTATATTTCCTTCTCTCCCTCTCTTTATAATACGCACACACTTCTAGGTAAGTGTCAGATGCATTGATTTTTCCCTCTAGGAGCACATCACTATCTTCTTAATGATTGACTGCCTGGCGAAATTGAAAGGAAAAAAAAAAAAAAAAGAAAAAGAAAAAAAAAGAAAAAAAAAGAAAAAAAGAAAAAAAAGAAAAAAAAGAAAAAAAAGAAAGTCTTACCCAGAGCCCACTGAAAGTAGTGAGAGTCCTTTAAATACTCTGTCTTTGGATTCAAACCAAAGACACAGATTTGCCTCTAAGGTTGCAACCTATCAATGAAACCTGAACCTTTATGCTTGGAATCACCTATGAGGTAGTGAGCAGATTGTTTGTTGCAAAAACAGGATGTTTCTGCAAATAACTCTGAAATGCATTCCCCCTGCCACCACAAAATTGTTAAGGAGATTTTGAATTTTTTATGATGTGACCATGCAGTAATGTGCCTAAATATGTAACTATTATTGTATCTATTATTGTATAGCTATATAGAATACCTATGTTTCATTTGTAGATATTTGCCAGGAGTTAATGTGGCACATAGATTAATGATTAAAATAACAGCACCAAAATCTTTAAATGTTTTGAAAATCTTGCATTTTGCTGTCATTTCTTCTCAGGGACCATATCTGTGAACACATTACGTACTCCATATACTGCACCAGGAGAAAGTGAAATCCTTGACTTGGATGATGACTTGTATCTTGGAGGTTTACCAGAAAATAAAGCAGGCCTCATCTTTCCAACAGAGGTGTGGACAGCACTTCTCAATTATGGATACGTCGGCTGCATTAGAGATTTATTTATTGATGGTCAAAGCAAAGATATTCGACAGATGGCTGAAATTCAAAGTACAGCTGGAGTTAAGCCCTCATGCTCAAGAGAAACTGCAAAACCATGCCTTAGCAACCCCTGTAAAAACAATGGTGTATGCAGGGATGGGTGGAACAGATATGTTTGTGATTGCTCTGGGACGGGGTACCTTGGCAGATCTTGTGAAAGAGGTAGGTTCCATGAGAGGGCCATGTTTTTACTTTAATCATCCTGCACAATGTTTAAAATGGTAAATTATCATTAACTCTTCTGAGGCAGAAAAAGTATCTTTGATTTCATTTGGTGGAGATGGAAATGGAGCCCTGCTCTAGACTGAAAGAAGTAACGCTAGAGGAAAGACCTTAGATGACTTTTTTAGATGCATAGATATTAGTTGACTATGACAGAATTAGTACCTGCTAAACGGCTAAATGTCTCTTGGAAAATGTCTCTCCTTTTGTCATTATACATTGATGAGTTATGCAAAGATTTGTAAAAGTAATTTCAATTATTATTGCATTACTGAATGCACATTCCAGTTCCAAACTGAGGTCTCATTTTCTGCCACTTTACATCAATAACACTGTGTAATTAAATTTAATTTAGAATGCCACAGTATCACTTAAATTCATGGCCAGAACTTCAGCCATGAATCAAAGCAAAAGAATCAGTGTAGATATCTATATTTCTTACT
Organism: Anseranas semipalmata; assembly: GCA_013399115.1. Lineage (NCBI taxonomy): Eukaryota > Metazoa > Chordata > Aves > Anseriformes > Anseranatidae > Anseranas > Anseranas semipalmata. The sequence goes on along the minus strand of VXAA01000830.1, from coordinate 106,713 downwards.
TCATATTTTTCTAAAGCTCCTAGTTCCCAAAGAAACTGTTTCTACTCATCTTAATTCACTGAATTCTCTTCCCTAGAAAAGGTAAATGTAAAGTTGACAAACACCATTTATTTAATTGAAAAGGTGGATAGTAGAAGGGAAAACAGAAGTTGAGGTTAGTTAGTCTATAGGAAAAAAAAATCTATAATTTAATGAATGGTATGGAGTATGCCAATGAAAGATTTTAATACAAGTAGTACAGCAACAATAAAAAAGCTTAGTTAATATTTTAGGTGTTTATTTGTATTCCAGTTGGAATAGGAAATGTTTGAGTGCCAGAAGTTGTACTTTTGTAAAGTCTCACATTGCAGTTGAGAGAGTATAGTTTTCTTCAAGCTGAAAGCTAAGTTTCAAGATTATTGGCTGGCATCTTAAGTTATGTCCATCTAGCTTGATTCATTAAGGTAATAAGATAAACCAAAAATGTATTATTTAAAAATAAAAGCCTGATGTTTAAGTTCACAGAATCACAGAACGTTAGGGATTAGAAGGGACCTTGAAAGATCATCTAATCCAATCCCTCTGCTGGAGCAGGAACACCTAGATCAGGTCACACAGGAACGCATCCAGGCAGGTTTTGAATGTCTCCAGAGAAGGAGACTCCACAACCTCTCTGGGTAGCCTGTTCCAGTGCTCCATCACCCTCACTGTGAAGAAGTTTCTTCTCATATTTAAGTGGAACCTCCTATGTTCCAGCTTGTACCCATTGCCCCTTGTCTTATCGTTGGATGTCAAGAAGAGCCTGGCTCCACCCTCCTGACACTCACCCCTTACATATTTATTAATAAGGTCACCCCTCAGTCTCCTCTTCTCCAAGCTAAAGAGACCCAGCTCCCTCAGCCTTTCCTCATAAGGGAGATGCTCCACTCCCTTAATCATCTTTGTGGCTCTGCACTGGACTCTCTCAAGCAGTTCCCTGTCTCTCTTGAACTGAGGGGCCCAGAACTGGACACAATACTCCAGATGTGGTCTCACTAGGGCAGAGTAGATTTGTATGTTAATAGATGTGTGCATTTATGTGGAATTAATATCACAATATTATTAGCATTTGAATATAAATTCTCAGTCTTCTTTATTTTCTTTTTCTTATTTTTCGAATATATAAGTCTTTGGCTCTTGGCCAGTGATTTTGACATCTCCAGATTGTTGTGTTACTGATGGAGTGAAGCTGGCAGAGGGCATAACCGAGCTGCCTGATGTATGACAAAAGCCTTCTGTTAAACGTGTCTGGTGTACCACCCTGTGGCAAAATTCTGCTATTACATATGGTAGAAGTGAAAATAGGACTTGCATCTTTTCAGCTCGAGAGCTAGGATGCATGTACAAAAAAAACATGCAGATCTGCAAAGAACTTAAAAGCAGGCTTCTTCATACCAATTTCCCATAAATATATTTGACAGGTGGTAATATCGTAAAAACCTTTTAGCCTCTTTTATTTCACATACTTTATTTTTAGCCATCTTCCAATATAGAGCTTGATTTCCCAGCACATTCCCCTGGTGGGAATAGTGATGCTAGAAAGGTGTAATTGGTTTCTCTACAGTGGTGTTTGGTTCTTGTTCAACAGAAATCTGTGTGGCAGTTCAGAAAGTATGTTATCTTTTCCTCCTCTTCTTGGGTTTCCAGAGGAAACCACACTGAAAGGAGATCTCCTTCCAGAAATATTCATATACCAAATGGTCATGTATTAATGCAATTATAGATTTGGGGATTCTAAAAGCAATGTGTTGGAATCCTGCCATACAAAGTTATTATAACTTCTACCCATGTACAGTAACTAATAAACTATTGTATTTGGTGCTGTAAGTAATACAATTATAATTGTTCAAACTAATTTAAGCAAAATAGGAACATGTTCATTTCAACAATACTGTTCTACACAGAAGGTAATTGTTAGAATAAAATATTAGAGATTAAGGAACTGGGATATTTAAGGTTAAATGATTAAGATATCTGCAGTAAACTAAAGTATGTAGCTACCATTTAGTACAGTCATTTATTTTTTATATTATTTCCCCCAAAAATAGGAGTTCTAACATCCATGTGTGGATGCATCGTGTATAAAGCAACATCCGAAATAAGCTTGGTGCACAAAAACCATGGAACACACAACTTAGTTCTATTTTAATTTCTGGATACTTAATATTTTTGTATATCTATGTACTTCTTATCATGTTGCAAGTTATTCTTGATGTTTTGCTTGATTCTTTGTAAGCTTAAACATCAGTATAATCTATAGATTAGCTTTAGTAGATTATGGAAACTATAGCAGATGGACAGACAGCTGTCACAGCAGTATAATTTGGTTTCCTATCTTACTTCCATTGTGCACCACAAAAGGTGACTGCCTTTTGCAGGTGTATACTTTTTACTGGACAGCTAAGAACAATGCACAAGAGTAAATTCATCAAACAGTGGTAAGGAAAAAGTAGGTCTGCAAAGAAAGATTTATCAAAGTGTCATTTCTGAGGAGAAAGTATATTTCAATTTGTGCCTGTGTATATGTACACACTGTGCATGCAAAGCACCTGCATATACACATATACATTAAATAAATATAGCTTTCATTCCTCTGCATTATCTCTGGATGTTTTAAATTAAAACAAACAAACAAACAAAACAACAACAACAAAAAAACACAGGTGATACAATGACAGATTTTTATGAAGAATCGTGTGTTATCTTCAAAATATGATTGTAGAAATTCTATCTCTGTTTTGGATTAAATAATTAGTCCTGTGTGTTTAAGTTCTAGCACCTTCTACACTGTGTAGCTTAGGACCTCAGTCCTGAAAAAATACCACTGTAGAAATTCGGATGAATCATTTCGCCTTCTGTTTACAGATTATCCAGTAATTAATTGCATATCAGGTATTGTTCCCATCAGGTCAATGGAAAGGTTCCTCATCATTTACCAAGGCTGAAGCATTGGGCCCAGATGGATTAAAGTAGCCTTGATAGCAAACATACAAACAACAGTTAGCTGAGTGTTGTGTATGCACAAGTGAATAAAGCAAAAACAAACAAACAACAACAAAAGTTTGAGTCAGTAGCCATTGATATACTTGAGCCCACACAATTTATAGGATTGAAATTATAGATATATATCAGTGAGTGTCTTCAGGGCGGGATATCATTGCTTTACTGGTAAATAATACTGGTAAATACTGGTAAATAAAAGAGGGTCAGAGAACAAACCTGAACAGCTTCTGATTGTTCACATACTTCCTGACATAGCTCTGGGCTTTATCATCTATCACTTTAAGGCAAAGTTTGTGTATGATTTGGTAGACGCCACACACCAAGGATGATTTCATGCTTTAAAAATGTCTCTGTGGGCTGCATAACAGTCCTCATATTTTCAAAAACTTTGAAACTGAAAAAATAGGAAAAAAAATAATAATTCTGTCTTAGGACTTCGGAGGCACCGCAAGGGGTCTAGAGGATACAAGTTCCGTTTTATTTATTAATAAAGATGCAGCAAGCATCTATGCATCATGTTAAAAAAAAAAAAAATTAAGAGGAAGAGCACTGAAATTTAAATTCCTGGTCCATAGTTCTTACACTTCAACTTAAATAGCCTGTGGATTGATAAATAGTATCTATTCAGATATTTGTTTCTCAGAGTATTTCTGAGGTGTGGGAAACAAGTGTGGGAAAGTTTCATGAACTTTCCTCAGTCTCTACAGTGACTTAAGTAATCCCAGCCCATGTGAAAAATGAGGATCCTGAATCTCCTCTCATACCAGTATTAGCTGGTGCATTCTTGATGATTGGCATGGAGCTGATTTAAGTAATATCTTAATAGGAAAAAAAGAGAGAATCCAGCACTGGAGATTTTAATCAGAAACAAATTACAGGAATAAAAAAAAAAAAAAGGAGAGGAGAATCCTTCTGTGATTTTTTTTTTAGTATGGAAATAGCAAAGATTTTTAATGACAGGTTTATAAATATATTGAAGAAGGAATGTATGAGATCTTTTTTATCTCTCTATGAATGATATCTTACACTTATGTACTTATTTGCTGTTACCCCCAAAAAATGGTTGATAAAGTTTGATAATTTTTTTTCTGATTTTTTTTTCTTTTCATTGCCATGCTTCCCCACTGAAATGGTAGTAAAACTACTATTCTTTGCTAAGGAGGCTCTGACTCTTTCAACAAATAGCACATTCTGAGCTAGAATTATGCTCTATTAGCATTTAATCTGATGAAGCTTAATTAGATGAAGCTGAAAAAGAGGAAAAAAGACACTCTGTCAACCTTTACATGAGAAAAGCTATCACTGTAGATAAATCTTGATGAAATCCCTGCTTCCTGCCAGTTTTGTGGTGTTTGCTGTGATACCTTTATATCTTAGATAGCCTGTGACTTGGAGCTCCCCAGAAGCTTTTAAGTCATTCGATCTTCTGTTCAGTCTCCTTGGTTTGTTCTTGGAACATCTGTTTCCAAAATAGCTGGCACAGTAAGGTTTAGGAGGATTGAGTATCTAATCACATCAGGTCTGTTGGCCATGATGCTAAACACTCACAGGTCATCTCTGATTAAATTAAGACAGTTCCTTCTCTCCTTTTTCTGTCATTTTTTAAAAGACCGAATAATTATAGGAAAGCCAGCAAACAGTACCAGTGCTGATTCTAATAACTTTTATATTATCAGAAGCTAATTTATCAGCAAAAACCTTTAGTGTTGTTGAATGCTGTTCAATCTATAACATTTAATCTGATTTTCCTCAGTTTATGAAAAAACATGAACAGTACTAATGTCTCTTTTTAACAGACAATATAAAATACTTCTTGTTTTCTCTCATATTAGCATGTAAGTTAAATTTTTATGCTTGGACTTCTTTAGTTACCTAAATCATGTTTACTCTGATAAAGATCTTGGGAATTTTTTGTGCAAGACTAAACATTAAAATTTGGGAATTAATTGTAATCTCCCCCAGTCCCCGAACAATCAAAAAAAAAAAAAAAATCACCTCCCACCGTGAAGATTTTTTGACTTCAAGTCTCTCATTAGACTGGTGAGAATTAAGTATTTAATCTCCTTCATCAAAAAAGTTTATATTTAGAATATACAGAACACATGGTTAGAAATGTTCAAACCTGTAAATGCATTCTTCTAACCTGTTTTGTCTAATGGCTTTCACTACCAGTATTACAAATTCTTTTTTTCCAGCATCAAACTGTTTTCCACAAAATTTGCATTGGGTAAGCCTGGAACTATTAGTGAAGACACCATCTATCATTTTTTTTTGACTCCAATATGCCCACAAGGCTACAGTTGGAACATTTTGTCCTTTTTTCTTTGGACCATGTTGGCTGGATGTCCTATAGCATACAAGATATACAATGGAAACTGTTTTGACAAACTATGATGTCTTAAGCACTGATGTTAAAAAAAAAAAAAAAAAGGAAATAATTCTTATGTTATTTTAGTTATTATATTGATTAAACGTAATAAACAGTAATATCTGAGTTCCTTGAAAATATTATTGCATATAGGACCACAATACACTATCTCCATGTTACTGAGTCAAATTAAAGCACAGAGAAGCTAAATTAATTACTTGGCCAAGATCATGTGGCAGACCCAACAACAAAAATTAGAATCCCCCTAACTGCCCATCTAGATCCTTAACTGGTTGCATCGCATCTGCAACTGTCTGGTACAGAACATAGATTGCAGAGCTAGGCTAGGAAAGGTCTATAACAGAGAAATGGCATAATATATTGAATTCCAGACTGTGATTTGCACAAGAAAAATGCACATAAAACTCGTAATATTCATAGATTTGTAATCTTTTTCCTCTTTTTTTTTTTTTTTTTTTTTTTTTTTTTTTTTTTTTTTGGTCTATGGAGGAAATAAGTACAAATTCACACTTCCTGTGGCTTCCCTTAGATTTTATCTGCTACTTGCTCTTTTTGCTTGTTGCTCATTTGGGCTAGTATTGGGCAAGTAGACTTTTTTTTTTTTTTTTCCAGTGGGTTTATGTGGCCTCAGCATTGCATCTTTTTCTAACAAAGATTGGAGGTCTGGTGTAGTCCTCATCACCCAATACTTTACCTATTTCTAAGCTTAAGAATTTGGGGGTGGGTTAAAGAATGTAGGAGATAGGTGGAAGAAGTTAAAAGGTCTCTAGCAAATTAGTGGTTGGTAAGCAATAAGATATGAGTAAAACGGGGTGCATTCAGATAGTATATTTTGTCATTCGGGCAGTGGTTTTAGTTGTATAGTATGGTTATTGTTGTAAGGCTGCTGAGCCTACTGAAATGCCTGGCAGTCTGCCCACAGACAATTGAGTTTGAGCAAAGAGTGTTCCATGTTCATGCTTCCACCACAATGTGTCACTGTCCATGGGCCTGATAGTCATTTCCAAAGGTTGAGCTGGTACGCTGGCCACAATGCTTGATCATCCTGCTTTATTTTTCAGGAACAGATGTGGCCTTCACTTTCTATGAACTTCTGTGCCCTACTGTGAGCATCAGTGTGGTCTTTCTGCTTCCTTTCTTGTTACCAGCCCTGAGGCTGGGAGAAGACGGCTTGTGGCTGGTTGCTCTGGGGTCTAACAGACCACCACTGCTCTGTGCTAGAGAGTCTCTCTGGGAGCATTTTCTGCCATGTCTGAAACTGACAGTTACTTGTTTGTGTCAGGGGTTTTCAAATCCTACACTCAATATACCAAGTCCAGTCTTGATCCTAAGGTTGAGGCTATTGTCATGCCTGTACACGCGTTTTTGATTCTCTCACACCACAGTCATCATGGTTGTGAAGCAAACTGCTCTACCTAAACTACTGTTTCACCCTAATAACTTAAGGCTTCTTTTTGCTAACTGGTGATGATCATAACCGTGGTAGTAGCAATCCCAGTAAGTTTATATATTAAGTATCCTAAAGCACATATCTGGGTAGATGACAGTCAGACATGACCTTCTAAGAAGCTGTAATGTTTACCTGAATAGCTTTTACAGGCTTTGGTATATTTTGCATAGTACAGGCCCAGTTTAGCGATCATTTATTTACAGGTGATTTTACCCATCTGTTTGAAGATGTGTACATGAATGGTTGGTTCATTAAAAGGCCAATTGTGTTTCTTCTAAAAGCACCAAAATATCCCACTTAAGTAAAGTGTTTTGTTTTGTTTTGTTTTGTTTGTTTGTTTGTGTTTATGTTTCCCAGTAATAATTTTAATATGTAATTTTTCTGTGGATATATGTTTGCCACCTTGCATTTGAGCAACGTCAATAAATACATTATACTTCTTTAACAACTGATATTCTATTTTATGTTTTCAGAGGCAACAATTTTAAGCTATGATGGAAGTATGTTTATGAAAATACAGCTCCCTGTCGTGATGCATACAGAGGCAGAAGATGTTTCTTTACGGTTCAGGTCTCAGCGAGCTTATGGCATTTTAATGGCAACTACTTCTAGGGAATCTGCAGATACCCTCCGGTTAGAGTTGGATGCAGGACGAGTTAAACTAACGGTCAACCTAGGTAACAAACTCTTCCTCCAAGAAATTAGCATTTTCTTTACATTTTTCTTTTTGCTTGCAAACATTTATGAAACAGCCTGTTTTAACATTAAAAGTAAACTGAAATGATATATAAACACATGTTGATGCAACATTTGCATATGTACATATACACAAAAATACATGCCCATTATTATACTTTTTTTTTTTTTGCATTTTTATATTCTTTATATAGTCTTAACATACTCCATCACAGTATTTTTGTACTATTGTGCGTTCTAAAAAGAGAAGACTGGTTCATCAGTGGTACTTTTAGGCTAATATTTTTTTTTCATTGTGAAAAAATGGCGTCCCTCCTCAACTTCTTCATAGTAGCAATTCCACGATTTAAATGTACAAGCAGAAACAACATATACATAGGTCAGTCAATTTTAGGTCCACCAACTAATGTACAACACACATATATATCAAAAAATATCTAGTTTTAATGTTGAAAATCTTGCAATTAAGTATAATTTCCACTGATGGATTTCTTGGTCTCCTTTTTTTAGCTGTCAGTTCTGTAGTAAACCCATCTTCTATTTTTTAAACAATTCTGTGGTGGTATTTTTGTAGTATCGAAAAATAACACAACCCTTCAATGCCCAAAGACTGCGGCCCTCAGCAAACAGCCATGTGAACACAGGAGGCACAAACCCTTTTACAGAAAAGAAAAAAAAAAAAAAAAGAGAGAGAGAAAGAGAAAAGAAAATTGGTTTCCTGTTTTAAAATATGATGGATAAAAAGTTAGGTTATAGTTTTCTCTAGTTTAATAGTTAATAATAATAATAATAATAAATTAAAGTGCTTTCGATATGCTTATCTATAAATCCAAGTCATGACCTGAAGGAGAATAGAAGTACACCTTAGGAAAATGCACATTCAATGAAGTCATTCACATTCTGTGCAATGATATTTTTAAAAGGAATTAAGTATATATAAAAACATATTATTAAATAATCGCAGATAAAATGATTCCCAGAAAGTGTGAAA
>VXAA01000830.1:54951-94100 GCA_013399115.1 Anseranas semipalmata | reverse complement strand
GTCACCGGCCTCCACCTGGACATAGAACCATTGACCACTACTCTCTGGGTGCATCCATCCAGCCAATTCCTTATCCACCGAATGATCCACCCTTCAAATCCATATCTTTCCAATTTAGAGATCAGGATGTCATGTGGAACCATGTCAAAAGCCTTACGGAAGTCCAGGTAGATGACATTGGTCGGTCTAAATACTCAAAAGTTGTTTTTCTTTACAGTTTGTTTATAGCTTTTTTGTTATTACAAATGAACTTTCATGATTAGTTCCATCTCCCTTTGTTGCTTGCGTACTGAACAGATTTCTTTGAGCTTTTGGTACCTATTATGGTAAGTACTACAATACTTTCTTACCAGCACTCACTGTAGTTTTTCAACAACCAGATAATATTTCATAAGCAATTTCTGTGTTTTAATTTTTAGATTATGAAGAATTATTGCTCTAAGCAGCCCTTAGATTATGCTTTCTTATTAGATAACATAATGGATTTTAGTGGAACACACACAATTTGTTTCAAAGCAACAGCATGCAGAACTTGAGTCTTAACTTGCTAAAATCTAGTAATCTAGCCATAGTTCAATGGCTACCCTTTTGTGGCTTTCAGTCTACGGAGAGCTGGATGTGTATCAATCCTGATTTTATGTTCATAGAAGTAAATCTGGTTTTCATGTTTAGGAAAGCTGTTTTCAGATTTTTCCTTTCCTGTTGCTTAGAAATCAAGCATTTTAATGTAATTTCACTGGTGGGACTGAAATACCATTTATTATAACTAAAGTAGCAATAATACAGTTAAGATCAGGATGAATTTTTCTGGTTTGAATTTGGAGAGAGAACTTTAAAAAATATATAAAACCAAACATAAACAAAAATGATGTTTTGGCTGAGAAAAGAAAAGGGAAAAAATGAATGTAAGCACCTAGTTTCCTACATTGAATTGACAAACTAGTGAATAAAATGTTACACATCCTTTCCCATTCTCCTCTGAGTGCAGCCTGAGTGTCTTCTGCTCACTGCAGATCAAATGACCAGCACCATTGGCTAGTCAGAGCTCAGATTTTTGTAGCAATTTTTTCTGCACTTTGTCATAGCATAACTTCACCTTTAGCTAATGTCCTGTGTTGCAGAAGAGGTGGCATTTTGTGGTCTTCCTTTTATGAAATAAAGATATATATATTTTTTAATTTTCAAAATGTTAATAATATGTCAGGTTACTACTGAGCTTGTATCTCATTAAACATATTAAGGAGAATGTGTTCACATTATGCCATTTTTGTGGAACTGAGTGGCATGCTAAATTCAAACTTTTTTTTTTTTTTTTTTTTTTTTTTTTGCGCTAGCTTAAAAGATTGGTGTCGTTATAAAACTATATACCACTAGAAATTCCTTCCCATGTCAATCAGAAAATACCATTCCAGAAATGCTGGGTTTGTTCACCCTTAAATCACTTCAGTATATTCTTCAGACCTGCAGGTTTACAAAACAAAATTGTCCGTCAAGCAAGTGAAACAAATGGTCCTTTTAAAATGCAGGTACATTTATGTCAATGACCAACATGAGAAGAAAGCGGAAAACTTACATTATGAACAAAAATGGCTACTATTGTTTCTGTCTTAGTTTTTACAGACATTCATTTAAAAATAAGTCTAATGTAAGCGATGTTGGTTCAAACAACACAAATCCTTTATGTGCAAGGATTGCTTGACACTAGGTGTCCTGTACAAATGTCTCTTAAGTTGATTGCTCTTATGCACTGTATACAAAACTGAAGAGCTAATCTTTAAAAATTACCTACAGAGAAATGCTTAAAAAAACTAAATTTCTTCCTTGCAGAGAGGGAAGTAATTTCTGTGCAAGTTTGAGAGAGAGACATTGTATAGATTGCTATTTATTTAGATATTCAAATCGTAAGTGAACTTTACTACACCTAATACAGTGCTCACTTTTCTCCTTTTTGCATACACTGTTTTAAGATCAAATCCATCATTTATTCCATTATGTACTCAAAATACCATCAAAGTAATTTGGTATTTTGTTTGAATATAGTTTGTAGATCGTGATCCTTCCTAAATGATATTGAGTTTCGCATGGATTCTAAATATCAGGATAGCATTGTTTCCATTACAATTTATGCTTTACAGTCTACAATTAAAAGACCAGTGAATCCAGTTGAATTGAATGGAATATTTTCCTAGTATGTTTTAGAGACAGAATTTTGTCCTGTGAAATTTACATGACATACATAATGGATTTTGAATGCCTAATGAACAAATACAGGTATGCTGTATTTCCATAATTTCACTGCTGCTATGTTAGGGGCTACTATCTTGACTTAATTTAAATACCTTGTTTTTCCAGTCCTAATGCTTCCAAAACTCTAGCATTTGAAAATTTCCAGGCACCTGTGACTCTAGAGGCTCCTGATTTTTATGTGCAGTGCACTTTTTTCACAAGCATATTGTCTTACATGGTAGTTCATCTTTTGTGGGTTTTTCTGCATTGCTGTTATTTCTAAAAAATGTATTTTCTACATTTTTATATGAGTCAGTGGAGTATGGACATGGGATTTTTATTAATTGATATATTAAATAATGTTAACTGTTAAGTGGTAAGTGACTGGTTCTCGTTTCTTAATCAGAAGCTTCTTTTCCGATGTGAAAAGATATGGGATAATATTTTTTTCCTATTGGATACTGCCATGAAATATTGTTCAAGTAGTGGCACATATTGATGCAAGGTGACTACAGTACCAGTTCACTGGTACACAGCTTTGCTTCCATAGGCAATAACTCATGGAATAATTCCATTGAATTTACAGTTATACTCAAATGCAGGACTGTCATAAGAAATGACTAGGAATAGCATAACATTAGGAAGAAGGTAACAGTGAGTACTTTGATGGCAGCATACATGTGTAGTATTCCCCAGGAAACATATCAACCTGCTTTGCTAGCTGTGTGTCCACCTCTCCAAATTAGGAACAATTTCCTGGGCTTTGAGGCTTTTCTGTTTGTCCTTCTGGTTAAGTGCCCCTTCACTTGTGTTTGTATGCACTTCTCCTTGTTTACCTAGTTCTTCATCCATTCTCCATATCCTTCATTTTTTCTCTTTTATTTTGTTATTTTCTCACTCCATTTCATGTCTGTTTTTCCCTGCAATCCTTTCTTGTTTCCTTCTTTTGTACCTCCACCTTTTATATACTTTGATATTCTGCAGATGTACAAATTACAGATAGCTTATTCTGTATGGAATATGTACCATCTGCTACCGAAGCATTTTTTTTCTTGTCAAGGCATCCTACAAATCCAGAGCATGACAAGGAGCTATGTCAGAATACCTGTAAATAACAGGAGATATGTGTTGAAAAACCAACGACAGTGTTTAAGTACAGCATATTTTTAGTCTACACATAGGTTTGAAGAAGGAGGAAAGCTTAAATGAACACCTTACAGCCTTTTGAAAGCTACTGCTTGTAAGAATGCATTTGGTACGAAAGTCCAGAGTCTTCAGCTGTGCTCTTGTGGGTATTGCAAAATCTACTTTAATGAGCAAATCACTAATAAATTTCTGTGCCTTAACTTATCACTCTATGGTGAAAAGAATGACTGGAATATATTATTCCCTCCTTTTTTGTTGTATTTGGCAATAGAAAATCATTAAAATGATACAATAGTGTAGCTCCACCAAAAATACAAGATTTTGTTATTAGTCTATTTACTTATACAGTGTCTTTAAATGTTATCAGATGATTTTGATCTATGTTTCTCATTCAATATTGATGATAGCCTGCTAAAAACAGGCAAAAAATCTTTAGCGTAGAAGACATGCAGCGAATCAGCAGGGCACTTTCACTAAAACTTCAGTCAGGGACTCCCTTCTGTTTGAATCTAAGCAAAAGAAACAGGTTAAAAGACATATGAAAAAGGAACACTACATCTTTACTCAAAGGCTGTCTCACTGGAGTCCTTAATACTGAATCCGTACTAATACCATTGGTATCTATGTTTCTGGCACTCTGTTGTGAAGAACAGATGAAAACAGCAAGGCCAGGGAAAACGTTTAGGTTTGAAAACAAAATTGTCTGTAAAACCATATTCAAAAGGACTAAAGCAATTATGGGACACCCTGTAATTTATTATATACAGACAAAGAAGCCAATTAAGAGAGATCCTTCCGATTCCTCTATTCTCTATTAAATACAGGGTGAAGATGCTGCACATGTTATGCCATGTAAGTCCATCATATAGATTGCTTACTGGAGATGTGATAGCAAAACCATTCCCCTCTTCCTACAATCTGTTTGCCCACCTTCTTTGGAGAAAGGTAGTTGCTGTTTCCCCTCACTTGTAACCCGCTTATGTTCCTTGGGAGTACCTAGGCAAGGTCTACGACCTGACCTGATGAATAAGCCTTTCATTTCTTCACGTTAGGCAGGAACAATTGTTGTGCTTTCATTCATATTACTTAGTGTCTGTGGGTTGTCTTTTAAGGTTTACTTTTTTTTAGTAAGTATGAAAAGTATGTAGCAGTTATTTTTAGAATTGTCCTTAGCACACATAGGCTTGGAAGTTCTGCACAGATAGTTCACAATAACATGTTTTGGGAACAGTGTTGACATGTATAAGAATCTCAACCAAACATATGAAAAGTCATAAAAATACAGTAGGCTTTTCCCAGATACTGATAGATGTTAACACTTAAAAATAATTCTGAAAAAGTCACCTCTGTTCCTTGAATGGTAGGAATGACTTAGATGAGAAGGTGACAGGCAGGGCTATAGCTGACTGTTTTTCACATGCTCTGTATACCATTCTTTGTGCTTTGTGCTGCAGAATTTCATCTGTCTTTGAAAAAGTTTGTCATTTACTTTAAAGTTGTGTTGTTCTAGCCCTCCTGTCTGCTAGTCCTGTTCTTGCATTGCCAATTGCTTTGCTGCCAGCACAAACATTCAAGCTTCCATATGGTGAATTTGACTAAAGAACTGACCCATCAACAAAACTGTTAATTTTAACTTGCTGCAGTTTTCTGAGTGGTTTTATCACATAACCACCTATGGGCACCTGCCCATATAGTATGCAGCAGCAGTGGGAGGAGGCAAGAATGGTGTGGAGACAGCAGAAAAGCAACCTCTGGTAGAGAGTAATTGTTTTTATTTCAGCGATGCAAACCTATGCCATTCCAAAGTGAATATCTCTGGCCTACATCTAAGCAAGAATGTTTTTTTGCTTTCTTTTCACTCTTTTCATCCATCTTCTTTCTTTCTCTTTCTTTTAAGACCTACATTCTACTTACGGTACTTTAAATATATAATTGATGTAAAAGGAGCCTTAGTAATCAAATACATAACATTAGTATATCTGTGGCTTTCTCAAGGCACAGTGATGTGCTCTGTAATAGCTAGAAACAGTAAAAAAGACAACAGTAAAAGATTAAACACATGGTTATTTAAGTGAATTTGAAAATTAGTATAATAAGGAGTCGCCCTTATCACAAGGTGACAAAATCATTAGGCGTCAGATAAAGACTTACTTTTAAGTACACATGAATGTTTCCAGAAACTTTAGATGTTGCTGAAAAGTAGTAGACTTTCCAATTGTGATATTTCAGTATACCATTGAATTTTACAAGGCCAGGTATAGTTTTCCATTATTTTATATGTAGGGCTATATGAAATGGGTCTGTGGTGTGGATGTATATCAGCTGGCTCTTTAAACATTGATATGCTGCCAAAGTATTATCAGCAGAGCCCTAGGGCATGATCTGGAGTTCCCTGTGAAGCTTCAGCCTGAACTCGTAAAGGGGAATGGGGAGCAGGAGATCCCTGAAACACTAAATATGACAAGAGGGCCGCTGGAGGATAGGAAAGCAAAATGCTGCAAGCATGTAACAGACCATTTTACCAACAGGAACAAAGCAGTCTTCAGGATGTGCTAGGTCTATATGAATAGATTGTCTTGAATTAATAAATCCAGATTTATATGAAAGGGAGTTATCTCTCTCTAGCTGATACTGGTCCTATCAGATCTTTTGTAAAAGGACTTTTCAGAAGAGGTAGGCTCGGCCTTTCTACTATTCTAATGGGAAGAAGTAGAAAGCAAGTTTTTAGTGAATAGCAGGTCCTAAATTACTCTTATTCTACTTTTATAATTTTCTTATTTAGCATTTGAGAAGCAAGATGAGTTAATCACATTTCAGGACTCGTGATTTAAATTATCCTCACATTTTTTGTCATGAGAGAATGTGGCTGTTATAGTCTAATCTTGTAGGGATATTGAGGAATGATGTTCTTCTCTCAGTAGCAGCAAGCAGTTATAGACTCGTAGAATCATTTAGATCGGAAAAAACTTCAGGGTCATCAATTCCAACCATCAACCTGACCTACTGAGTCCCATAACTAAACCATTTCCTTTATTGAATACTTTTTCTTCTGGAGAAGAGTATGTAAAAGCACATCTAATGTCTGTCATATGTTAATAAACTGGGCTGCAGTAGCAGTCATTTCACAGTAAAGCTCTGCTACTAATGATCCCACAGGAGTCTCTACTAACATATTCATAAGTTATTGGGCAAAGAGGAAAAACACTGAGATAATAGTATTTGCAGAGGCAATTAGATTATTTAGGAAAATCAAATGAAATATTGCACATGAAGGTTTTCTGAAGGGTTTCAGAATGTTGAATGACTGGATAGTAAAATGGTAGTTAGAACTCAGTATCAGTATGTACAAAGTAATTCATACTAGAAAAAGTAATCTTAATTACAGCAATGGATTCAGTTGGTACTGAGCTGAAGAAATTGTACAGTTATTGTAAATAGCCCTTGTAAAACAGTCCAGTTCTCAGAAGTGACCAGAAGTCCCAAGGGATGTTGGTAACTACAAGAAAAGGAGGTAAGACCAGAACATAAAAAGCTTTATGCTATTATGCAGTCATTGTCCACATCTTGAATGTTGTATGCATTTTAGTTTCTGTTCCACGTGATGAACTTAAATAAGAAAAATACAGTGTACTAGGAGGATTCCAAGTATTTAAAAAAAAAAAAGAGATAGATACCTGAAAGAATATATTTTTATAAAGATGTGATTACAGCCATGAAAAGCATCAAGAAGTTAGTAGGTAGTATGAAATTGAAACACACAAGGACTTAATGTGATAAGGCAGTTCCTGTAGCTCAGGCAATCCATGAGATGTTAGTCACCGGAAGCTGTAAGTGTACGAAACTAGTAATTACTACACAGCGGCTTTGCTTTTATTAGCCACTATTGAAAGCATAGTACTGGGCTAGTAGGACTTCTGGTATCACCTGGACAGGCCATTGTTATGTTCTTAACAGTATTTAATGGAAGAAAGGTTTGTCACTGGCATTAAACCTGACGATCTAGATGCAGCCTTAACTCAGAAAGCATGTAAACTGCTAGCTGCTAAAAGCTGGTAGCAGATAATTAGGGGAAAGTCCCTTAATGTTGTTTCCTGCCTCTCTAAACATCAATTGCTGGTCATTGTCAAAGGCAGAATGCAAGACAACACGGACTTCAGGTGTAAATCCAGAATGGCAGCTTTTGTTTTGTGCACCATTTCCTTTCTAATTTTGCAGCTTCATTTCCTAATTATTTTACTGCTAGTTTATACCCACTATTCAAAGCAAACAGAAAATTGCCAGTGAAAGGAAGAATATATAAATCTATATTGCATATAATTATTCTAAACTACGTATTCAGCTTCTGTGAAAATTAGAGTATTATTGCAGAGATGGCAGTGGAAGACACAAGCAAATATTTCAGTAAATTTTCAGAAAAATCACTCTTAGTCAACTGTTAAAACCAGTCAAATAATTAGGATAAACCATTAATGAATTCTACTTCATATGTACCAAACATTGTGAATAATTTTTTGACTTAATGTCAAGAGCTTTCTGGCAGGAAATTTTGGTCTGTAGCTCTTTTAAAAGAAAATCATTTTTAGCATTCAGTATTAAGAAAAAATAGCAACAGTAACTCAGCACTGCTCAGTTGATAATGCTTCTAAATTTATACTTAGATTAGAAATGCTATCAGATTTCATGCACAAATACCTTTATTCACTTTTCACTTCATTTGTTTCTTAGAACACTGTTTCTAAGGAATGAAGCTGTTGTGATGCTCATTTGTTAATGTCTTTGCAGAAAACATTTAAATGTGCTTGTAAATTAGAATTCTGTGGAAAAATATTGCAGTCTTTCCATTATTGGATTACATTTTGAAGAGGTTATTTCAGGTGATAGAAACTTGGAGATTTTTTTTTTTGAAACAAATCTGCCTAAAAAAGATACTAAAATCATTAATATTTTGGTTAGAAATTAAGTATATTAAGAATATGCTTAGGACTTTTTCCAAACAAGATGCCTTAATGAATCAATGCTGTAGTGCTTATCTCCAGAACTTTTCAAGGAAAACCAAACAAATTGCCATCTCTCTGCAGATAGATACTGCTTTTCTGATGAACACATCACATGCTCATTGCATCCTAGTATATAGTTGTAAAGAAGTTGTAAAGAATTCATATAATGAGTGGTTTGGGTGTGTTTTTTTTTTTTTTTTTGGACGAAATGCATAGGTACATGCAGGTAAGAGATAAGGAAGAGGGAAAATATGATAGAATCAGAAGGAATTAGTTGTCTGGTTCTCACTAACACAACTGGTGAGCATCCCCGTAGTTCTGAATTATGGTAAGGTGAATTGCCAAGTTTGTTCCTCTCATTAATTAATAGATAGTATGCATAGAACAGTTCTACATTATTAAAAATAAGTGCTACTGACTTCATTGAGAATCAGATCAGATTGTACTTCTCATTTTGGTGTGATTAAGAGAACCAAGCTGCATAGGGAAAGCTTGACTACCTCCTACTCATAGAGGAGGAAAGAAAGTTACCAAACTGCAATTTTGCTTAAATTAAAATGATTTTGATACATTTGTACTGCTGGAAGTCTAGGATAAATCCCTGATAAGCAATTATTGTACTCCTTGAGCATTTAGATCTGTGAGATCTGATTACAGACATTAGTGAAAGGTACAGTAGTGAAAAGTGCACAGAGCCTTTGTCTTTCCATATGTAGTGCTGTAATGTAGAAGTAGAGTTCTCTATCTATTTATGTAAATACAAGTTTCTGAGCCATCTGTGGCATTTTGATTGCCAGTTCTTTATTTTACCTGCAGAAAATATCATCTAAGTATGTATTAGCTTTAGCTGTATGACTCTTTCAAAATGGTGAGTTATTTTATCACTGCTTCACTTTTCTGCGGTCATCATTGCATAAGTTCAACCTTGATGAAGAAGTCTAGCAAGCGCTTAGCTACAATATTATTCTCCATTAATGTTATAAGAACAGTAATTCATTTTTCAATGTACTTTACTGAAGAGCTAATAGTGTTAAAAACATCTACCCAGAGCAGTTTCTTATATTAAAAACACTCCGTATCTAGCACATTTTACATTTGTGTCTATTAAAATGCATGAAACATCTATCATAACATTTTAAGCACTCAGTACCTTATTACTGGAACCACATAACTGCTTCCTTATTATCTCTTCTTGTCAATGACTTTAACAGATTATATTCAGGTAGTTGTTAAAATTTCCAACCAAGCATATTTCTTTTTTTGGATGACATGTCAAGAGGTTAATTTATGCTCCCTTACAGCTGATTTCTAGGCTTCAGTCCATAAGACAAGTCACTTTAAAGGAGTTATTACTCTATTGAGTTGAGACATCAAGATAAAGTTGGCTTTCTGAAATGCAGTCCCCTTTGTGCAAAGGGGGACTTGTGTCCCTTGTGTGCAAATTCTGCAGCAGTTATTTGTCCAAGCAGTACTGAAGCAAGACACAAGATGAAGATCAAGACATGGAATGAGAAAAACTATTAAAGAAAAATGGGATCTGTGGTTAATGTAGCTTATACTATTTTTTTGGTATTATTACTCATTCATTTTATGTTGTGTGAGATTTTCCTCAGAGGAGTGAAGTGCATGTATGTAGAAATAATATTTCGTTACTTAGAAGTTCCTCTCTGTCTCTGCACCTTAAGTCTTTTCTTAATAATAGTAAAATCTGTCTGGAAAAGAAAGACCAAATAGGTAAGTCAAGAACTCCATCTTTCACTCACATGCCATGAACTTTCTATGGATGACCTGTGGAAATCAGATCAGAAATGGGGAATACCAAGCACAGACAGTATGCTTACAACATCCAAGGAATTCTAGTTTTACCAAAATACAAAGAACTATAGTTGCAAGTATATGTAAAGATTACCTGTTGAATTTTTGTTGTGCTTACCACTATACAATGATTGTCCATGCAGTTTTTACTATGTAAAATTACAGCAACTTTGAAAGCAATTTCCTAGGAGGGAACAATGCAGATGTGTACACCACAGGCTATAAGAGGTAGAAGTTTTCTTGCATCTCCAGTTAATGTTTTGCAGATGACAGAAGATACTTAGGCAGCCTGTTGACAAGCTGATCAGCTATGAATAAGAACGGCACTAGCTAGAAAAGACTACAGTGTGGATTATTGATTTCATAAAATGACATAAATCAAGATACAGAGCGCACTTCAAGAAACTGCAAGTAGGAACTTTTGTCAAGAAACTGACTTATTTTTTTCAGTAACAAAACTGTCATTCACTGACACTGAGCACAACTCTTAAGAGATAACAAATGGCAAAAAACATTTCAGATATTCTCTGTGTTGAAATCAATTCCATATACTTAATTTTAAAAGTCATTGTGTTCTTGTGTTTTAGTTTCATACTACAATGCAAGAGACAGAACATACTGGAGAGAAAAAGTGCTTGACTGTATATATTATTAGCATGCAAATACTTGACCAGCCATAATCACAAAATGGAATTCTCAAAAAGTTGCAAGTGAACAGTGAAAAACTAAAACCAAAACTCACTATTGCAGGTGTCACAGTTAACTACAGCTTCAGTTGTCTACCTTAAATGTATTTCCGGGAAAATGGTAGAAGAAGCTGAAATGTAACATGAAAAGCTTGATACAGAATGCAACTTAATGCTACCTGGAAAAGGATTCATTTGCAAAAAAAGAAACACACATTGTTCTTCTGGGTAAGAAAGCTGGAAGAGTTGCTGTAAATTTACCTGTAATAAAATGCCATATTTAGTGGCATAATATGCCAATAGTTTTGTTCCCAACAAAATCTTTATTGGAATAAATATCTAGTATTTTTTTAAATTGTATTCTAGGCTTGAGAATCCTGAAAAAGTATGTCTGAAAAATCTGATTTGTATAGGGAAGAGAAATTCCCTGTTAATTAGTATTCAGATTGGTTTCATACAGGTAAGGAATATCAGACCTGACTTCTCTCAATTGAAAGAAATATTTAAAGACCATTTACAATATCATCTACAATTTTGTTCTAAAAGATTTATGGTTTTGTTTTTGTTTTTGTTTTTGTTTTTGTTTTTTTTTTGTAAGAAAGATTCAAAGAACTATTGTTTACCCTTTTAATAATACTGGAGCATTTAAATCTTAAGATACATATACGATTTATATGTTTCTCATACTGCCAGTATACTGAGTGCTCTTCCCTACATCCCATAACATCAAGAACATCAAGAATCTTAAATCCTGGATGCAGTCTGGTGCAGCTGGAATGATGGCTCTTCAAAAGCTGAAAAGGTCTAAAAACAAACAATCATGAACTATTACAATGCAGTGAGGCCACTGCAAGGATCAAACTCAGAGCTAAAAATGACGCGACATAGTAATGAAGAAATACACAAATTAGCAGAAGTATTTTTGCGAGTATTTTATGATGTAGTTTAAGAATGTACAGGAAAAGAAGCCTAAACCTTGTATGTCTTTTGTCGTGTAAACTGGAAAAATCAGAGACCAATCCCAAAACCATCAAAGTCAGTGGAGGCTGCTGTTTATAGAACAGAGATCACCCTCTGTATTCATGTATTTGTAATTTCTGAAAATAATCTGAAATGTCCATTTGAGTGTTCCTTGCTCTAATCCTGTCTACATCCAAGAATAAGCATCCAAGAATAAGCAGTCTCAAGAAATTGTGTTTTTTGATCCACGATGATTATAAAAGGATTTTAAAACGCTTAAGACATAAGCAATAATTGCAAATCTTTAAACATTATTCTCTTTACACTTAAATAGGCAAAATGTTATAATTTAGTGTTTTCGTTAAAAAAAAAAAAGGGAGAGATGAATGTGAGATTTAGTTGTTACATAGTTCATAACAGCTGTGCCTTGGGATGAAGACACCTGTAAATTAAGAGGAGTTTATTCTTAAAATAAAGTCACAGTCCAATTGTTTTTCCTTTGTGTGTCAACTAGTTACCAATCTGCTTATTCTTAAACACAATGTTCAAGATATAATGGTAAAATGAAATATTTGTGTTCTTTTTTTTCCTGTTATGTTCATTTTTGTCTAAACATAAAGGTAATGTTTTTTATAAAAAAGGTAAATTATGGAGAAGCATACTTAAATTATACTTATCTTTTAAAATGTAGAGTTTTGACAGGCATGGCTTGATATAAATGGGCACAGTCAATGTCAAAGTCAGAAAGGCTTTGTGATCAAAGCTGTTCCTGCTTCTTCCCATTTGTCAGTTATAATCTGACCAAAGTACACCATATATTCCAATTCTCTCAGAAAAAAAAAAAAAAATCTAATGTGCTAACATTTTCTGCAAAAACCACTGCAAATTAGGTTATTTTTCCTTCACTGTGTTTAAGTGGAAAGAAAGAGAGCAGACTTAGCAGTAGGAAACAGTAGTACAGGTTCTTCAGACTCAGGTTCCTCCACCATGAGGGTATGCTTAGAGATCTACTACGGGTGACTCTACACATCTATTCATAGCATTTGTTATATTTATTAGCAGTTTCATAGATCAGGAAGGGAGGATCAGTGATTAAGGTCAAGATTTTCAAACTTATTTAGGTAGCCATCTCCTGGTGAAATCCTTCTTGCAAGTTTCATTCCTCCAGGTCTGTTAGATTCAGAGGAGACAACAAAGTTCCTCTGGAAGCTGAGGCATTGTATTTGAATAGTAACTTGTTGAGATGATGCCTAAGAAAAGGGAGGTAGCCAGGTGTATCGCACTCCATTGCTTTGAAAGCTTACAGGAATATTCTTGCTGTTTCTAGAAACCCAGGATAGGGAATGTATGTGTTTTTGCCTTTGTATTTTGTTGGGTGGGGGGCTTTTTTTTTTTTTTTATGGAGTCAAGACAAGAATAATGGGTCTGTTTGCTGAGGTAGAAATCTAACTCATCAGATTAGCGTTGATAATATTGTTCATTAGCCTTCAGAAAGCAGAAAATGAACTTGAACTTATCTTAGTATCTTTTTTCCCCTTAGTTTAAACCCACATCTCACAAATCAGTATAATTGATGAAACTCTGTAGTCACACAGAAATAATGATTATTGGACATCCCAGATTTCATTAAAGTCATTTCAGAACAATAAAAATAAATAAATAAATTGAATTCCATTGTTGGTTAAAATTGATGTTTGATGTTAGTTTTGATACTATTTTACACAGTAGTTGCCAAGTCAGTTCTTGTGATTTTTCACTCATATTCATATTGTAGGAGGGAACATAAGCAAACACAGATAACTCCAGATGAATTAGACATTCCACTCTCTACCAGTTTTACAAAGTTTTGTGTTAAATAGGAATTGAAGGGAATTTTTCATTAAAACCAAATTTCAGTATAAGAAAGTTCTCTATAATAAAAACTTCCTGCACAGGGAAATTTTAGTATTGTAGATTTTTTAAAATTTGCCACTTTTTTCTTCATTGTGCAATATACTAGCTTACACTGGATCATCCTAAAAACAAACAAACAAACAAACAAACAAAAACAACAACAAAAAAATGCCCATTTGGTTATCAAGTCAATTTCATTTATTCAGAACCTGTGTGTACCTAGGTGAGTTTTTGCAGTGATTCTCTCCAGGTTCTTCAGGTCCCTCCTCTCCTCAGTGGTCAGACTTGCTGGCTGGTTTCCCTTACTGTCAGGTTTTGGTGATGATAACTCCAGGCTCAGCTAATGTGGTGTTCTGAGAACTGGGGAGCTGGATGAGAAAATGGGGTAGCAGGATTGTGAAATGAAATAGCTGCTTTCATAATGCACTGCAGTAGCTTAGGCAGAATGAAGCTGAAGATGTTAATTTGAAGGTGTTTAAGTGTTAAGCACACCTTATTTTGTCAAAACAAAATGCTTAAACATATTCAGATTAATATTCTAGCAGCAATGTCAAACTAAGGCAAAAACAAACCAAAATTTACTAAAAGCCACACAAATACTGTGTGGAAGTGAATCTGCTGAATACCAATTCAGAGTCCTAATGTTTGGGTGCACTTAAAAAAAAATTAGCTTAATAGTTTAGCTTATGGTTTGTTTGTAATGCTGCATGATCTCTGCAAGTGCACTTTTTTTTTTTTTTACCTACAGTAAATACAAAACAAATAATCTTGAATTGAAGCCTACTTTAAATTTGCAGTTATTTAGCATAGAATTATTGTGTGTTGCACTTGCCTTACCTACAGCAAAGTCAATTGTCAAACTCAACATAATTTCTGAAAACTTGCCTGAAAGTGTTCAGCAGTGAGCTGAAAAAGCAAGAACCAAGATCATTGACTTTGCTGTGCTTTTGTTCAGGGCCTTAGGGTGGATTCATAAAACCTATAGTACTTTTCGCATGTTTTCTCTGATAGTTATGATCCTTAGAGAATGGTATAAAGAAAATATGCAGTCTTATTAAAAATCTAGAGATTTAGCTGGCTTCTGTTTTTAGCTGTTAAAAGATAATTCTATTGCATTATTTTCAAGAAGAATGAAAATCACCTGTCCTCAGGGCTGTTTGTGTTTCACTTACTTAGATATGGCTTACAAAATTAAAATTAAAATGCAGCTGATTCCTAGCAATAAATGTTTTAAATACAGAAATGTGTTAAGAAATGTCTCTGAGCTAGTTTAGGCATTCCAATGCAATAACAAATCAGGTTTACCCTCTCAAGTACTCTGAGTTCATGTAGCTGTGATTGCAATTTTAAAACTAGTTTTTCAAAAAATGTGGCCATAATAATATATACCCAGTTATTAACAACCAAAGCACACTTCAGATTTTGAGAGCATGTATGTGTGTTCTGTGTATCCTTTGATGTGACAGGGAAGTCTAGATGCCAGGACTTACAGCTCAGAAATTCACTGCTTTCTGATGTTTTTTTTTCTCCACGTAGGTGAAATTAAGTGGTGGTTCTAGTTCTGTTTGTAGTGAATGGGTTTTCACAATACAGTGGTTTATCATCAGCACCTTTCTCAGCAGACACCAAAAAATCTTATGTTTAATTGGATAGGTTTATGTTCTGTCCTCCTAACTTGATCCACCGACTGTGTAAATACTCATGTAACAACAGTTAATATCTCACAGCTCTGAAGACGTTAATGGATGTTTATATCCCCTATCACAGCCCAAGTTAAAAGCTTGCCTTCGGCAAAAGATAGACAATGCTGGGAGAGAGGAGATACTCAGCTGTCCAGATTGTGGGCAGGGGAAGGAAGTTCACAGCAAATAGATAAAAGAGATAGGCAAATGTCTGTAGAAAACCTTGTGTCCTCAGATCTATTTATGGTATTTAATTCCTTGATTAGTTGTTTTTTACATGCTTCTATGGATTATTCTATCCCCGTGCATTCACTATGTATGCTGGTTTTCCTTACTAGTGAACTATATCAATATTAAATGAAGTCTGTTTGTAGTTTGGTCATTTAAAGGAAGCCAAAAGAATTTTCAAAAGTACCTTGTTTAGCTTTCTGCATTTCTATATGAGTGCATGTACAGAAACAGATTTAATATTATATTTCAGTTGCTCAGAATAATATGAGAAAACTTAATCTACAAATGGAATGAGGGCTAAAGAATATTAGCAACTCTAATCTGCTTTAATTTCCAAAATGTCAGGTTTTGTTTTAAAAAGTAACAAGAATACTCTAAATACTTTACCTAAATTGCCAAGGGCAATTTTGCCTATAATAAATCTATTGTGGGTTGGAACACTGTGATCAAGCAGTGCAGATATGTTTTGCTTGATGTGATTCAATGAATCACTGTACTGTTCTTGTGGAAGTATCTGAGTCTGTTAGGAAGAAGACACACTTGACAGAACTTCATTGGTCTGCAATAAGACTTTCTCAAGTTAATTTGTCAATTAGTTTTAAATGATAAACTGATACACATCATTGATTTTTAAAAGGCAACTAATTTTTTCTGTTAGCAAGAAACATGCATAGTCAAGCAATTTCTGGATGATACATCCAGATGCAGTCATTTAAAATACAGTTGATTCACTGTAATTTACTTTTTAAATTAAGGTTTGCAAATAGGTGGGTCAGAATACTAGATTTTTTTATTTTATTATTTTTTTTTTTTTTTGCAGCCACCCACCATAGAAAGGATAATGAAGATTAAGAGACTTTCCCCTATTTGTCTGTGTTTCTGCATCTTGTTCTGGAGGAATCTTTTCTGATATTCTGATATTCTCCATGCTTATTCTCTCAGATTTCAAATGGGAAATGCTACCTGATATTGATTGTGGTGGTATGCATAGTTGCCTGTTAGCAAACTAGGCTGAAACCACTCATATTTCTTATACTGACCAATAAATAGGTAGTATTGGTTTTCCTGTAACTAACTTGGGTTCAATAGGTTAGTATAGCATTCCCTGAACCATCCCGTCTCCCTTCCAAGTCTCTGTTTCCTTAGTCTTGCTTTTGATATTTCACTTTCGATACTTACTTTTGATCATAGAATTTAATGCTTCATGCAAGTATGGGTAGCATTTTGGTACGTGCCTCAGTGGTGGTGGATGGCATTGTAGAAGCTAATAATACTGTCTTGGTTCAAACAGATAGTTTTGGATGTGTTTTTGTACAATGCCAAAAACTAATATCTTGTTTCAAACGCATCACTTTAGGTTTAGGATGTTCTGTTCAAATAGCTGGTTAAATGTTCTTCCAACTTATATATATAAGTATACCAGGATAAAAGTCTGCAAGAGAAAAAGTAAGTGTATGTGTCACTATCAATTAACAGGCCCATTTGAATTCAGCAAATTTTCAGTGCTTGCACTAGGCTGAACAGGCTACCCACAGGCTAATACATAGAAAAGAAATCTCCAGAGGATATTGGGAATATTTAGCACATTGAAAAAATGAGGTTTTTCTTTTGGAGGTTCATACTTCTTTCCATTAACTGTAAAAAGGAGCAAAAGCAGTTAGATTCTCTCTGAGGTGCCAAAATCAAAGTGAGCTAAACTAGGACCTTATAGTCCTCTTCTTTGGATGCCTCAGTAGGGATATAATTTAGGATGCTTGGGGCTTTACATTTAAATGTCCTAGTTCATAATGAATTACATTGTCAAGGTTTGTACTTCTATTGGCTGGCCACACAGTCTGTATTTTCTGATGCAAAAAAAGATGGTTGTACAAGCAATTATGTACTTTTAAACGGATGTGCTGATTTTACTGCCATGATGGACTGTGAGGTAATGTGGGAGCCATAGAAGTGCCTATATTTGTTTATTTGGTACTATCCAATCACTCTAGGGATGCATAAAATCTTGTAGTTATTTAAGCTTTAAAATAGAAAGAAATTAATAAAATTTTGTTGATAATAAAAATTTTTGTTGATAATAAAATTTTACTTAAGCAAGAGGAGATAGAGTGGATTTTTGAAGGTTACAACCTGTCTCTGAAAGGAAAGGTTTAAGATATGATTAAGGCATTGGTATCTGAAAGAATCAGTAGTTCAGAAAAGTGAGAGTGCTGGGTACATGAAGCAAATGGACTATGTCCTATCTAGAAAGAGAGAAATGAGTTCCAGGGGAAGGACAGCATGCGAAATACATTAGGATTGGAGAGACATAAGGTCAGAAGGGTAGTATCAGTCCACAGAAAACACAGGAAAAAAAAGGCATTTTGATTTATATATATATATATACATTTTTTTTTTTTTTTTAAAAAAGGGCTCTTGTGTTTATTCCTATGGGAGACATTTAATGTTTTGAGTTTTTTTTTTTAAAGTCCCCTGCACCACCCCTTCCCCACTCCCCCAGTCATGTTATGCCAATTCTTATTTAAATACATTAGCACTTTATGCTGGTGTAATCTTATTGATGTAAATGGAATCAGATGAGTGTAAAGTTATAGTAAGACCGAAGAGTCAATCCTTTAGTGGATTTAGACTTATAGTAAATTCACTATAAACTAGAGCACAATAAACCAGGACAAAAGAAAAGTCTGAACTATTATGATCTGAATACTGTTGTGATCTAAATTAAAATTCAGGTGAATATATTTGAAAGTCACTGAGGAAAGTACTAATTTAAACTGTTTGAGGTAGCCAACATCATCTAATAAGATACATAAAGAATTTCTGCCTGCAGTCCTTTCACCCTTGTATGGTATCAAGGGATTTGCATGTATTTTTGTGTCTGGGTGTGTTTAAGCATTTAGAAAAGTTTGTCTGAAATACCCTGCTCACAAACACATTTATTACTTTGATATGCAAGAGCATGTTCTTGGCCAGGAAGCAGCCCAAGCCCTACACTGTTTACAGACATGGTGGACACCTGTCCTTCCCTATCCACCTCTTCAACCTCAATGGAAAACAATGGTACTTTGCAGAGATGTAGCAAGATGTGGCAGGTACATATACACAATACCTGGACAGTGGGTCTTACTATTTTGTGGTTCCTTGTACTCTTTATGACAAAGTCTCTCTTCTCTGCTTGAGGTCAGCTTCAGGAAAGGAACCCTCTTTTCCATACAAAGTATCAGGTTTCTACAAGGCCAAGAATCCTTTCAGTTCATTGCTTCCATCATGTGTTATACTCAGTTTCATCCCTGTCATTCCATTTCCCCTTAATTGCAGCTCTGGATTGCATGCATGCACTGCAAACAAAGGCAACTCACAGGTAGTTCTCATCTGATTTTTAACTCAGAGGGTGATTGCAAAGGAAACAGACTGATACCTGGGAAAACATACATTTAATATTACAACAAGAAGAGTTTACAAGTCCCTAACAATTAAAAGGTAATAGATATATTTGCCTCTATGAATGTAAGCAACCCAGTTGGATTTGATATTCGTATACGCTGAGGCTCCTTTACATGAATGAGACGCTATAGAGGGTTGTTAATGAGGATTAACATATTTAAAATAATGGTAAATGATCTATGTCTGCGCAGGCCTATTCACTCTCAATAAGATTTTTACCTAAGTCATTTGATTATTTTCTGTAAATCCATCTCTTGTCTCCCAAATCTAGTTAGAAACCCCTTCCATTGGTGTCCCCTATAAATTATGGAATAATAGAAATTTCTTAAAGAGCATTATTCACTGCATCTGTACCACTGTATCGAAAAAGAACATTATGTACCTAAGCTTTATTCAAAGCTTATTCAAAGCTTATTCAAGCTTTATTTCTTGTAAAGAAAGTTAATACAGAAGGAACAGAATAATTCAAGTAGTTGACACAAGTGAGTACACATGCATATCTTTCTGCTGGGTTTGCACACTTTTCCTAGCCTTGTGTAAATACAGAGGATTAGTTAGGAGCATAGAGAGAAGGCAATATGGTATCATTAGAATCTCGCTGTCTTTGCTGTAGCTATTGTTTTTATTCCAGATGATACCTTGACAGGCTCAAAATAACAAAGATTGCATACAAAAGCAGAGCAATCAATGTCAATTAAAAAATGCTGGTAGAAAATGGAAAAAAAATGTTTGAGACAAAACTGTCAAATTTGCTCAACAGCCACATCAAGCTGCTAGTGGCTTTTTCCCTCCATGCAGTCCTGAATTCAGACAGGCTTTGATTTTAGAGAATGTCCTATAGTATGCCCATCAAACCTCTTCCATCACAGTTAGCCCGTAACAAGTGGTGAAAGGTGAAAGAAAGCCTAAAAGAAATGTGGGAGGATTTCAGAACCAGTGGCATATCCCTTTATAAAAGAATGTTGACACATAGGATTTAGTCACCTGGAAAATTATAGCGGAGGTATACTGAGTGGAGTTTTCATGTCAAATGTTACTTTGTTGTATGTCTTTCTTTTTGTTATCATAAGCCTTTATTAATTTACAGGAACTGAAAAACCAGAAAGAGAGGTCTGTCTCTACCTTGTGAAAAGGTAATTCCTTAATTGCAGATTAGTTTTCACTTTTGGACAGTCACCACATAGGGCCAATAACTCAGGTTGGAGCACGGAAGTTGTGATTGACTGGTTCCGTGCTTGGTCAATCTTCTATTCATATTAGTGATAGTTCTCAGTCGGGATTTCTCTGTCTCTTTCTCTTCTTGGTCAACAGTGCAAAGGATGAT
Source organism: Anseranas semipalmata (assembly GCA_013399115.1). Taxonomy (NCBI): domain Eukaryota; kingdom Metazoa; phylum Chordata; class Aves; order Anseriformes; family Anseranatidae; genus Anseranas; species Anseranas semipalmata. The sequence continues at coordinate 73,699 of VXAA01000830.1, read as the reverse complement.
TTCCATAATCATTTTCTTCTGAGAGATTTTTCCTAGATATTAAACCTATCCTCTTTCCTAGATATTTGTGAATACTTCAGTTGTTGCAAGTACATTGTGCTATACATAAAGTTATATTTGCTTCAAAAGTGTTTGTTGAACTGTTTACAAAAATAGATTATAAGAAAAGGTATCCCTGAAATGAAAAAAGGAAAGTGTGGTTTGGTTGTCAGATCATATGAGAAGGAACTGAATATGAATATGAATATTAAAGATTCATCTAGACAATAAGTTGATAATCTTCTGAGAAGTACAAATTAAAAAAAAAAAAAAACACCATATGCTGAGAAACTGATGTAGATAAAGAAAAATTTGACACATACACATGCACATTTACTACTTAAAAATTTCACCCAAAGTATTTTTAATGAAGGAACAAAAATGCAGTGTTGTAAACCCATGCTGAAATTTTCCTTCTGGTGACAGTAATCCCATTTCTTAAAGGCTTGCTCATGACTGTAAAATGCATAACTAAATCCATGTTGACTGTGCCTATTTATGACAACCTGATTCATTAATTGTGCATATATAATACATTTATATAGTTAAATAGAACATAGAAGTGTTTTAACATAGTAGCTCTATATTTTGAAAATTGCTTATACCTGATAATTTTCTTGCTTGATATGACTTTTGGTGAGTTTTAACATTTGCCCAGCCAGTCTCTCTTTCTTTCTCTCTCTGTGAGGTTCACATGTAAACTGATTTAAAGATTGCATAATGACTGTTTGGCATATCCTACAGGCAAAGGTCCAGAAACCCTTTTTGCTGGCTATAACCTCAATGATAATGAGTGGCACACAGTGCGTGTGGTTCGGCGAGGAAAAAGTTTAAAGTTAATGGTGGATGACCAGCAGGCCATGACAGGTAGTATGACATTGTGACTTCAGGTTACTTGGGGGGGACACAAAACAAAAAATGACAGAAGTAAAATGCCTTTATCTGAAAGCAACAGACACTTGCTTTCTTTTCTTGGGTAAGATTCATGTTGTGCATCTTGAAATACTACAAGCGCATTTATTACGCTTGACATTAATGTTACTTTAACACTGCTATTGAAATTAATGAAAACCTTCACGCTGACTTAAATGAATGTTTTTATATAGTAATTGGAGAGAAGTAATTTTATACGTCACTAATGAGAAGGCAAGTAAAATGCTTTTGCCAACATATTAAGTTTAAACTAAGACTAAATGCTAAGCCAGTGATGTAAGAGGGAATTTCAAAAACATTTGAAGGATGTTTTGTCATGTTTTCAAGTCTTGCATCAGGTTTTTCTTGAACACTAGAACAGTAGTTTTGATGTGAGAAAAAAATGTCATGAATGCTAGCAGACGTTACAAATACACTCCTCTTTTGTCTCAGAAATGATAATAGAGAAGATTTTTTCTGCCTTTGTTCTGTTAAATATGTGTGTTGTTAATAGGAGCAGACCGGGCTTCTAACCTTGATTTCTTGTACAGTACAATGAGCCTAATTTTGTTTTAGCTATTTAGTGTTTTCCTTTGTTTTCATGCTTTTATCATTAGGCTAAATGATAGCTTTTATCATTTTAGGCTTTGTTAAAATGGTAGAAATTTTAATGGTTTTTAAAAGGAAAGCATGTCCTGTAGTCCTTTTTCACCCCAACAGAACACTAAAAACCATGTCACTGATAGAAAAATAATTGTGAAGGTATTCTTGTAGCTGCAAAAATATTTTTTCTAGTATCACATATCACCAATAGATCTTCCAGACATGAAGCAAAAATTTAGTCTGTGCATGTGATGATGCTTTGGGTCATTCTCCCAAGAAAGCAAATGGATTAAGTAAGTTATTTTCATAATGTGAAAATAAATATATAGTACTTGAGGAATTACATCAAAAATATCATCTTCTTGCTTCTTTAACTGGTGACTGAAATATTAAAGTTACTTATGGGACACTTTCTAGTTAGAGGAAGCTGTTTAGAACTGAATAAAATACAGTCTTTAAAACCAAATGTGTATTTCTTCTGCTCCTCATGGCTGAGTTTTTATTTAAACACAATACAGGTTACAAAATCACCAAGAAGTACTGCTTTTGCCTTTGGGATGAGTCCCAGATGCTTAGTACAGCTTTAGAAATTCAAAACATACATGAAGGACTAAAAAGAAAATGAGAGGTTTCTATCATGTATAGTGTAGTCAGTGAAGTAATAAGCAAAGAATGCAGGACTGTAAGTTTTTTTGGTCATTTTTCATTGTGGATAACTGTAGTTACAATTAGACGTCATGATCTCAGCAGATAGCTGTTGAAGTCAGTGAGTCTTTTCACTTCAGTTGCCTCTTAATCTGACGAAAGTATTGCTTGTGTGTCCAGCTTCCGGTACAACACTTGTATCTTCTCCAGATGCCAGTACATGTATCAGAAACTGGCCTGTTGACTCAAAATCATCCTCAGTTCTTCAATCTGGAAGTTGTCTACATGTGCATAATCCACAGATATTTAATTTTCTTCACCCAAAGGGAGAAAGTTGTTCCAGTACTTTGGAGTGAAAAAAACTTCCCAAGCTCCCTGCAGGAAGCTGCATGGCCAATCTGTGGCTTCCTGCATCAGTGAGGAGGGAACAGGTGTGTGAGAGAAGGAACTATAGGGAACTTGAAAGTCTGATAACACAGGAAATCTGCTGTTAGTCCCAGGAACATTACATTTTCTTCATGGAGAACATGGAGAATATTTGTTGCCATGCAACAGGTTTTTTTTTTGTTGTTTTTTTTTTTTTGGAACATGATATATTGCTAAAACTTGCACCAACTTAAGTTTTTACTCCCATCTGGTAGACAGTCAAATGTATACAATGCAATTTAACATGTAGTAGCTTTGAATTCCCTAATGGGGTACTGGAAGGGTTGCTATATCTCTTGCTTTAAGCTGCTTAGAACTTTTCTTCAGACGTCCCGACAATCACAAATATGGTTAAAATATAACCTGGTAGTTATTTGTGTGAAACATTATTATAAGATAACAGACAGCATGAGAAAAAATGGAGTTCCTTTCCNCCATGCACAGTGTTTTCATTTTTTTGATTCTGTCTCCTATCTCATATTAAAAAATAATCTCTCAGTTCAAGAAAGCTCAAGCTGGAAGGGAAGCCATTAAGTAATTCAGCCTGACTTACCATTTTTATGGGTTATAAAATTCTGCCTATTCATCCATTTATTGAACACTCTTACTTACCTTTGACATATGAATCATTTATGCATGGGTAAACAATCTTTCGGAATCATAACTAGCTTTCATTGGAAGTCATGTAGATGGTTTTGAAATTTTTGCTCAGCTTAGAAGAGTTTAAATACTTGCACTACTTTAATTTATTTCCTGGAAATCTGTAGAAAATAAAAGAGGAATGGAAGAGATGACTACAGTTGGATATTGGAAAGGATACCTAGCTTACAATTATGCCAAGAAATTCATTAGGCCTTTTGTATGATGTTCCATATCATTACAACAGGTGATGCATTTTGTGCACCAACCTGACAAGTTTACAAAAAACAAACAAACATAAAGAAAAAAAAAAAACTTGTAAGCACAAACTGCAGTCTCTCTCTTTCTTCATTGCTGTAGTTGCAAATACTGTGGAGCATTATGTGAAGTCTCAAGTCCTGTTAGCAATTTTGTACAACTAAAATGTTAGGAGTTTGGGGATGTGAGCCCAGATTTCTGGAACATTTTTATTACTGTGCTGAAGAAAGAAATACATTTAAGGTAGTGAATGTACAGAGGATACTGTGCTACAGGCCAAAGCTTAGTGGATTTTTGCCATGACATTTATGCAATACCATCTGAAGTGATATAAGACTGGAGTACATAATGTTCCTCCTTTAAAACATGATCATCAGCTCTCACTGGATGTGATCCAGTATACAACTCTTGGCCTTGCAGAAAGTTATGTATCTGGCATTTTTCAAGACAGTTCCCTGACTGGTTACTGCGAGGAAGAACCCACCTTCACTAATATATCAGGGGAACAAATATATTTAGAACTGATGTTTAGGAACAAGGACACCACCAAGGCTGTCCTTGGGGATTAAGAAGCTTCTTGCAGTGCTTAGCCTGTATGACTGCAGATCCCAGATGCTGATGGTGTTTAGTGGTACCAGTGAAGTCATATTTTACATAGAATGCATCCTGATGCTAAGCAAGCTGCTTGGGAATATTTATCATAAATTATTAGTTTTTTTTTTCTTTTTTTGGGGGGGGAGGAGGTCTGAAATGTATTAAGTTATTATTCACTGCAACTTTAGTGATATATGTATTCTTACCTCAGTGCTGTGACTGAACCAGTCTGTGATTCCATGTCCCCGGGCAAAGCCCAAATATCTACATTCATCTTGCCCTAATACTTGCCCTGTTCATACACACATACACAGACGCTTATAAAAGCTATGAAAGTCTGAGCCCGCTGCAGAGTTTTCTCCACCACTGCTAAACAAGTCCAGCCCAGGTCAGAACTCACACTCTCCTCTTGAAGTAGTACATTCAGGAAAGAAAAGAGGGAACTTGGCCTTCAACACTTTGCACTGCAACTGTAGGAACACTATAAAGCAGCTTTATTCCAGTATTTGTTCCAGCTTGCTGTTCACCCTCTTTGTACTCCATGAGCTACAAAACACCTAAGGAACTGGTAAATCTAGCCCATGGTTTGCAAAAGGTAGATTAAGTGGTAAAACTGATTAGTAATAAAAGCTATTTTGTCATTATACCTGCACAACATGATGATGAATCATCCTTGTATGCTTCTTTAAAATGAGCCTGGAAAAAAAAATAAAAAATATCTGTGTTCTGTTAGAAAAGGGAGCTCTTCAGTGGACAAAATTTTGGTCTGCTGGATAAGGTATTTAATAATTAGCTTAAATACTGACCTGTACACAGTGTTCACTGATAGCATTGATGCTTTCCTTCAGATTAGCAATACAGACAGCAAATTTTAGGCTTTCTGCTATGGACAACAAAGAAAGACCCAAGGGTAACTGTCAGGCTTGCTTGTGGTCTCCTCTCTGATGTAAGCAAATGCCTTGCTATTTTCAGGATTACAAAAAATACTGGCATATGCCCTCACTGCAGGCTTTCACCTTTGTGCATCAGTTGGGTTGTGACTGCCTTCACCCCTGGTTCGTCCTCATGACACAAAGCTAGTTGCTTTCAAGGAAGGTTCTGTCCACCCTTGCAGGACAGGGTTTTGCAGCAAGCCATCATTACTGTACCTAGGACTGTTTAAACAGGAGTCCTTCCTTCTTACTGCCAAAACATGCCCTTTTAAGCAAAACACATGGAGTAACACCCCTCAGACTCTTACACTATTCCACGAAAATCTAGCATTGTAGTTTTAGCTCTTACATTCACCCTCTTGTGCTTAATGCTTTGTTAATTAACTGCTCTTGCTTATAGTAAAATCAAATAACTGATTAACTGTAACCAAAGTGTGGGATTTCATTGACAGTTGGAGATACTGTGGTATTGTGCTTCAGTTTAGAAATCTTGCTGTTGGCCTTATCCAACAAACTTGGTGGAAAGATTCCCAGATGTTTACCAGTAGTTTGGATGAATTTAGAAAAATCCTCTTTAGAGTCAAGAATTGTCCTGAACATTCTGAAAAGTGTGAAACTGTTGCAGATGATTAATCATGTGATGTGTTTTTTGTCTTCCCATTTCAAATGCTAATATGTATTTCCTTGTTACTGTTTGAAGGTCAAATGGCTGGTGATCACACACGGCTGGAATTCCACAACATAGAGACAGGAATAATAACTGAACGGCGCTACCTGTCTTCTGTACCTTCTAATTTCATTGGGCATCTACAGAGCCTTACATTTAATGGCATGGCATACATTGACTTATGTAAAAATGGAGACATCGATTATTGTGAGCTAAATGCAAGATTTGGGTTCAGAAACATCATAGCAGACCCTGTAACCTTTAAAACAAAAGCAAGCTATGTTGCATTGGCCACGCTACAAGCATACACATCCATGCACCTTTTTTTCCAGTTCAAAACAACCTCTCTGGATGGATTGATACTTTATAACAGTGGCGATGGAAATGATTTCATTGTGGTTGAATTAGTAAAAGGGTATGTATGGATTAGTGTAATGACAAAAACAGTCTAGTCAAAATATATACACAGGAGAAAGACAAGGGAAAGTTTAGGATACAAATCTTTATCTGACTGGGTATATCTGATTGATAAATGTTTCCTCATGTTAAACTTCATATGACTTTTTCTTTCAGATGAAGGTAGATGCCTGAAAAATATGAAATTAAATAATACATATAACTTCTATAATGTTTACCCCAGAGAAGTACTAGTCTTCCTCTTGTTCTCTCTCTACGTATGTATGTATGTATGTGTTGGTACAAAGAGTTCTAGTTATTTGCCAGAAACTTGGGAGTGCATCTCTGCTTATGTAAATGAACAGTGATTTCTCTGAATTGAGGTTGCTTCTCCATTTGGCATTCAGTGTTATCTTCCTGTTTTACCAGCGCTACTGAGAGTACAAGGAAACAGAAAATATTAGACATATTAATTAATTAGTGCCCCCTTGGTACGTAAAGAAAAGAAAACTTCCATTTTTTCTCTTTTCCCAGCTATTTACACTACGTGTTTGACTTGGGAAATGGTGCAAATCTCATCAAAGGAAGTTCTAATAAACCTCTGAATGACAACCAGTGGCATAATGTGATGATATCAAGGGATACCAACAATCTCCACACTGTAAAGATCGACACGAAAATCACAACACAGAGCACAGCAGGAGCCAGAAATTTAGATCTGAAAAGTAAGTACAGTAATTTCTGTATAAACTACAGTGAGGATCATTACAGAATGATAACCTGAACAAGTCATATATGTATTGTAATATCATATGAAATATTACATTTGAAAATTATTTATATTTTCACACAAGATGAGATTTTCTTTGTTAGCCTGACAATGTCAATTTATAGTAGTTCTGCACAGTTAGCTACAATTTTAAATGTAAAAAATCATAACACAAAGTGGACAAATATCATACCAAAAAGATGACTGGGGGAATAAAGGAGCTCTAAAAACCTTACAAAGAAGGCTTGCCCTTATGTGAACATAAGTTATGTAAGTGTCCTTCAGAAATCACAGCCCAAGCTGTACAGTATAACTAAAAAGGCTTTGCAGAACTGATGATTTCCATCTAAGAGGTTTTGTGAATATATTGACCTGGTCCCCATTGTTCATTGTTCCACACAAAACTTACCTTTTATTGGGAAAATAAATATGATGTAGTATTTTTATATAATAAAATATCTGATAAGTAAAGCAATCTTATGTGGCAGTCCTCTAATGAAACTGTCAGTTTTAAATACAAGTTGCCCTATAAACCACGTACATGTACTCATTTAAATATGTAATGTATTGTAATTTCAATTGCAGTGATAAACTGTTTTATAGGTCTAAAACTACATTTTATAGGCCCAGATAGATTCTGAAGAACCATTTTTATAAACCAAAGTTATATATATATATTTTAAAACAAGTAATAGTAATTAATTGTCAGGATGGGCTTCTGAAAAGCTCATTTCCATCAGAGGAAAATATAATTTTGAAATGATGTATAAGTATGCTTTTTAAACACTGCCTACCTAATCAGACAGAAGAAAATATGTTCTGGTCATGTGAAAAAAATATCATACATTTTAACATGCTTTATAAAAGTTCTTATTAGAAAAACCAAAATTTTATAACAGTCAAAGAAAATTTGGTATTTCAAAAGCTGGGATGTTCAAAGTAGACATTAATATTCCATCAAGAGCTTGTTCCTTGCTGAATTTTCTTTTATCTACCGCTGAGTCACAGATAATGAGCTAACCTTAGTAATTATTCTGGATTTTGTGATATTTTACATGTTTGCTTCACTTGAAAGTGCTATTAAGATTGTAAGAAAGACTGTGAAAACTGTATCTTGATATGTCATAGCCTTCAATAAGAGCCTCTTTATCAGAAATGCTTGGTTTATAAATCAAAGCTTTTTGGATGGCTCATGCTCCATTCTCAAAATTATACTTGAAAATTGTGCCACGTTCTTTCTCATTTTTGCATTCCTGTAAACATAGTCAATGTCTGTTGAGCCAGTGTAATATTTCAGAGATATTTTTGATGTTGTGGAGAAAGCGTACACCTTATTCCTTCGCATTTTTGCATCATTACTTGCTTACGTGTATGCATATGCATTAAATCTTTTGTTTTCAGTATATTAGTTAGACAAGAGTAGAAAAAATAATTCTGATTAGAATTGACAAGTAAGGTAACATAGGCATTCTACATCTTTTTCAAACTGAATGTGTTGTTTTGGTATGTTGCTTTGCTTAAAAGAAAATAATTTAAAAAAAAAAAAAAGTTTGAACAATATGCTTAATAAAGACAGTAGAGGGCACTGTTATTTCACTAAACGTACTGCTTTGTGCCTTCACAGAGACAGCTCACCAGCTAGGATAACCTATAAAATCCAACATTCCTTTGTTTTCTTCACTTTGAAAATTTTACTTTTGCTTTGCCCTTTTGAAGTAAAACTGTATTCATAGCTGGTGCATTTTCTAACCTTGAATTCCAGTTGAAAAAAAAAAAAAAAAAAAGAAGAGCACGAGAAAACACACTGAGAATTGAACTGAGGAAGGTGAATTGTATTAGATACTGATTTTCTGTAATTCATCACTCAGGAAATATGGCTAGTAAGAGAATAACAAATCTGACGTTTTCAAACAGTGATATATAGCAAGCATCTTCCTCAAACTGGCCTAGCATACACAGGTCCTTAACCTCTGTCTTTTTATAGTGGTATGTTTCTTTCTTTCTTTTTCTTTCTTTTTTTTTTTTTTTTTTTTAATGTATTCTATTATATTTTGTGCAGTCAGCTTCCTTAAATATGGTACAGCATTTATCACGAGAACTTTGGTTGTTTTTCTGAAGGGAGTTCAAAGTGATGCATTTTAGCCAGCAGACTAGAAAGGAGAAAAAATTGCCTCTCATTATTGTTTCTTCTTCTTCTGTATTCAGTTGAAAAGTTTTCCCATAGCTTTTTTTTTTTTTTCTATTTTATGTCATTGTTTCTTATGGTGACACATCTCTGTTATGCTATAAACACTTACCCCACACACGACTTTACCAATAAGAGCAGCCATGGTTAACTCATTGTCCTGTATTATTTTAGCCCTAGCAACAAAGAGAAATTAAAATTATACTTCCTGCTAGTGATATCAATCATTCTGTTTAACTAGAGTTAGCATTAGGTGAAATATAAATGTGTACAGATAATACAGAATGTCTGCAGCCTTTCTCAGTAATTGCAGAGTTACCAGATTTCAAATGCTGAAATCCAAGATAATTGTGGAAAGAATAATCACGCATATGCTTTTTTTTTTTTTTTTTAATATACAGTGAATTCAGTGCAAAGACAGATTGTATTGTAGAGCCTGCACAGGATGCCAGTTGTATGGGAAAGCAGACAGTTGTCATAAAAGCACTGGAGAAAATTTCCACTATACATTTCCTCCCGGGTGTGGGATTTGGCTATTTAACATACAAAGCCAGTTATTACAGATGTGTTTCCTTCATAACCTCTGACACAATTTGAGTGGACTGGACTTGGGTACCTGTGGAAACGCACTACATTCTCCAGCTTAACTATTGCAGTCATTTGATGGATAAATGATAAATTGGAGACAAATAAAAAAATGAGTGAAAATAGTTCTGTTTGGATTCCAAGAACTGTGTTATTTTTCCAAGCACTGTACTCAGGTGCAGTTCCAGCAGATAACCCATGAAGATAAATGAGACTTAACAGGAAAGGCAATGCAGTTCAAGCTTGCTAACATGCAGTTACACAGCAAATTTGCTTTCAGTATTTCATGAGCAGTTTCCCTGTCCTGTCCTGCTTTCAGTATATCTCAAGCATGGCTATAATTCAAGGACTTCACAGAACAAAATAGTTGGGTGGAGGAGAATTCTCCTTACTGTACTTGATGTTGTGCTGTTACAGTCTAAGGGGACCAAGCAGCCTGAAAGGGGCACAAAAAATGCACGTGAAGGTGGAATTTGACTGCTTTGTTCTTGTTCCTCACTATCACTAAAGAAAAGGTGTCTCCTTCATTCAGGCTATGTACAACACCTGTAATGTCTCTTCTGTCTCCACACTTTTTTCCTGTGGTGTGGGAGATTGGAATTTTGTCAGAATTTTTTTTTTGATAAATATTTGAAGACACACAAGCTGCTTTCGAGAAGGAGGAGGAATATCCTCAAGCATAACTTCGTATCCCCTTGCCTACTACAGTTTAATGTTCCTTTTGCTTCCCTCCTATACATATGGGTACTATTTTAAAATAGTAATACTTCATTTAAGAAGCAAAAATACAAAAAAAAAATACAAATAATAATAATAAGAAGAAGAAGAAGAAGAAAAAAAAAAAACAGAAATCCACCCAGAACAACTATCCCAGAGAAAATTAGAATCATAGAATATCCATAGAATATCCATAAAATTCATATATTTTAACATTTTATTTATTTATAAATTGGGATGAAAAGGTAAAATATCACATTCTCATGAACTGAAAAGTTAAAGAATGCTCGTTAGTTTAGATTTAACAATAAGTAGTTACATACTTCTCTAGGAATTGGAAGTTTCAGGACATCAGTATCCCATCCTGTTCCAAACTTTCTAGCTATGCTATATCTTCCAGGATGAACTGCAGTCATCTGAATTTTGATTTGGGGCTATCTGTATTTTCTTTTAAAAACAAAATCACCATCACAGAAAATTCCTACCCAACTCTAGAGTTTTGGTTTGATTTTTACTGCCTGTGCAGCATTTCATACATTTTTAAGACCTGCTTTTCTGAACTGGCATCCATACTTCCAACTTTTCACACTTTGTTATTCTCTTTCACATGGCTTTCCCAAATGTCATTTTTACTAGAGTCCATTTTAAATAATATGTTATTCCTGTGCTACTGTATCACCGTATCCTCAATAAATAAATAAATACTATTCATATTAGAGCCTACATCAGAATCAACTTCGTTATATTTAAAAATCCTTATATTTAAAAATCCTGTCTGGATCTATTGTTGTCTGTTTTATTTTACTTCTGTAGCCCTTCACTGCCCTCCAGCTTTCTCTATACCTTTGTGTATGACTGCTATTGCTGTATGTATTTGCCTTTTCATTTGCCCTTTTCTCCAGTAATATGTAAACAGCCTGGTCTGAAGCCTCTCAAAGAAAAGTAATCACATTAATTTCTGGTATAGCCTCAGTGGTTTCATAAATGCACTGAAATACACTTCCATGTATACAAAGACTCAGCAGTTAATTCATCCTTGTAAACTTTTTATGTAATTTACTAAATTATCAATAGATCTATTAACCTGGCTTATGCATCGATGATTGGTAATATTGATTTAATTTATTTGACACTTCATTTGCCTGTCAAAGTATTCAAGCCATGCAAAACTGAGCTGAAGTCTTGATAATACAGCAAGTTTCTTGTGCCAGTGATGGAAATTGAATTCATTTCAATTTCAGGTAATATTTGTCCCTGTTGTTTTATATTGAGCCCATTGTTATTGTTGCTGTGTTATATATTCCTTTGTGTATTACAAGGCCTCTACCAATGGCAGTGGTTCTTCATATTTTTATTAACTAAGAGACAAAGCTTTATTAAGAAGCACAAAAAAGTATTTTATATGTAAGCCCAAATTTGTACAAATGAACAAGTATTACTGCTTAAATTTCTCAAATAAGCATGCATGAGTTAATTGTAATGACCTTGCCAGTGGGCTATGAGCTCCTCAGGCAGAAATAACATTCTGTTTCAAATACAAAATTCCAAATACTGTCACCAGTAAATAGATCTTCCTAATGTGACTTGTTCGAGTAGACAACAGTGAATGCAGCTGCTGTTTTCCTGATAGCGTTGAGGAAGCAGCCTCTGTACAGAGGGAAAAATAAGGGACTTAAAACTGAAAGCTGTTCTTTTAGACTTCCTGTGTAGCAAATATATACATGCACATTAACAATATGTAATTGGACAACTTAGTCTAATGCAAATTCCTTTGACCTCCTTTCTTTGGATCTTGTCATATACTGCTTCGAAACACCTATGCTCTCTACCAGGCTGTGTAAATAATTTTGACAATTCTAGGCCTTCAGAAATTGTATCCAAATTTCCAAGATTATAAAATGAAATCAATTAACTTTTTGTCTGTCTCCCAGCTGCATTCCCAGATGTTATACTGGGTCTCTCTGGGGCACATTTGTTGAATCCTAGAATCCTCCCTGTCCTAAACTTGTTTTCAAAATGTGCTGCTGTGGGTATGGTACAGTCCTCCTCATAAATTTAGGAATTCTGACCAAGCAGTCCTTGTTGCAAAAGAACTGCTTCGTGCAATATCCTTAGAGTCTGGAGGCAGTTGTCTGGATCAAGAGGATGGTAATACAACATAAAATATTTCCCTCTGCAAGCCTACATTCAAAATGAGAACATATTTAACCTCTGTCAGCTTCTTCGTAGTTTTATGTGGAGAATCTTGCCTGAAGTACTAGCTAAGGGAAGAATTTTGTAGATGCTGCTCATCTCTGAGATGTAGGCTACCTGTTGGAAAGAGGAATTCTTCACTGTTTTGAAAACAAGCTCTGCCTAAGAGTGTGTGTTGGCTATTGAAATAGAGAGTGAGTAAATGATTTCAGAAAAATAACTGTAGGAAGGAAAATCCAAATACACTACGGCATGGAAATCCCCACCTCATTACATTTTGTCTATTTTTCAGATGCATTCAATATACAAAAGTGGTCAGAACAGGAAAGAAATGAAGGACATTTGATGTGCTTGAATGCCTTACCTCTCTACCACAACATCCCCCTCATACATGATGTAATTGGTATAGCATCAGTTCTGTGGGAGATGGATTATCATGCACATTTATATGGCAATTAGATATAATTATTTACCATTTCACATGCATCACCAACTTTCCTCACAGTCCATTGGACAAACAGACTGTTTTGGTTTTCAGTCTATTTAATCTTTTTTTCAATCCCAGTGCCTTCCACATAGGCTTTTGGAAAAAAAAAAAAAAAAAAGGCAAAGAGAAATAAAGTGACTGGGTATCTGAGAATTGTTACTGTCAAGAAAATGCAAAATATTTTTGTGTAACTGTTTCTTGTTTGAGAATACATGTAATTTGAGAAAGGGATTGATGCCCTCTAGGGAAATGGTGGATTTTAACATGGAGAAATTTGGGGAAATGTTCAGACTTAATCATGTACCTTTTGTGTTTCTACTTTTGTCTATTGAAAACTCAGCTGCTAAGGACATTGCTGTTCCCCCCACCCTCCACCCCCAACCCTTTTTTATTGTACAGCTTTACTTACCTCTTTTTTAAATCTGGCATATTTGCATAAGCATTGAGCTGAATTGAACAGAGCCAAAAAGTGTAATAGGAGTGAAAACTGAGCACCAGGAGGTGAAGTGCAGAAGTAGAGTGCACATCAGGCAGAGCTTGAGATATAAAATACTGTGCAACATCAACAGCATGAGAAGAAGTTTCTAAACAGATGTATAATTGTACCAAGTGTGGAAAATCTTAAATGCAGATATATGAATTGCATGATGGGATCAGGAGACTTGGAGAAAGGTAGAGCAGCAGGTCTATCTCCAGTGTGGACTGTTGTAGAAATTAGTAGCAAGAGAAATTTTTCTTGGTGCACCTATCAACTCTGCATGTTCTTTCTTAATCTTGTCTCTTAATCTTCACTGCCTTTTCTTCTGTCAGTGTGGACTGGGGTCCAGTACTACAACGAGTAAAAAGCATGAGCGATATCAGCCAAAGAAAGAATTACCGTCAAAGTTCAATTCTCTTGATGAATAACGACAGTATGTCCTATATGCCAATAAGGATGACCGAAGAAAACCCACAGTGCCAGCAGTTTCAGTGCTTGTGATTTCTTTTAATACCTTTAACAAGGTATTCAGGGAAGATACTGAAGGCAATGTAGAATTGGGCTGAAAAGATCAGTTTCTGTATTTCTTCCTGAAAAAGCAAGTTGCCAACCCATAAATTATTTTCTTACTTTTGCCTTGCTTGGCTATCAGTACAGGAAATGTGGAAGACAGAAGGAGCCACCTGCCACATCATACAACTGCCTCTTGCCTGAAGTGTTTGAAAGGACAGATAACTCAGCAGAACCTGGACTAGCAAACAAGCCACCCTTTCACTTCTTTGCTGAAAGAGAGTCCAGTAGTGATAGAATTCATCATTCCAGCAGGGAAAATATTTGAAAAGTCCACTTTTCTTCAAAAACAAAAAACATACACGCAAACAAAAAAAAAAGGAAAAAAGAAAAAAAAAAGAAAAGAAAAAAACACATCAAAACCAAAGGACTTCAGCCACAAATCAGTACTGAAGCTACAGAATGGACTTGATGAAGTAAATAAGTGGACATAAAGCACTAAGTTTACATGTTCATGTCTTCCCTCAAGTGCCTTTCAAGTGGTAGATGAAATTCAGTAATGCTTGGTTCTAGCACTAGGCCTGTGAATGCACAGCAAGTGCATATTCTCTACTGTAAAGGGAGATTTGAAAAGCCATATGCAGGAGCGTATGTGCTGCAGAAGCTGTGTGGATGTATCACCTAAGTTTTTGTCAACTGTCCTTCAGTTTATAACTTGGGTTATGATGACAGCATCATTTTTTATTTATTCTGAAAAGAACACCTATAGTTCGTCAACATTTTAAGTATCAAAACCTTTTTTTAATATGGAAGAAAAGTGAACATTTAGTGATGAAAAATGAAAGTGATGAGAGACTCTAGAATCAGCACTCATTTGCTGTTTCGAATATGCATTTATTTTGTGCAAAGCCTGAGGTTCAAATATTTGTCCTCATTCACAGCAGGACTTGAACCTGGCTCTCCAGCTCTGGAACTCATAGCGCTCCAAGCCTTCAGATTTCTTTAAAGTGTGTGATAGTCCTTTTCTTTTCCTGGTCAGATAATCTGTTCTGAACATAAAAATCCTTCCTAATTCAATTAGACCTTTTTGGATAGTGATAAGTTTAATGGAAGTCTTTTCTGAGTGTTTTTCATAGTGGTGCTGCTTGTAGCTAAGGATACTCTGCCTGTAGAAGCAATTCCCTTTCCCTTCTGCTTTTAAGCCCAATTCCTTTTTCAAAGTGTTGAAACTCCACATCTGAAAACAAAGCCACCATCCTGCTCTGCCTATTGCATGAAGTAAGTGGTAGGTGTTTTTGTATGTCAGTGAGGGGAGAAGGACATTAAAGGCTTGTACATTTCATTGACTGCCAAAGGCATCTGGGATCTGGGTACCTACCTGGCATTTGCATTTGAGACAACATCCCTTGATTCAAGATTGGAACGTTATCTCTTTATTGTGTTTAAGTCAGTGTGTATTCAAATTGTGTGAGAGTGATTTACTTTCACCTTTCGGCTAACTCAAAAATACTATGAGTTGGGTCTTCTTAGGTTGACATGCACCTGGTAATTAACTGTGCAACTAAACAAGGCACTACAAAGCAATTTTAATTGATCTTGTAACAGCAAATCATCTGTTTTGTGAAGGACTTGAAGAAAGCAAGCACTTTTTTTCTCTTTCAAGATTATGCTTTCCCTATAGTATTTCTCAGTCTTGCAGTCTTCATCCCTCTTTGCCTGCCCGAAGAAAGAAGCTGTTACATGCTTGATCATTTTGAAATAGTGTATTTGGAGAAAAGCATGCCTGACACCTCAGCTTTACCACAGCCTGATACTCCTTTGTATTTTTGTATGTCATACAAAGGAATGGCAGAGATATATGTTGTGCTTTCAGAATCCACCATGTTATGCCTGGACTACCTCTTTCTAGTACAGTGCAGAAGCATTCTTGTTCCTAGAAATAGTAGTGATTTTGTACAATGTGACATTAGAAACAAGACAGAAAAACTTCTATAATGAAAGAGAATAAATGAAGAGAATAGCTGGAAGTACAGTTGAATACAACAGCACAAGAAGAGAGAGAATGTCCACTTTTGTAGAGAGTGATGGACTTATAAGTGCCTTTATAAACATGTGGCTAATAATTCCCTCTCTACTAGTGCTGGAAGGCAATGGTAGTCCTTAAATTAAACAAAAATTTTTTGCCCATCAGCTCATATCCCGTAAGAATTCTTGGGCTAGGACATAATTCAGGAAAGGAGGAAAGTCTACAGAGTGACCTGTCAGCAATGTCAGTACTGCCAAATAATGTAACTTGTGCTACTTATTCAGAAAAGTACACAGACCAGCATCTTCAATTTTTATTTTACATTTCATTGTTTTAGCATTAGCAAAGTTGTTATTCTGGAGAAATGTAGATACTTGTGATAAAAAAAAAAAAAAAAGATGAGTTATTACAGAAGGATTTGGCAGTGTTTGCTTCACCAACAGTTGTGTGTGACTCATGGTTGTATAGTGTTCTCTGTGTTTGCTGGTAACTGTGGTTCCAATAATGACTACATTGAGAACCTGTGTTCATCTATTAACTAGCAAATGGTTTCTGTGTTAATTTCACATGTTCCTCAATGCACAAATCATCTCTAAGTCAGAAAAGAGATAGGTGTAAATAGGAAAGCCCCTGTAGGCATCAATGAGGTTCAGCATTACCTGTAAAAATATGTAAATAAACAAATAAAACCCACTGAACTCTTCTCTGTCAGAGTTTATGGTATAACTATTATTCTTATGGTTTGTATATGCAGCTCTGAAAGTATTGCCTTCCAGGTGATTCCTCTAGCACACAATACACAGGCCAATGAGAAACTATAACATACTTTTTTTTGCCCTCAGAAAAAAATGAAGAGAGGAAATGATCCTCCTTCTCTAAATAAAAGGGGGTACCTCTGTGTAATGACTCCTAGTATAAATAAGAAGAGTTGTGAGATTAAGGACTATCTGATCTCAAATAAAGTCTGAAGATTCTCCAACAAATCTGAAGCTTCCCCAGAGATCAGAAGGAATTTTTGGAGCATCCACTCCCTCACCCTTTTCTTCACTAACTTTATGTCAGTTGACATATTTTATATAAATTGGCTATTTTCCCTTATAAATGAATGAAAATCAGGAAGGTTATGGAAAAAAAGAAAAGAAAAAAAAAAGGGAGGCCTTTTTCAGGAATACATTTAAAAATCAAAGTAAACTTCAGAAGAAAACATGCACAGAAGGTAATAGTTAAATTTTAGTTCTAGTAACTATGGTTACCACTGTAATAATAAATATACAAGTATTTTCCTCTATATATTTGTACTTAAGAAAGTGGTCATCTACTGAAAAAAAAAGAAAGAAAGAAAGAAAGAAAGAAAGAAAGAAAGAAAGAAAGAAAGAAAGAAAGAAAGAAAGAAAGAAAGAAAGAAAGAAAGAAATAGACTTGCATTTTCTGTTGTGCTTAACTCCTGAAATGGTCACCTATTTTCAGTAATAGTAGTATTGGAATAGTATTGCGTTTAGGCTGCAGATAGCTTTGGTAATGTGGAGTGGTAATCTCACACTATTGATCGGATGAACTGTGGTATCTTGCTTTCTGGATTAATTTACATGCAATTCATAAAGGTGCATAGATACACAACAAGAGATTAATTCTGAATGCTTTCAATGTGTGACATCTCCAGAAGTACTACATAAGTAAATAAGAGGGGAAAACCTGAGAATTTGTATCATACTGTGTTGATTCCTCTGATCTCTTTTAGTGAAAGCAGGGATAAGCTTTATCTTTTCTGATATCTTATTCTTCTGTTAATGCATGTTCAATATACAAATATTTTCACTTATAACATTTTCTGCAATTCTGTCTCACCTAAATGGGTTGAGTTTTGTAGGAAGCTAGTTCTTCAATGTGATGAACACAGAAATGAAGTGTGTTAAATTATTAACTGAAATAAAAGTAGCTATGCAAAACATTTGTTTTGTGATGGCTGACTGGAAAAACTGCCTAGTAAAAAATATATATATATATATCTTTTTTAAAAAGAATTATCTGTTGAGTTATATTTTCAGAGCCTATCCCTTAATATAGTTTTGTCTCTGCGAGAAAGCATTTTTTATGCTATCAGTAGCAAACTCAAACCACACTTGATATTAAATCTGGGAAGCTTTCAGCTGGTAGTCATAAGAAATACTTGTATATACTTTTAAAAGTTGAAATCCAATAACCAATATGGCTGCTTATATGCTACATATTAGTATAGTACACTAGCTAGTTCAAAAGCAGAATTCAATTTATTTTGAACATCAACAAAGTCAAAATATTACCCAGAAAATGTNNAAAGAAAAATTTGTCTCAGAAAATTTTTTTTTTTTTTTTTTTTTTTTTTGCGGAAAAAACTTGCGGAAGACTTTGTCTTCAATAGTACACAATGATCAGTTTTAAGTATCAAGAGTCTTAAGGAACTGTAAGCAATCAGAATTCGTGGCAGTCTGGTGAAGTTCCCACTGACAGGAAGAGGGAACCCCCGTTTTCCAAAAGGGAAAAAAGGAAGACCCAGGGAACTACAGGCCAGTCAGTCTAACCTTGCCTGTGCCCAGCAAGATCATGGAGCCGATCCTCCTGGAAACTATGCTAAGGCACATGGAAAATAAGGAGGTGACTGGTGACAGCCAACATGACTTCACTAAGGGCAGATTGTGCCTGACAAATCT
>VXAA01000830.1:0-54640 GCA_013399115.1 Anseranas semipalmata | reverse complement strand
CCTGGGCTGCATCTAAAGAAGCATGGCCAGCAGGTCAACAGAGGTGATTCTCCCCCTCTACTCCATTCTCATGAGACCCCACCTGGAGTACTGTGTTCAGCTCTGGGGCCCACAATGTAAGAAGGACATGGACCTATTAGAATGAGTCCAGAGGAGGGCCATGAGGATGATCAGAGGGCTGGAGCACCTCTCCTATGATGACAGGTTGAGGGAGTTGGGGTTGTTCAGCCTGGAGAAGAGAAGGCGCTGCGGATTCCTTATAGCAGCCTTCCAGTACCTAAAGGGAGCCTACAAGAAAGCTGGAGAGGGCCTCTTTATCAAGGAGTGTAGTGGTAGGACAAGGAGTAATGGCTTTAAACTAAAAGAGGGTAGATTTAGATTAGATCTAAGGAAGAAATTCTTCACTCAGAGGGTGGTGAGGCACTGGAACAGTTCCAGAAAGAAGTTGTGGATGCCCCCTCCCTGGAAGTGTTCAAGGCTAGGTTAGATGGGGCTTTGAGCAACCTGGTCTAGTGGAAGGTGTCCCTGCTCATGGCAGGGGGGTTGGAACTAGATGATCTTTAAGGTCCCTTCCAACCCAAACCATTCTCTGATTCTATGTTTCTGTGATTCTATGATTCTATGATAACGTATCATACTTCTGTACATATGACACCTAGTCGACAATATTCCACTGTTATATTTTTGGGAGCAAAAATTCTGAGTTCATCTTCACGTGCTTCCACAATGACCTGGACTTCTACCCATTCATCGAAACTGACAATTGCTATATGACTGTATAAAGCAATCTCAATATGCTTGAGGGAAGGATCTTACGAATGAGCAGGGGATCAATTTGAAAGTTCGAAGTTTTAAAGGTTTAATTGATCAGGGAATAAAAATGGTTGTTTGGACAGCATACATGTTGAGAGGTTTAAAAAGAGACTGCACATACGTCAAGTAGAATAGAACAAATCTGACCCTTTCAGCATAGGTATGAATTTCTTTCTATTGTTCTCTGGAGTTTCCTTCTTTTAAGTCTATTGCGGTCAGTCGAGATGAATTATCTCTATATTCTGAGCTGGCAATGACTGAAAGAACAGAACTTCAGGAAACCTGTAAGGGCTTTACTTTCTAAATGTTCCACCTGAGAAAAAGATAAAGAACCTTTATGGTGGGGCAAGAGATTTTACCTTGTTTCCAGTACAGATATTGGAAAAATATTTACGTTTTTCTACTGTGAATGAATGATGTCCCATTTGTAGGAACATATGGATCACCATATATTAATCTGTTATGCCTAATACCATGCTTCTGAGATTTATACCATACCATAAAGCTCTAGAGGAAAGCACTACTTTATTTTTCAAATTATCTAGGTGAAAGGGGAAAGCTTGAGTTTCTTAGTCTATTATGCCATGATGATTGTTAAGATCTTTTGCTGGATGGGTTATGAGATTATTAACATGCATACTCCTAAGCTTTTTGGCTCCACTAATTCAAATACCTTTGAGTTTTAGGGCTGGTATGCAGTGACTAAAAATTTTTTCACAGTCTGATATATGTTTGATTCAGGCCACTTCCTTGCAGGCAAACTTTAAACCATTACAAACAGCCCTGAATTGCACTCCCTTGCAAATAGAGGAGTATGCCAGGAGAACCAGAAAAAGGTGTGACTGCAGTTTATACTGTTAAGAGGGAGATTAAAATTAGCCACATGGGGTAGTGCTGATAGCTAGGACATTCTGACTCCTGTTGCTTTAAAATCTGCCTACAAAGCTTGGTAAACATATTGGAAATGAACAATTTTGGAAATGAACAATTCTGCATTTGAGGTGACTCAGAAATACTCTTTGGTACATGCTGTAGCCTAGGCTCCAAAATCATCTAAACTGGGGGACTTGCTGGAAGACACAACAGACTATAATGTATAGACTATTGAAAATTTATGCTAGCACAAATCATGTCATCAGTGAGAATTTAACACATAGACAGAGTAAGAGTTTTGTCCCTGGGTGATGTTTGAGAGTTGGATGTTCCCATAAGCACCTTCCTTCAACAGGTTCAGCACTTCTCAGAAGCTCATAGGGTCCTTTTCCAATGTATCTAAAGAGACTTGCCTATAGGCATGCATGCTCAGAGCACTCCCACCAAGTTTGCAGACAGATGCTTTTTCTGCGTTAAAGTATAAGAGAATGGGGACAGTAAATTCATGCAAGATGTTGGGAAATGTGGTTTTATTCCTTTATCTCTGTGACTAAAGGAATCAAATACATCTTGCCCACCAGGAGAAGGACTGAAGCCTTTTAGCTAGGGCTGTGATCACTCCAAGAATGCTTCCCCTTTCTTGCTAAGCAAAGCTCAGATTGTTTCCTGCAGCATGACTTCAGCAACAGGTATGGAAAGCACCTAGCAAAGCCTAAGGTCTGACACTTAAGGCACATTTATGCAAGTAGGTTATGTTGGCTTGAAAAGTAGAGGATCAGTGTTCTGCCCACCAGAGATGCCAAACGTGTTGAAGAAAAAAAAGTGTCCCCTACTCTGTGTTTAAAAGTTATAGTTAGGTCCTTTCAAAGTAAATCTCAAAGCTATGAATTACTCAAAGGAAGGAAAGCACCAGCTTGCAGCCCTAAGTTGCCTGAGGTTCAACAAAGAGAGTTTTTTTTTTAATATATATCAGCCATCAGAAGTATTTTTGGCAATAAAATTCTGTTTGCTCAGTGGGCAGACTGCCATTTTAAAGGTATCTAACCACCCCTGTTCCCACATGACTAACACAGGGTACAAATTTAGCAGGGGAGAATCAGTCATTTTACTGTTTAACAGTGGTATCCCTAAGTTTCTCCTTAGATATATCTCTAAACCCGTTTTTCTTGGCCTGCTTTTAAATGAACAATTCTGGATATATAGACCTTAGGTCGATCCTAGTGCTCCACTTACTTCCTTAAGAACACTTCAGGTGTTCTGGATCCATAACCAGGATGATCTGGGGTCAGGTTCCCTGAATATGCATGCAACATGTGTTAGTGCTAGACACATTTCTAGAAGGAGATTCTGTGACTAGATCCTCATCTGTGAAACTGATAGGTGTTTCCTGTATATGAAAGCTGACACATAGATAACATGTCCAGGTACTTCTAAGTCATACAAATACGAAGTATACAGGTAGCTTTCACGGTATCCAGAAAACTGCTGAATTAAATTATCTTGAAGCAAAGTAGGGAGCAAGTACTACAGCTTCTGTAAATTTACTGAGGTCTCAGGGACACTTTAAAGCGTGTTTTTTGAAGACCGTGCAGGTCAAAGATTCTACAGCTTTTTTTTTTTTTTTTTTTCTGTGCCTAATACTTATTTCTGCTTAACAGGTGATTTGTATATTGGAGGAGTGGCCAAAGAAATGTATAAGTCCTTGCCAAAACTGGTGCATGCAAAAGAGGGCTTTCAAGGCTGTCTTGCATCAGTCGACTTGAATGGACGGCTGCCTGATCTAATTTCAGATGCTCTCTTCTGTAATGGGCAAATAGAAAGAGGATGTGAAGGTACTGAATATGCTGATATCTTTTTATATCATTGTGCAAGTATTGTGCTAATCCTGCTGAGTTTTGTTGATATGTACATTATGCCCATGTATCCTACCTGCTTGTAATTTATCTTGTTTTATCCCTTCTTATATAAAGACCATGTTTTTGTTAGTATTATGGAGACAAATCTGTGCCTGCCCTACAGCACAGATTAATCTGAGAACATGTACATGTACATGTACTTGTACATGTACAGTAAGTTTGTACAGGTGGAACTTGCTTGTTCTTTACTTGTTACCTTTAGTTACCACTATAAATTTTATTGATAGAACATAGAAATATGTAAAATTCACAAGTTATTTTTCTGTAGCTTTAGTGTCTATATTTTTATCAGGAATTGAAAAATATGTATAAATTAGTTTGTACTGAGTTTGGAAAATTAGATTCTACTTTCTGAATGACATGAGCAAGTTCCATGCCTGCACCATCCCTTTAAAGAGTCAAAGTACACTTTAATTCCATTATGCATTTCATAGCTTCTTTTGAAATAATGTAATTTTCTAAATGAATTTTATGTAGTTCAAAGAAATATTGCCATAGGCCTAGAATGCAAGTTCACCTTTTAAACCAGTGGCACAACTCAGCTATCAGTGAATTTAATAAAGCTACCAGGCATTTAATAAAGGCAGTACTAATATTGTTCTCTTTGGTGGAGAGTCAGCCTCTTCCAACACCAAAATCATCTGACACAAGCAGAATGGTTAAACCAGATGGGCTGCCTGCCTCTAAAATATCTGCCTTGTCAAAAGTTTTGCCCACAGAAAGAAATCTTTAACAGCATGGAATGAAATATCCCCTTTCAACCTTTTTGCTTAACCCTTGCAAGTTAACTCTTCCATCTCACTTGTTTACTTCAAGTCTTCCACTGTCTGACCCATGTGTTGGTCTCTTGTCTGCAGACCATGGATCAGATATATAAAAAATGTTCTGACACCTAAAATACTATTTAAGTCATCTGCAAATTTAGCTGCCTCCTAGAATTCTCTTTAATGCCTCAAGCTGCCCAGAGGTCTGCTGCTGGGTACATACAAGATTGTCTCCATTCTTAGAGCTGAGCAATTTTGCATCTCACGCTGCAATGGGATGTGTAAGGTCTGTAAGTCCCCTGAGGTGTCAAGTCCAAAGAGCTCAGGACACACACTAGCAGAAGTAATTTCAAAACAAAAAGTATTAGTTGCCATCACTCTCAATCCAAAAGACAGCTGACTGTACTGGTGGGTAAATGTCCTTTGTTAATACATCCTGAGAAGTGAGACATTTGGATTTGATGTTCTTCAGACTCGTATGAGATTGAATTCCACATCTTTCCAGGGTAAAAAGCCTGGGCTGAAAGGTCTTTAT
This sequence comes from Anseranas semipalmata, assembly GCA_013399115.1. Taxonomy (NCBI): domain Eukaryota; kingdom Metazoa; phylum Chordata; class Aves; order Anseriformes; family Anseranatidae; genus Anseranas; species Anseranas semipalmata. The sequence goes on along the minus strand of VXAA01000830.1, from coordinate 49,739 downwards.
CTCTCTTCTGTCAAGGTTGATGCTATGATGTGGTACTAATTAATTTCATCTGTTAGGTCTTTGTTCTTAAAAGACATATTTGTCAATAACTTTACTATCATAAAAGCATGTTAAAAATTCTTTCTTCGGAATATTTTTTTTGCAGGCCCACACATGGGATTAGAGTGGCAAGTTGTAAGGCTTACATTTCAAAGTTTCAGCCATAGGCAGATAGATCTCTCTGTTCTCTCTCATTAAGTGTTGAATATAATTTACATGTGGCTGAATTTCCCTTGTTGACACATTTTCAATGGACAGAATAGATAGACACCAACAACTAGAAATATAAATATGCTAACTAGCTCTTCGAATTGTTAACAGTAAACCCCATAGCCAAGCTGTGTCAGCCCTGTTTTCCTGTAGTCAGATCCATTGTACTTTCTTTATATGCTTTAAGTAAAGCAGAATTATAGAAAATACTGAATTATAAAAGAACAGTTTTAATATATTGGGAAAATAATGCACTGATTCCATGTGTGTACATATACAATATGTCTTAAATGAACTAAATAAGAAGTTTCATAGTATTTCTTAAAATGTGTAAAGATTCTTGGTGGTGAGATGTGGAACTTACTTTTGTGATATATAGTAAAAGATTGTACATGCTACCTAAAATAATGCTTTTTGGGTAATATGTATAGCTTGCAAACCCTCACTTTAGACAAATGTAAATGAGAGACCAAATTCAGTCAATTAAAAAGTCTGCAGTGAAGACTGAATAAATTACAATATTTAAATAGAATGTGAATCAAAAGGTGAGTGCTTGAGAAGAGTGTATTACAATATTTTACTAAATAGCTTAGTTCTGTAATACATATAGGATTATATAAACCTATTATGGTAAATATTATAGTACCTACAAACATTAAACTGTCCTTTTCCATTTTTTTTAAAGCCTTCTGTAATTAAAAAAAATCTTATACAGAAGCCAATCATGATGGCAATTTTTGAATAATGACTACTATAGATAAATCAAAAGTGCTAAGAAAAAAATTTGAAAAAAGCAGAATATCCTGCTTTTTACCACGATCCTATCTGTATTTTTTCCATATATATGTGTTTTAACATGCACTTTTTAATGTGCCTACAGGGTCCTGGAGTTTTTATACTTTTAAGTCCTTGTGACTTTTGCTCTACTTTTGCAATGATGAGGAAACTTAACATTGCATAACTAAAGTGTAAATAAATGCATGAATATATAACATTTAAACACCTACAGATATTTTCACTTCATCTTTGTAAAGTTTCCGAGTAGCAGAATCTGGTGAGAAAAAAATGTGTCTTGTCAGCTAAGGGATTCTGTCATTATAATCCCCAGCTCAAGAAAGGGTGATGTAATGCCCAAATGCTTAAACTTCTGGGCTGAAAACTCCTAAGAAAGGGAAATCACTATCCTATGTCTGCATACCGCAGTCAATCCATTATGGGTACTATTATTACTATTTGAATAGGAGAAAATATAACAAAGCAGTTAATAGTTTTGCCTGAGAAGTGATGCAGCATATGCTGTCATTCATTCTTAATCACAGTGATGACCATTCAAGCCCTGGTTCAGAGGTGCGGTCAAGAAGGGACTCGTTTAAAGCAAGTGGCTATTGAACTGACTTAAACCATATTGATTTGGATTTTTCTAAAATAACAGCAAATCAAGTGAAAATCCCAGAGATCTTTGAAGGAATTGTAATGTGAAAGAAGGGTTAAGTGGATCTCTCTCTCCAGAATGATTTAGAGGATTTATATGATCTTTGGGCTAGTTTTGCCCTGTCATCCGTGACTGAAAGTGGGATTTTCAAATGTATACAGATATGTCTTCCCCAAAATATGTAGGAGAATTTTATAACCCCAGAACCAAACTTTTCCTTGTAATGTCAAGAGTCAGTGTGAAATGTGTGTGTGTGTGTGGGGGGGGGGTTACAGAAATCAATAGTTCATGATCTATATTTCAGTCTTCATTCATCAGTCATGAAGAAAGGGCTAGAAAAAGAAAGACCAAAGAGGACGACAGTGCTAATTATTCTTGAATTCAGTGTCTCTGAACATGACAAATGGCTAGTCAGGATTCAGCCATGCATTTATTCTGCTAATGCATTCATATCTATCCAAGAAAAAAAAAAAAAAACTTTTAATTTTCCTTCATTACATGTCATCAGCTCAATTAGCCATTATATTTGTAGTAAAATACTGGCAAATTACTGCTTTCTTATTTTGGCTTGCCTGAAGATTTATGGCTATTAGCATTAATTTGTTTGCATTATATGGCATTTCTTTCTCTCTTTAACAGCAGCATGCACTTTATTCTGAATGTTTTTTCTGTGTTTGCTGCCATTTCAATATTGCTTACTAACATTTAATATATTTTGCTTTTTTATTTTGCTGACAAAGTTGCATTGATGAAAGCTGATTTGCAAGGTAGATAGCCCTGTGTGTATTCAACAAGACTGAAACCCCCAATGCACAGCTGGATTTCTGCCATAAATGCCCTGTACATTTCAGAACTAAAGTGTGTTATTTTGTTTCAGATTTTGTCTTTCACACCTCTAAAACAATGTGCTACATGAACCTTCATTTTCCAGCATAGTTTGCACAAGGCTTTCAGTCTTGAATATGTTTTGTATAGTGACTGCTTTAGTGCTTTGATCATACCTTCTAAAATTTCTTTATATTTCAGTAGTCTAGTTATGATTCTCTAGAAATAGTTTGTTTTTCATGTGTTTATCACATTTTAGCATGCCAGTTCATTAGTAGTCTGATTTTCTTCATTTCCCCTTAAAAAAGGAATCTGCATGGGATCCCTGAAGCATGTGAATCAGTACTTGCCAACATTTGTGCCAAAGAATGCCAAACTTCTCTTTATTTCAGACCTAAATAATTTAAAACAATATTTGGGATTAAAAGAACTGTATAACATAGCTTCATTTTATTAATTTTTTATTTTGCTTTGGTTTGGGTTTACTTTATTTTCAAATTTTTAGTTTCATCTCCCAGAACTTTGCTTTCTGTGGCATCTGACTTTGCTGGTTGAAATGTATTTACAGGAAAAATAATACTGAAGTTTTTAGAAAATATTTAGCCAGTTAATGGTCTGAGATGAGACTGACAAATGACTCACAATAAAGTTAACATCCTCAGTGTACCTGGAATAATGTTGTTTCAGTTTTTGCATTTTTATGTGTTTATGACATATAAGTTGTAGAACTAAAGCAAAAACACCCTTTTAATATTACATGNAAAAAAAAAAAACAGCTAGTTTATGTGTGTTTTCCTTGGTAACTCTTTGCTCATTTGATTTGAGATGTTGGCAACTAGTTAATGTGATCCAGTGAGAAATACATTTCTTCAGAAGGCAAAGTGCAAGTCCTTTTCTATATGCTCTCACCAGGCCCCAGCACAACATGCCAAGAGGATTCATGTGCAAACCAGGGAGTGTGCTTGCAGCAGTGGGATGGATTCAGTTGTGACTGTAGCATGACCTCCTTTAGCGGACCCTTATGCAATGACCGTAAGTACACTAAAATGTGCTGATCTGAAAGCTCTAGAGCTCTAAGGCAATATTCGAAGCAAGTATCTTTAGCTTTATATTACTTTAATATACGATATTTAAATGAACTGGCAAACCTTGTTAAAATCTGTAAGGCTTGTGTGAAGAACATAGCTAAAATATACAGTTTGGACAACATGCAGTATGGAACACTGACAGAATTTGGTTTTATTATACTTGATTGCATGCCTAATATACTGATTGTTACCTGTTTGAAATAAGCCTTTTCTTGCATAAATGTTACAAATAGTTTTTTTTTTCCTGATTGAAAAAAACTTTTACATTTTATTATCTTAAGATATATTGTAATTTTCTAGCATTATATCACAAGGGCTATAATTTCTGTGAAACAGTTGACAAGGCTTATTATCTCCCTTTGTTGATTTCTTTAGGTGACACACTAAGCATTCCAATAATAAACACATGCTGAGTATTTTAGTTCTTTTAAATTTCATCTCAATAAAACTACATAGTATACACCATCTGGTCTTTCAGGAAAAGCTTAAATGTGTCATAAATAAGGTGCCTGATTCACCAATGTCATCATCTAGTTTTATTCCAATCTAGCTTTATTGATCGAAATAGAATTATGCAGAATTGAAAGTGGAGTGGTAATGCAAGAGCCATGATGGTCCACGGTAACTGGTTAAAGAAAACTACTAAGTTTTCTTTTTAACTCAGCACATTTGAAATATCCGTATGGTACATGTTTTTGTATCAGTATGAAGAGGGAATTTCTTTAAGTGTAGGCATTTTTATTTTCATTTGTATACAAGCCTCTGAATAAATGTCTGATGGTCGGAAGCGTTGGCATTAACTGTCTAGTCAAGCATTTTGGATTTTCATGTCTTGTTCTGATTCTCCAGTCTACAGCAAGGTGCACCTTTTTGGACAAACTCTATATAATATATATTGGGTTTAAACTTCCAAAAATATAAGTACTTAGTCATACTGAGAAGCATGTATTTTTAAAGATTCTAGCCCCCTGCCTACTACAGGAGAAAAATGGTTTGTTTCTATTATTCTTTTATGTCGTTATTTCTGTTCTTCTGTGACCTCTGTGTTCTTCCAAAAGTAACTAAAAACTATGAATAAGAAATTGTATATTTCACATTTAGCAATGCAAAAACTCTGTTTATAAATTTGTCTTAGTAGTAACTGATGTCTGTACCTGGAATATTCTGTGAATTACTTTTTCAAGTATAAATTAGGCAAGTTGGAAAACTTACATAAGAAAGACATTTACCAGTCTATGATGGCTCATTTGTACAGTAATGTTGTGGATGATACTGTACACAATCAGATAACTCTCAATATACTATTTTTGATGATGGTAGAGGAGTATCTTTAGTACAAGGCTGCCAAAAATGCTTACTTTTTTTTCGCAGATAAGTAATTTTGTAATGTTCTATCACAAACATGAAAGATAAATTTATCCTCGATATGGATGTTTTGTGATAGAATGCAGAGTCTGATAACTATAATTCATTTATTTTCTGCTTTATCTTGGCTCCTTAGGTTAGTTCATATTCCAAAAATCTGCCAAGCAAATATATATATATATATATATATATGGGGGGAGAGGAAGAAAAATCATGTTGTAATCTCAATGTCATCTAGATGCTCCTAGACTTCTCTCTGCTTTGTTTGGGAAGAGTAAAATGGAAAGAGAAATGATTAAGTGTTAATACAGTCTTTAGTAACTTGCATAGGCTACAAAATAGGCTAAACTTTTGCAGCACTGAAGTAAGCCAAATTCTTTTTGCATCACATGAAGTGGTCTCAGTGACAGGTCTGGAACAGCACCCGCTTGCTGCTGAAAAACACAGCCCCTTGTGAACAATTGAAACATGTTCCACCGCAGTGTGTGGTAGCAGATTTCCATTGCCAATCACACATGGAGCAATGTTAATTGACAGAACGTGAAATCTAACCCAGTATTGTTACAGTTACACAGTATTCTTACACAGACATGACTGCCTTTACATTTGAATGTACCGGTTTATATTTTCAGGCTTATGTAAAATGAGGTATTAGGGACATCACAATTTCATAGGTGGATTTTTTTTTTTTTTTTAACAAAAGCCAAAATTGACCATTTAAAAGTAAGTGTCACATGTCATGAAAGAAACAGTTAAAATGTACCTGGTTTATGGAGAATTGCATCCTCCTGTGTTGGGTGTCCATTTCCAGATGCGGACAGCAGGGGGACTACAGGGGACTCTGTCAGGAGAGGTTAGGGCTCCCCCACACTAGACGTGGCTGGTTCCAGCCAGTTCCAGCTAGCTCCAACAGCCCCACCACGAGGCACAGCTCAGCACCTCAGCCATGCTGTGGCGTGTCTGGGAAAACATACTTGGAAAAGGCAAAAACACCGGACAGGAGGGAGGAATGAAAAGAGTGAAAAACAGCAGAGGCAACACCAAGGTCAGAGAATGGGCAGTGAGCAAGAGGTTGGGTGGGAGTTTGGTCCTTAGCCACGGTTAATCCATCATACTTCCCCATTATTTTGTTCCAACGGTTCTTAGTGAACATATTTGAGTAGAAATTTCAGAGTGACAGAATGGCTGAAGGAAAAGGGAACCTGTGGAGACTGTCTAGTCCAGCCCTTCTGCACAGAGCAGGGTCAGTTAGAGCAGGTTGTCCAGGGCTGTGTCCAGCTGGGTTTTTACTACCTGTAAGGTCGTATCTCCATAACTTCTCTGGGCAACCTGTGCCAGTGCTCAGGCACCCACACAGTAGAAAAATGTTTCTTATATCTAAAATGAGATTTCATGTATTTTAGTTTATGTTCCTTGCCTCTTGTCCTGTCACTCATCAATGAGATGAGCCTGGCTCTGTCTTCTTTACTGCCATCCATCAGGTATCTATAAATCATAGAATCATAGAATGTCCCAAGTTGGAAGGGACCCACAAGGATCATAGCGTCCAACTCCTGGCTCCACACAGGGCTACATAAAAATTAAACCATATGTCAGAGAACATTGTCCAAACACTTCTTGAACTCTGGCAGGCTTGGTGCCTTGACCACTTCCCTGGGGAGCCTGTTCCAATGCCCAACCACCCTCTCAGTGAAGAACCTTTTCTTAATATCCAACTTGAACCTCCCCTGACACAGCTTCATGCCATTCCTTCAGGTCCTATCACTGGTCACCAGAAAGAAGAGATCAGCGCTTACCGCTCCGCTCCCCTTCATGAGGAAGCTACAGTGATGAAGCCTCCCCTCAGTCTCCTCTTGTCAGATCTGAAAAAGCCAAGTGACCTCAGCCACTCCTCATACATCCTCCCCTGTAGGCCTTTCACCATCTTTGTTGCCCTCCTTTGGATGCTCTCTAATACTTTTATATCCTTCTTACATTGTGGCACCCCAAACTGCACACAGTACTCGATGTGAGGCCACACCAGCACAGAGCTGAACGGGACAATCACGTCCCTCAACCAGCTAGCAGTGCTGTGCTTGATGCGCCCCAAGATATGGTTGGCCCTTTTGGCTGACAAGGCACACTGTTGACACATATTCAACTTGCTGTCAACCAGAACCCCCAGATCCCTTTCTGTGGGGCTGCTCTCTAGCCTCTTCTCCCCCAGCCTGTAGATATATTCAGGATTGCCCTGTTCCACATGCAGAATTGGGCACTTGCTCTTATTAAATTTTATGCGGTTGGTGATTGCCCAGCCATCTAATTTGTGAAGATCTCTCTGCAAGGCCTCTCTACCCTCGAGGAAGTCAACAGCTTCTGCTAACTTAGTATCATCTGCAAACTTACTTAGTATGCATTTGACTCCTGCATCCAGATTTGTAATAACATTGAAGAGAACTGGCCCTAAAATGGAACCCTGGGGAGCCCCACTAGTGACTGTCAGCCAGCCTGATGTAACCCCATTTACTACAATCCTTTGAGTCTGACCCATCAGCCAATTTTTCACCTATCATATGTATTTGTCTAGCTGTATGCTGGACCTCTTCAGATTCCCAAGACTGTTGAAAAATAATTGAGAGAGGTCTCACAATGACACTAGCCATCTCTTTCAGTACCCTGGGATGAATCCTCCATAAACCTATGTGCAATCCATAGACCTTTGTGCATCCATCTTGAGCAGCAAATCTTGCACAAGTTCAGAGTTAGCTTGGACTTCATTGTTCCTGTAGTTACATTCCTGCAACTCAGGGCTGTGGTGCTCCCAGGGCCCATCACTGGTGTTAAAGACAGAGGTAAAGAAGGCATTAAATGTCTCTGCTTTGTCTATTTGTGAGGTGACCATCTTCATCGAGTAACAGACCAATGTTATCTCTGGTTCTCCTTTGCTGCTAACATGCTTTAAAAAAGCACTTATTATTTTCCCCCACAGTACTGGCCAGCTTCAACTCTGATCGAGCTTTATCCACACAAATTTTCTGCCTACAATGGTAAGCAACATTTCTGTAGTGCTCCCATGTCACATGACCTTGGTTCCAGTGTCCATGCACTTTCTTTCACCTATGCTCTAGAAGAAGACTCCTGCTCAGCCAAGCCAGCATTCTGCCCTGGTTGCTTAACTTCTGATGCTCCGGAATTGCCTGCTCCTGCACTTTTAAGAGGTAGCTCATAAAAAGTGACCAGCATTGATGGACCCCAATGCCTTCAAAAGCAGAATCCCAGAGCACCTTACTAACTAGTTCCCTGAGCAGCCTGAAGTCTGCTCTCCCTATATCCAGGGTTCAAGTTGTGCTGGCAGTTTTCATCCTATCACCAAAGATTTTAAACTCTACTTCTTCATGGTCACTGTGGCCAAGATGGCCACCAATCACCACTTCACCCACAAGACCCTCTCTGTTTACAAGTGACAAATCTAAGAGGCACCTTTCCTAGTTGGCTCCCTTAGTACCTGTACCAAGATGTTATCATTGAGGTGTTTTAGGAATCTCCTGGACCTGTTTGAATCAGCTGTGTGGTACTCCCATTTCATGCCTGCCATGTTGAACTCACACATAAGGACAAGGGCAGCTGATCTAGAGATATCCCTAATTCCTTAAAGAAGAATTCATTGGTGTTGTCATCCTGTCTGGGTGGCCTATAGTAGAATCCCACAATGACATCTGCTTTATTTGCTTTTCACTTAATTCTTACTCAGAGGTTCTCAACCATGACATCGCCAACTGTAATCTCCATACAATCGAGCCTCTCCATTGCATACTGTGCCACCCCCCCACCTTGCCTGCCCTTGCATATCTCTCCTGAAAAGCCTAAAACCATCTATCACAGCACACCAGTCACAGGACTCTTCCGACCAAGTCTCACTTATGCCAATGATGTCATAGCTCTGGAACGGAGCGAAAGCTTCTAGCTCCTCTTGTTTATTCCCCTTGCTGTGTGCATTAGTGTAGAAATATTTCAAATGTGCTCCAGTGTACCCAGCACCTTGTGGAGCAGACTGAAGTACCTCACTAGCAAGCATCCCTCCAGGTCTTCTGTTGTCCAGGCTGGAAAGTTCCAGTTCTCTCAGCCTCACCTTGTATGACAGATGATTCAGTCCCTTCGTCATCTTTGTGGCCCTTCACTGAACTCTCTGCAGTATGTCCATGACTCTCATGTACTGGGGAGCCCAGCACTGGGACACATTGCTCCAGTTGCACACTACCAGTGCTGAGTAGAAGGGAAGGATCATCTCCCTCGACCTCTTTGTGATGTTCTTCCTAAAGCAGCCCAGGAGGCTGCTGTCCTTCTTTGCTGCAAAGGCACTTTGCTGACTCATGTTCAACTTGGTGTCCAGGAGAACACCCAGATTCTTTCCTGCAAAGCTGCTTTCTTGCTGGTCAGGCCCCAGTGTGTCCTGGTGCATGGTATTGTTCCCCAGGTGCAGGACTCGACATTTTCCTTTGTTTCATGAGGTTCCTATTAGCCCACCTCTCCATCCTGTCCCTATGAATGGCAGTGCATGCATCTGGTCTATCAACCAGTCCTCCCAGTTTTGCGTTATCTTCAATTTGCATAAATGTGCAGAAATTACCTTGCTGTATTTGAGCTGATACTTTCAGCATGTTTCCTAGAGTAACTTCAGTGCACAAAGATTTGATATGCATATTATTCCTAGGCTTTACAATGTAAATGTTTCATATGTATCATTCTCGTCTTTCCTTTAAAAGTTTGGAGGAAGTAATGAAATAATTTCTTGAAAATTGTTATAATATATTCTATTGATATAGAGTGTAAGAAATATCTTTAATCTTTTCTACATCAGTGAATTATTATTCCTCTGCTGCTCACTATGTTATTACAAGTGCAAATGTGCAGAGCTTAAAATGAAGATTTTTTAAAAGGTCACTCAAAATAAGCAGCATGTGAACCAGGTTGTGTTTTTGTTTTTTTTTTTTTTCGCAATACAAGAATGTCCTCTGTGTGTCAGCTAGAGAGAAGTTTATGCAATGTACTCCTACAGAAAATGACTTGGGCTAACAAGGGTAAGACTACAGCTTTACAGCTGTATTCAGGAACACCCACAGTTTAATCCAGAAAAGTTTCTACTGCTTGTAAATCTCAGTACTTCACTACACTGAGTACATAGTGCCTGTAAGCCTTCATGGTGACACAGGTGTGAACATTCTATGTGCTGTTATTTCCTATGTACTGAAAGAGAAACAAGGCAGGGTAAGTTTTGACCCCAAGATGCCATGCAGAGTATCATTTTTTCTTTTGATTTCATATGACACTTGGAGATTCAGAGCAACAGTGCTCTTTAGATGGGATAGACAGAAGTGTTGCATTGATAAGCGTAAAGGAGACCAATAGCAGTTGTTCTTACAACACAATAGTGTTATGTAGAAGACTGTACTAAAAGGAAAGTTAATGACTGTTCTTACAAATGGATGGCTGCATGCAACTCCTCTGAGAAAGTACATTACAAACATTGTAACTATTTCTAACAGCACATTATGTAGTGAAAGCTGTCCTCCCAGAGTATTCAGCTTTTTCATAAGAGTAGGGTTGAAAATGACTCTGGCAAAACAAAACAAATCTATGAGAGATTGTCTGCTTTCTACAAGTTTACATGTGTTTTTTACTTGCACAGTCTTTATGTATAACCATATTAGTGAATGTAATGCCATGTTTTTGGAAACAAATACTGCTATTATGGCATAGAAAATAGCAGACAAAATAACATTGTCAGATTACATTAGTATAGAAATTTTCTGTGCCAAATTACAGGGCAGTGTCAACACTGTCTGTTACCGTAAGGGAATAATGTATTGGTGTTGTATTTGTGATGGTATAGCTAACACTGTGTCAACACTTCCATTCCATTCCAAAATTTCTATTTTCATTCCAAAATCTATTTCTGAAGAGTTAGAACTTCACCTTGTAGTCTCTTCTGAATAGGAATTTGACATTTTCAACCAGTGTGAGTAATGAAACTTTTTTAACAGTTCTTATATTTTATTTTGACTTTTCTTTTGCCAAAAAAATCAAAAGCCCTCATTTAAATGGTGAGCTGTGTCAAAATTACAAAACAGGTTCACATAAAGCATATTTTATTTTTTTTTGTAATTTGGTTGCATTATAGAGATACTGCTTTTTAGCTAAGTATATATCTGTAGTGATGGTTAGATTTTATTGCAATTGTTTGAGCAAGGAGTTTGAAGAAGACCTGCTAGGAGGAGATGAAATCCACCTGCCAAAATTGGGCAAAAGCATAGTTGCCAACAGGCTGGCCAACCTGATGTTAAGAGAGCCAGAACTACAAAAAGTGTGGAGTGGAGAAGACAACCCACAATAAAGTGAGGAAGTAGTAGACTGGGTTGGCAAGCAAAAGGGTGTAGGTTGATAAGGGCAAGAGAGACCTCAAAACCAACAAAACAGGGCTGAAAGGGGTCCACCCCAAGTGAATGCACGCACAAAAAGAAATGTCAAGAGGACAGCATGATGGAGGAAGCTTTCGCACTTTTTCTGGGAAGTCAGAATGGGTGGGTGCTTCTCTAGAGTGCCTGTACAGTAATGTACATAGCATGAGTAAAAGGAGTTAGGTGCAGTTCGGGGCTACGATCACATTGGGATCACAAAGGCATGGTAGGGTAGCTCGCATGACTAACTGCCCTTTATATGAGAGAATGACAGGAATGGAGCTCTGTCCAGGCACAAGTGATAAGCTAGCTGAGGTCTTAAGGGTTAGAGTTAGAGGGCAGACCAAAGCTGGAGATGCAGTGGTAGGTATCTGCTACAGACCTTTATATAAAGAAGGAGAAATAGATGAGGCCTTCTTCAGACAAGTTGGAGAAGCCTCATGTTCATAGATCTGGTACTGTTGGGAACTGGGGAACTTGAATTACCTTAGTATCTGCTGAAGGGGCAGTAGAGCAGGGCACAAGTAATCCATGAGGCTTCTGGAGTGTATTGACTTGCTGACACAGGTGATCTTGGAGCCAATGAATGGATGCAGACTGATAGACCTTATATGTACAAAAAAAGGAGGAACAGATCAGAGTTGTGAACATTAGGAGCAACCTTGACTGCAGTGACCATGAGGTGATGTTTAGGTTCCTGAGAGTAAGGAGAGAGGCAAAAAGCAGGAACACAAGCCTTGGACTTCAAGAGAGTAGGTTCCTGAACAGGTCAAGGTCTCTTTGGGAGAATCCCATGGGGTCCAGGAGAACTGGTTGCTCTTCAGGGATCACCTCCTTCAAGCTCAGGAGCAATTAACCCTGATGCACAGGAAATTAAGCAAATGTGGCAGAAGGCAGGAGGAGCTCCTCACAAAACTCAGACTTTAAAAGGCAGTTTGCAACAAGTAGATGCAGGGCCAGGTGGCCCAGGAGGAATATAATAACACCGTCCATGCATGCAGGGATTGCATTAGGAAAACCAAAACCTAGCCTGGCAAGGGACATAGAGAGCAACAGGAAGAGCTTCTGTCAGCAGTGAAAGAAAGAGCAGGAAAATGTGGGCCCACCACTCAATAAGGTGAAGGAACCTCATAGCAAGCGATATGTAAGGGACCGAGGTACTCAATGCCTTCTTCGCCTTGGTCTTTACTGGTAAGACTGGCCTTTAGCATTTTCAGCAATCCCAGGACTCTGAGATGAGTGAGAAAGTCTGGAGCAAGGAAGACTTACCTGTGTGGAGAAGGATCAGGTTAAGGAACATTTAAACGAAGTAGACATATGCAAGTGTATGGCACCTGACGGGACGCATCCATGTGCGCCACTGGTCATTGTGAATTTGCTCTTGATTATCTTTGAAAGGTCATAGCTACTAGGGGCAGTTCCAGAGAACTGGAGAAAAAGGAAATATTTCCCCTGTCTGCACGATGGAGGAAATTACATGCTGGTCAGGCTAACCTCAGTCCCTGGGACTGCAATAGAGAAAATCCACCTGGAAGCTATTTCCAAACATACTGGGGACAAGAAGGCAAGTAGGAGTAGCCAGCATGGATTTACGAAGGGGAAATCGTGTGATTTTCTGACAGTGGATTCAGTATTTAGGTATTTGTCATTTTCTTGCTGAGCAGACAATCTGTGTTCTGATTTGAAAGCATGGTGAACATTCAAGATTGGGATTGAAGCATGTATCTTTCCAGAAAATTAAATCCTAATTATCTCAGATTGAGCATACCAAACAGTGGATACTCTTGGCTGTTACTGAGGATAGACCAAGAACTTCCTTGTGTCATAGGACATTGTAAAAATATATTAGTTAAAAGTTTATGAGAGATTTGGGTATTATAGTATTTGGCATTATACAAATTCCAGGAGGGATTGAATAATTCTCTTTTCAGTGTTTGGAGAGTGCATTAAGTTATACTGAAGTTATACTTTGAACCACAATAAATAAATAAATAAATAAATAAATATTGAGTCAGCAATTCAACTTTTGCAATAAATGAGCAGTTTTATAAATACCAGTCTTCCCTGCAGAACTCTGATCAGAACAGGTGCATTTTTTGCACTGAATGAAACCAGACTCTTATACTATATGAACATGCAATTATCAATTATGTAATAATCCATATCCAAGGAGAGGTAATTTAATATTGCACACAGAAACATACAGGTGGCTTTCCCTAGGTTTGCAGTATTTTAAGCCTGAAATTTAACATCATCTGTATATATATAATCATACACACTGTATATAATGTATAAAGCAAAAGAATATTATTTTCACTTAGGCATGCACCTAACTTTTTAGTCCTCTGATCATGCGGTGTTGACATTAGATAGTCATTCTCCTCTCACAATGTCTTTCTTCAGAAATGCAAATCAGAGGGTGATATTCACATAATCCCTGTTTACATATGACTCTGGTGTTACCCAAAAGATGGATTTAAATCCTTTTGCCACATATATTTCTTTCACATTTATTAATTGATTTAGCTGTTCTGGATATTGCATCTTTTGGACCTTTTGAAACCTAGATTGTAGGGTCAGTCTTAATGCTACTTCTGTGAGAAGGATATGCACAAAATAAAGAAACTTAATTAAACAATGACCAAAAACTAAACTAGCCATATGAGCCACTCAGTAGTAATTTCCAAAATAATATGAAAAATTTCTGGCTAAGTCTTTGCAGTTGCTAGCTACCAGTAAACATATAACCTGTTATTAAGAAAAGGGATATAAAATTCCTCTGAGTATTTTAAAACACATTTGATTTCCATCTCCAGTAGCTGAGAATTAAAAAATCTGTCCCTGATAACGTACCAGTCTAAATACTTCATATGATTATTTTGCAGTGGAGGCTCACAATACACAGGAGAAATAAAGATAGCTGCACACAGAATTACAATGCAGGGCAAGCTTCCGGAATGAACTAATTGAAGAAATCTCAATTTGTTCAGTTTATCTTATCCAATCTCTCTCTATAATGAATATCTGGAATTTTTGGTGACAAATATCAGTGGCCTAATTTGTATAAACTTCAAAGGAAGACAAGCAGTCTTGAAAATGCAGAAACGTTGAGGTGTTTAGGAGAATTAGAAAACCTATAAAAAGAATAAGGAAGGCAAGGAGTGCTACCTGTGAACCATGGCTGTGGAACAAGATTTTTTAACTTTTGTTTTTTCGAATCCTGATCTGGGTAGAGTGCACATTGAGGTATCAGGCTGTGGGGCTCATTTGATGTTACATGGGAGCACATATTGCTCTGGCCAGAACTAAGGAGCATGACTCAGAGATGAAAACATTTTTTCAAGCTTTTCATCCTTAGTGGCCCATCTTTAATAGTTTTTTCCGTAGTTATCATATGTGATTTTTGTAGTGTGTAAAGTTTGGCTTTTCATTAATATATATGCTCAGTCTATCAATTATGTAAGTTAACAGGCATGATTTTCTTGACAGTCTGAAAACAAGTGAAAACAAGTTTTAGACTTTTTCTTTACATAAAAATTCTGGAGTAGTCAGTTAGATGAGTGCCTAAAATAGCTAAGTAATTTCCATTTTCCTTAAATACACTACAGACTATCCCATTAAAAAGAAAGAAAGAAAGAAAGAAAGAAAGAAAGAAAGAAAGAAAGAAAGAAAGAAAGAAAGAAAGAAAGAAAGAAAGAAAGAAAGAAAGAAAGAAAGAAAGAAAGAAAGAAAGAAAGAAAGAAAGAAAGAAGGGAAAAAGTTGTTTGATAATGATTGTAGAAACTCATAAAATGTGAGAATATTTCTAACAATCAGTAACAAGAAAAGCTTCAAGTAAGATAACATGATACAGAAAAAGCTAAAATGAAACTTTCAAGGTAGCCAGAATACATTTTTATAGCTCTGCTTGTAGCTTAGATAGAAGCAATTATGCAACATTTCTGTCCTACTCAGAGGTATTTTATATTTCACAATATTAAAAATGGAACATAGCACCAGAAAATTGCAAGCTTCTCTCTGCCTCTGGAGGAATCAAGGGAGTGATTAAATTGAATTTTGGTATGTCAATAATATCTTTCTCTTATTAATGGTGTAATAATTTTGTAAATCAAATCGTAGAAGTGTTTCCAGTGTCATAAAGGTGAAAATGATTAAGGGTTAATTAAGTATATTCTCATGGAACGAAAATTGTTCTGTTGGGTATCATTAGATTCCTTTCTCTAGAACTTTCAATTATTACAATTTAATAGCATACTACATACAATTCAGGTCTGAAATTTGGAATCTATTCCAAAAGCTATTCACAGTAATAAGCATAGTGGATAAGTACTGTCACTGTTCTTTTTCACAGATTTCTCTGAAAAAAAATACTAATACAGCCTTGCAAACTGTAACATTCCAACAATATCGTGTATTAAAATCAATTTTAGGTAACTAGTAGGTTTCTGAGAAAGATTAATCATTATACATGGCACAGCTGGACAAGAAGTTTTACCTCTGTAAATGGTGCCAGTCATTCCTCTCCAACAAGCCCCCCAAAAAGAGCAATGAGTAAGTGCTATTTGTTTTTAATAAATGGGAGCTGCAAGGGTCACAAATGGTACGAAAGAAAAAAAACAACTTTCCCAAGCTCTCTTTTCTATAACCCATAGGATGAGAGGAGCTCAAAGTATATATATGGGGAGTTTGGTAATACATATCTATTTCATGTGTAAGATGTTTAAGTACAATAGCACAGTAATGGGTGACACTTCAGAAAGGCAAAATTATTCAGTCTTTCTGGAGTCTGTACAACTTACTAAGGCAACCTGATCTTCCCCAGCATGTATCCTTGCTTGACAGATAGATAGGTACGTTAGATTGAAAGTAACAACATACAGATTTAAGGAACTCCTGTACTCATTACAAAACAGGATTTTGATGGTATCTTGATATCTGCTTTGGAGTCTTCTGTGTTTTCATTTTTGTCAGGTACTGTAGAAAACCAAGGCAAAGAAAATGTTTTTATTAAAAAAGTGAACAAAATTACCTGAATCTTACCTGGGTAAATCAAGGTGTTTTGGAGTCCAAATTAATGATCTGTGCAATTCCTCAGCAGCTAAGAATGGAAGCATGCACTGGCATAATGGCGAGGCACAGAGAAAGATAAATTATGCAGGCATTTTTGTAGCTTTCGTGGTTTTGTTCTCTTCCCGTGCTACAGGATGGATATTGTACCTGTTTTTTGACCACATATAACTGCTGGTAGGTGGAGCTGGCAGGCCACTCTGAATGAAATTTCCATATTCTTCCTAGCACAGACATCCATAAGCATGTTTATTCTTTCTTAACATCACATGTGATGTTTCCTTCAAAATGTCATTTTGACTGAAGCTTATGAATCTTGTACACTGATGTTGTGTTTGAAAGTCTTTGTAGCTATTTTCTGCTTGGGTATTTCAGGAAATTTTGAAAGAAGGAAGCGGGGTTAATAGTAACTATGAAAAAATATTGATGGAAGCATTACACCTATAGGTAAAGGAATTGTACCAGGTTTTAGTGTCCGCTTGCTTAATGAAGCCAACTGCAAAATAAAGTCCCAGCCTGAGGAAAACTTGCATATTAAAAGTGGTCAATACACAGCTTGGGTACTGAAAAGCTGGATTTGAAGAAAAGATGGTGAAGAACATCTAGTGCTCGTGAAGGTGTTTGGTGCCCACAAAGCCAATTTAAAGGTTGTATTAAGGATAATAGTCAATTTGTTGCTAATTCTGGAAGAATGTTTGTGCCACTAAGCTTTATGATATCACTCTTTATAATGAAGCCATACTTCCAATTGAAAACAGACATGTGAAGAAGCACTTCATTTCACTGTAAACATCCACACACTAAAAAGCACTTAAAATGCATGACATGCAGTATTCAATGTCAAAAAGCATTAATATTTACAGATACCATTTGCAAATCATCATAAGCTCTGATTCTGCTTTACTATATAAGGAAGTCCTGTCTGTAGCATATGTTGTTTTAAAGTTCTCTCCTTTTTAAACAGTGCAAATCTTCAGAAAAATTCTGCTCAGATCAGTGGGCTGATGCTTGGATTGTATAAAATATTTCACACAAAGGCCAGAGTACTTTGAATTTGGGAACATAATGCCACTCAGGAGTACCAGCTGTGGAAGACCACTACCTCCTATCCAGAGATCCTAAAAGTAGGAACTGATGTTGCTCAGAACCTCAAAAAATCATTTTTTGATCACTTGTATGATACAAGTGTTGTAGTGTGCTGGGGGCCAAAGGTATGCATATGCATTCTGAAATAGGACCGGAGCAGATGCTTGCTACTAGCCAACAGGAATTCAATTACAATTCCAGTCTCAAATCACCAGTTCAATGAGCAATTTGAATATGTTGAAATCCAAAGTCACCACATGTGGTCATACATAGCATTTTCCCTGTCCCCCAACTATTAAACAGAAATATGTGTCAGAGTTTTTGAAATTGCTTGAAATACTTTCTCCTCTCTGTTTTTTCCTCTTTTTATCCTATCCTCTGGATCACTGAATCATGTTAGCCTGGGGTCAGGTTGATTACATCTATAGATTTTCTTCTGGTCCAGTAGTAATTATAGGTTGGCATTCCTGTCTGGTCAAAAATTCATCAGAAAGTTGATTTTAATCACTGATTTTGTAAGTGGCAGATGGTCATATCTTTGCTCATGTTAGTTTGTTTGCTTTAAATACCCATGTTACGTGTTGCTTACTGAAAGTACCCTTTTCTTTTAACTTCATGAACTTTAGTTGTAGCTGCTGTCACGTATCTAAACAGGTTTATGGCCAGCTCATGTGCCTGTTTTTGACTTTGGGCCAGAAGTCTCCTGCAGAGAATCAGAAAGACCACAATGTTTTGTCACATCAGGAGGAGCCAAAGGGCCTCCTCTGTCTTTCACTTTTCCCCATACTGTAGAACTATCCTTGTAATTAAAGCCCCCTGTACTCTTTCTCCTTCGAGCAATTGGATGCCACTCTCCTGGTCCGTAAATCAATTTTAGGATTGTCTTATTTCTGTGTGTATTAAACAGAAAAGGCTTTCATATGTGCAGGGAATCGAGTACCTTTGGGAAGCAATGGACATATATGTGATATACGTAGACCAGCTAGCTGTACAGCATGTAAATGACATTTACCCAGTATTTCTGGGAAACATCAGAACCCCTGCACAAATATACATACATTTTGCATGAGCAGCAAACTGGACACATTTTGAACAAGTCAGATTTACTGTGCATGAATAAAGCCGTGTGTTTATCTATTACACATCAGGTTCTAGGCTGCTCAGAAGTATCAGGCTCGGTACACATCTGCTAAAGATCCAATATGCATAAGGGTAAAGGACAAGTTTGAGATTCCTAAGGATCCAGCAGTTCAGCCAAGACGCTGGATATCTCAAAATCTTGGGCAAATATGAAAAATCCTCTGACTTTATGCAGAATCACAAAATCAGGAAAAAAAAAAAAAAGATGTTTAAGGAGACACCTAGATATGTTTGGTAATCTCCCATCTGCTTGTTTTCTTTGGCCAAGTTCTGCCTTAACCTTGACTTCCATTCTTTCCTGTTTTATTCAGTCTTTTTTTCTTTTCTTTTTTCTGCTAAAAGGATGAGGACACATTTTAATAGGCTTCCTTCTGTGATCCCTGAGGGGAAGTCTTTATGGCAGGAAAATATTCAAAATGATAGTATCTCTGTAATTGAAAGCACAACCAGGAATAAACAGAAAATGTTTCCAAATTGGCTGGACCAGTAGTGGCATGTCAAATCAAGTTCAGATACTTTCAGAATAGAGTGGATTTTATTTCTGTATAACCAAGGCCTGAAAATTACTAAAAACCACAATTTGGGGAAGATTTTACTGAGCAAACATAACCCTATTTCCTCCTGAAATTCTGCCCCAAAGCTTTTATCTTTTTAGCCTCTCCTTGCTACCAATGTGTATTACTACTGATATTTAATTTGAACTACTTAATGCAGTTTTACTGGGATGACAGCCAACTTCAAAGAAAGCATTCTCTCTCTAAGCCCAACAAATGCAAAGGGCCAAGAGATGATACTTTCACTGAAGATTAACCTTTTCCTGTGAATGTTATAGTATGGCCAAAAAAAAAAAAAACAAACAGAAGAAAGCTTGTGGGTACTAGTTCATAAGCCTATAATAGAAATGCATTGTATTGTAGTTTCAGATGTCTAGAAAAGATATTTTTTGTAATTTCACTACTTCTACACTATAGTGTTTTTTTTTTTTAACCTGACCAAAAGATAGATAAGTCATCTAAGGAATTGCTCCAGCTTGCTTCTCAGTCCCATTATCTAGGAATTTCAGGATGAAGACAGGATTGAGAATATGTAAGAGCTACAAAGCTGTAAAAAATATTGCTGAATTTAGTGTTTTGGAAAATGTCAGGTTTGAAAGTCAAAACTAAAGGGTATTCTATGTATTTAAAGCAGGAACAGCATCCTAAGTGGCAAAATAATGTTCCCGTAACACCCTGCTAATGTACATAGAAACTCTCCAAAAATAGCAAGTTTGTTCCTTTTTAAAAATTTCCTTAAACTGCTGATTGCAGACACCTTCCAAAATGGGCGTGTCAGTGAAAATGGAGATGGCACTTAGCTATTTTTAAGTCATTTCATGTAATTCAGCATCACCAGCACAGCAGAGGCAGCTATAGGGGGACTGGGTGGGACCAGACTTCAAACTCACAAAACTTAGGAGGCTTTGTCTCCTAAGCCAAGGTCTTGTGAATCTCCTTCAAATCATTGTTAAGTGATTCTGAAGATATCTTTTTTTCATCACTCTATTAAAATATAATTGCATTAAACAAACAAACAAACAAAAAAACACAGAGAATGGGAAATTGTTCTCTCTCTTCTTACATATATACAAGTAATCCCCTTTTCACATTAAGATGTCTTCTAAAGTCCTCAGTTGAGTTTCTGGTCTTTTGACAGTCAGAACAATTTGTCTATTTTAAAATTTTTTCTGCCTCTATATGGATGGAAAGTGATGAAAAAAAAATATAAATCTGAAGATGCCCATTGCAGATGTTCTGTTTTCTAAGCAGTTATGTGTAAATGCGGGCATTTCATTAGGTGGATTTGTCTAACTGGGAAAAGCCTTCATCTTTCTGGGCAAGTAGAAATGATAAAGGAAGTACAGAAGAAAGCTCAGGGGTCTCTGAAGACCTTTCGGATTTAACCTTCATTTGCTTTTTCTTCCTCGAGTTCTTTATTGTTATGTTGAAGTACATGGTTTAGTTCTTCAAGTTGAGAGGTGATAGCAATCTTTTAATAATGATTTTGGTTGTATACTGCCAATGCACAAAGGAGAATCGTGGTAATCCACTCCAGTGTGTTACGAGGAGTCATTGCATATTGCTCATTCTTTTTAGTGTAAAATCCTGTGTAAATCTCATTGTAGTAGTAAAATTACTGAAGTTAAAAAAAAAAAAAAAGCATTTTTGACTTTTGCAGAAAGTATCATAAAATCATTAGCTGCCATACACCACTCTGTCATAGATAGATAGTAATAAAAACGTTTAAAAATCATGAAGAACACACATTCCTGTCCAGGCTTCCTCTGTTTTGTCAAGGCTCAGCTATTTAATATATAAATTACTTAACCTACGCTTGTCTTTAGAATATGATCTTGTCATCATGTTCAGTTTAAATGAGTTTTAAAAAGGAAAATATTCACAATAATTTGTTCCTTTGCCATCTGTGCTGTAAAACTTATATTTATTAGTACTTTTGTTACATTAGATATAATATGATTTATCTCTTCCCTTAGCTTAGTAAACATTCGGGTAGTAATTCTCTGTAGTTATTTAAGACTGTTTTCAAGCAGTTCAAGACCTTTATGTTTTTTCCCGTTGGAGTGGCATAAAAGGGCCTTAGGTCAAAATCCAGTGCATCTACAGAGAGCCAGTGTAATTACCTTACAAAGACAGAATGCAATGTTGCCGTTGGAACAGGAAGTCTCCTCTATGTCCCCAGCCCACAGGTTAACAAGATAAATGAACAAGAACATGGAAACAAAAAGGAGATCAAAAGTTTTCTTCTGGCTCTACCTATATTGACCTGGATAATCATCAGGATTCTCAGGTATACTTCAATGGTGATGTGTCCCCAATTCACTGTCCACAATGGCTTTTCTGCCAGCATAGGTAGGATCCATTGGGATTCATTCCTATGGGATGTAAGTGGAACACACAACATATTGCAGTATTCCTGCTATCCAGACTATTGTGTTATCCAACAAATTAAAGAGTGTAACTTTTCAAGGCAAATCTGTCAAACATTAGAGGATATATCAGCATTGACATATCAATGAACAATTTTGTCCACTCCAAACTAGCAGCAATATTTCATATCTCTTTCTGAAAAACATCCAGTATACTATGACATCTGGGACCTGAGTTTGCAGGTGATAGATACAGTACAAAAAGGTGAAGCTAACACAGTAATTATTCAACTTCAATGCCTATTTTTATGTGCACTTTTTTTCTGAAAGGTTCTACGGCATCCCAAATGAATATGTTTCTGTAGCATGCTGTCCATTTACATTAACGTTTAAGACAGACATTAATGAATTTATTTATGAGAACATATGTGTCAATTCTGCAGACAGTGAAATAAGCATGCAAAGATGTTGTGGCTATCATGATTAAGTATCGCCTCTAAAAGTTCTTTCATTTCATTGCTGATATTGCCCTGTGTTTATGCTGTGGATTGTCAGTTGCAACAATCAGACTGGAAGCAATTTCTTTGATGTTTTTAAAAGTAGGAAATAATTTTTCACCTATCTGAATGTCAGTTTGCTGAGAGTAAATTAAAATGTTCCAGAACTGAGACTGGCAATTATTGCCAATTGTAACTTGAACGGCATGATTTCATATTAGTATTCCTAGCAGGGCTTTTTTTTTCTCTTCTTGCGACATATAGCTCTTGTTTCATTGTATCTGTTTAAATTGGGGGAGATGAATATAGTGATCAATCAGAGGTAGTAAAAAATCCTTCTGATATTAAATTTTCTTCATTTTTAGCTTTTTTAGAATATTTCCCAACCTGCTTTTCCCTTTGGCATATTTTAGTCATCTTCTTTATGGGCCAAATTGTACTTTGATTTAAATTATTGATAAAGCTGTCTTAAATTCCCTGGGGGCAAGAGAGATTTCTAAATAGGCAGCCATCTTTGTAGACCACTGTGAGTACTCTCAGCACCTATTGAAACCAAGTCCTTCATCTGCTCTGATATGCCTAGTTTTCAGGGTTGAATGTGCAGAGCCTATGTCTAAATATGGATCTGCTGCATAGCTGTATAAACCATGTGCAATGGGGCCATTATTAAATTTACTATGTGCCTCTGTGGTTCCTGGTAGTGCATTCTCTTCTACTGAGAAGCCATCAAAACAAGCTCCTCAGGCAAAACATCCATTAAACTTTTTTCTTTAAAGAAAAAAAAATCTTCTGCTGATTTGCTGCAATTTATGTTTGCTTTGTGATTCTGCAGCCAAGCCTGTCAATGAAACTGTGCTAATCATTAGGAAGTTAGTGGCTGTAGGCATTCAGACATCCTACAAATACCACTCCATAACTAAAACAATATTCTAAAAGGATTTGGTTTTGTTTTTTTCCTGCATGGTTAGAGTCTTACAGCATGTGATTTGTTCTCTTTTCTCTCCTTAAAAATCCTTGAGTATTTTGTCTGATGAAATAACTGTTCTTACAGTGTAGTTTTTTCTTTTATATAGTGTAGTTTAATGATAGAAAATGGATGTCTCACAGATAAAATTATATACTACATGGTACTGTGTCCTCTGTCTCGAAGATTTAAGCCCTGTAATCTTTTAAAAATTGATCATTAGCCGCTTACCTTCCATAATGTTACTGTTGCCTAAAAACTTGGAAAACAGTTAAATTAAAAGAAAAAAGGAAGAATAAGAGACAGTAGGTAACACTTTGTGGGAAGACCATCAGAAATGAATAGAGAGTGGGTAGGAGAAGTGTATCTTATAAAAAGTGTCAAGATCCCAGAAATCCAAGATGGGAAAAGAATTATTCAACCATTGAAATATATTGGGTCAATTTTCCACCTTTTGGAGATCTGCAGAAGTCTGTGGACCCTCTGTAAACCTTAATACCTCATGAAAAAAGATGCAACTGCATTCCAATTTTGAATAAGCAACTTCTGTTCTACTGTATTCCCCCACACTTGAAATCTGTGTCTGTGTTGCTCATCTGAGAAGCTTTCTGTTGCAAAGTTAATGAAAAGCTATTTTAATCATCATTTTGGAGTTGGGCATCTCAAGAGGGTGGTGGTTTCTTTTGATATTTTAGTATTTGTTTGATGAAAATGGATAAATTCCCACATCAGAAAACCATGCAAGTGTAGGGATGAGAATGTCACTGTCACATCCAGCAAAGTTTGTTCAAGAGCCAGAATTTTTCAGAAGGGTTGATGAATCAAATTCATATCAATAGCTAGTATTTGCTCTCTTTTTTAGCATTTCTGCAAGAATGTGCACTATTATGTGCAGTGAACAGTAATACACTGTTTATATAATTAGTATATTGTTTTTTTCCTAATTGTTTCTAAGACCTAGAAGGATGCTGAGAGTAACTTGTGGTATCTGAGGACAGGAGAACTTAATTAATATTGCTTTTAGCTAGCAAAGTCATTTGAAGAGCCTATCTGAACATGCTCTATTTTACATTATTCTCCTCTGATTTTGTTTGGAGTCTGAGTGGTTGAGCTACCTGTAGGAAACACTGAAATTTGAAAGGTGTGTTTACATTTATTCCTGGTTTAGCTTTTGTTTCTTAAGCAATGAAGTATCTAAAGAGAGTTATGTAAGGGAAGCGTGTATAGTCTCAGTTGTTCTAATTTCATACTGGGTGGGGAGAGCATAGGTGTGCTTTGCAGTCTTTATCAAAATAATGAGAAATCTCATTGTTTAAGACTTGTTTACAACTTCCAGTAATCCTGTTTTGTTTTTTGTTTTTTGTTTTTTGTTTTTTTTTTGGCTTCTAACATAACAAAAGTTGATAATTTACTTTAGCTACAAAAGTTCTGGATATTTTAATTAAATGCTGTTTCTGTTAAGCATTTTATCCCACAGTACTTTACAGTGAAATTTCATTTAACTTAGAATTCAGTAGATATGATTATCAGGGTACAATTGCAGCCTTAGTATGCTCTAGTAAGGATGGGGAAATTGCTTAGACTGAAATGATTTGCAAATTTCTGCACATCAAGGGGTCGCCTGCCAAGATTCTGCTTTTCACAAAGGTGGATATCACACAGTGGGAATGCACATGGTCAGATGCTCTCCGAGATACGTTTTACTCTCAGATTTATTTTCCCTAGGTTGAGGTATTTCCGTGTTAGCTACACATGCCTATTGTGGACAGCTACATCTGGCCATCATTCTAAGGAATTTTGCATCCTCACAAAACTTGGTAAATAGCCATTTTAGAGAGATGTTCCATGCTTTCCAGACAGGACAGCTTGTTGAGCTGGTTAGAAAGAACATAGAATCATAGAATCACAGAAAAGTTTGGGTTGGAAAGGACCTTAAAGATCATCTAGGTTCAAGCCCCTGCCGTGGGCAGGGACACCTTCCACTAGACCGGGTTGCTCCAAGCCCCATCCAGCCTGGCCTTGAACACTTGCAGGGATGGGACATCCACAGCTTCTCTGGACAGCCTGTTCCAGTGCCTCACTACCCTCATAGCAAAGAATTTCTTCCTTACATCTAAGCTAAACCTACCCTTTTTGACCTTAAAACCATTATTCCTTGTTCTATCACTACACTCCCTGATAAACATGTTTGTATGTCTCTCTAAAAAAATGCATTGGAAACAACTGAGAGACCAAAACAACAGGATGCTCGGAGAGGAACAAAGAGATGAGTATATATATGGAGTCCCTACTTAGAGAAAAGTAACTTTTGGGGAGATCAAAGAATGCCAGTGCTCTCAGGGAGCCTTCTGTAAACTGAAGGAAGAATATAAATTGAAAAGTGCAGACATATCCTCTGATGTGAGGTTACTGAAACCAGCCTTTAACCTTTGTAATTTAAGTCTCATGACCTGTGGAGCACCATCATGATGCGTGAAAGGAAGAATAACTGATTTTCCTTTCTTCTATCTTTCCCTTCTTCCACTTAGTTTAAAAAAAGGAACAACTAGACAACCATCCAAGCAAAATCCCCACACTCTGCTGCCTTTATTATCAATATCTTTTGGATCTAAGTGTTAAAAATTGAGGTAATAAGTTTGAGAACAACCTAAGAAAGAAAGAGAAATCACCTGCTTTTAAAAAGAGAAGAAGGAGTTTTCCTGACTGGCTGGTTGTTTTTCAGAAGAGACATCAATCAAATTACTCATCCCAGAAGGTTGTTGCCACAGAAAGGAGCTAACTTCCGTATCTTAAAAGATGCCACAGAGGACAAATTCTACAAAGGGCAATAAACTAGCTTCCAAAGCTCCTGATCATGCAAATGCTGAAATAAGGTGATTTCTTCTTGTGGTGTCCCATAGCACTCCGTAGGGGCAGCACTTGTTACCACAATGTCTTCTGGTTTCATTACTGCTGTGCTGTTTCTGTTGGGGTTTGGAACTTGAGGAAACACTTGAATTCACCCATCTAAATGTATTGTTTTAGTACAAATCTTTTCAGACCTCCTGTGTCCACTCTGCAAAAGACATGAAATAGTTAATAGTTCCTAAGTAGCAGATAAAGAAGAAATAATGAGTGTGGTTTAGGAGTTGGTATAAAAAATGAGAGAAAAAGGTTCATAGGTGCCGTAGGGTTTTACAGTTCCGAAAATGGTACTTGTTGCACAGAGAAAACTCAGGCAGCCTGACATGCAAAGAGCTTTATTCACGCGGCCTGTATCTGATGACATGTATCAACTTCCATGTTAGCTTCAGAAAAATCGGGCAGACAGAGAGAAAGGGAAAACTCTAGTGGCCAGCTGGGAAGAGAAGTGGTGGGGGTCCCGAGGTGAGCATTTTCTCCTGGGTGTCCTGTCCAGCACAGCAGGGAATCACAAATCACAATAATGTTAACAACCATGGTCATTCTTTTCTTTGGTAAGATTACACCTTTCATCAATACCTGCTCAACCTTCTTCTTGGTGGTCTCTGTTTAATGACACACTTGCCATTTTTAATCTGATTGAAATTTCCTTAATTAAGGTGTAAGTTTTGCACACTAACTGACTGCTGAGCCTTGTTCACACCTGTTATTTGGTAATATTTATCAGATATTAGAATTATTATTATTCACTTTCTTTGTTAAAATGCAGACTCAACAGTTTGGAAGGTCACAGGAAGATGGGGGTTGGGGGGGAATCAGTGCAGAGCTAGAAACTGAAACTACAAAGCAACAGGGTGAGGAGACTGATAGAACAGTATGAGTTAGACATCAAAAAGAACCACTGTCTCAGAGACTATGACAGAAAAGTGATTCGAAGTGCACCAGAGCAAGGCTGCAAGGATAAGAGCTGTTGGGAGACCAGGTGAAACCACATGCACAGTATAGCCTCAGGGTGAGTAGGTTGAAGTGAACAGGCAGGCTGAAACTGCAAATAGGAGGCCTTCAGCAATACATGAGTTAAAGCGTTGTGCAGAAAACTGAAAATCCTGTTCTGAATGTATCCAAAAGCACTTCGGTTTTGACAGTACAGAGCAGATAGACATCTATTTCAGGCAGAAGTACTCCCAAGCATGTGCCATAGTAGCATTTAAACAACTGTGTGGCCTCTTTCCTTCTTGCCGCTACACATCTGAGAAGTGATAGATGCAAATTTCTCTCTAAGTAGTCATTAGATACATCCCCAACTATCTAACTTAAGATATTGAAGAAATCAGCTGATGTTCATGCACCCTGGAGAAAATGAATACATCCTTCCTTTATTTGTGGCTTTCTTTAAAACATTTGTGTAAAGATCTGAAGTATAACTCCCAAGATCTACGGTATTCATAAGGAATGTTTTTTATGGAAATGAAAAAGAAGTGTAAAACTGAAATTCTTAATCTAATTTCTGTTTCCTTTAGTGGGTAGATGAGATAAGACAAATGGGAAAACAACCCTATAAAGGGAATGTGAGAAGATTATTGCTAACACTCAAATTACTTAAAATCATTCATCACGCAAAGAATTTGCCATTTAGGGAAAACATCAATCCAAATAAGGAATTACTGTGATTAAAGGTGAACATGGCTATGAGGTATTTCTCAGTGCAAAAACAGTGATGTATTTTTCTGGAACTACTTTCCCATGGAAAAAAATATTTAAAACAAACAAAAATAAAAGAAAAGAATTTGTAAAGAAAAAAAAAAGAACAGGGAAGGGAAGGGAAAGGAAAGGAAAGGAAAGGAAAGGAAAGGAAAGGAAAGGAAAGGAAAGGAAAGGAAAGGAAAGGAAAGGAAAGGAAAGGAAAGGAAAGGAAAGGAAAGGAAAGGAAAGGAAAGGAAAGGAAAGGAAACCAATCCTACAAACAAATTATATTCAGAATGTCTTGAGGCATTCCATTTTGCTGTAAAACTGCTGTGCAGTTTTTCTGTGTTTCCATCCAGGTTGCCAGTTAGCTGCTTGATTGGGCTGAGAAATTATCACCTAAACTGTCAAGACAAGAGCCAGCAAACTTGGAGAAAATTCAGAGCTCAGATACATGCGTGAACACACTCACTGTAGATGTGTCATTCAACAGCAACAACTTACTTTGCACTATAATAGTTCAGTGACAAGTACCTTACATGCCACGCAATTTGTAGGTAGGAAGTCCTGCTAAGAGAAGTAACACAAGTAACACAGGTAGTGGATTCTGCATATTTGAGTTTCTGTTCCAAAAAACTTTAGCTCCCAGATTCTTTCAGGTGATCTTGAAGTTGCACTTCACTTCCTCCCATGTGCTTGTCACTGTAACCAAAGCAGAAATGCGGAAGTCCTGGTCTGGGTGGTGTAAATGTTTCCATTTCACCAGTTAGTTCTCAGGTAACCTTAATTGCTCTTTGGATTGTGGTCTGCCAAATTACGACTGCTTCTTGGAAGCTGTCTCTTGCTTTTATTTTTTATTTTTTGACAAGTTTTATTTTATTAATTGCAGAGAGATTCAGCCAACATGTATTTTAAACAATCTTACATCATTATCTTCCTTTCTTAGTTTATTATTTTAATCAATGTTTGCTAACTGAGCACCCAAACGACTTGCCTCTTGAAGGACCTTGGTCAATTAGCAGCTATAAATAGCTATGAAAATGTAATTTTTTTTTATTTAAAAAATTGGCACACATTACATTTTGTTATAAAATGTTTATATACAGCTTATTGTTATCTTAAATTCAATTTAATTATACTTGAGGCTCCTTCTAGGTTTAAATAAATACAAGCAAGCAGTGCAAAAGACCGGCCTTGCTGAACAGGGAACTCCTCCTGGAATTAGAGCAGAAAAAGAAAATATATCATCTCTGGAAGCTAGGTCTGGCTTCACAGGGAGAGTACAGAGCTGCAGTTTGCATCTGCAGGAAGAAAACAAGAAAAGCCAAAGCCCAACTTGAGTTGACACTGCCAGTGTTGTGTCAGACAACAAAACAGGCTTTTTAAAGTATGTCAGCAGCAAGAGGAAGTCTAAGGAAAATACTGGACTGATACTCGGTGGTCACCTAATGAGTATGAGGATAAGGCAGAGGCATTTAATGACTTTTTGCCTCAGTTTTTAATATTAATGATGGATCTTGGGCTGCCCAGTCCTCTGAGTTGGAGGACCATGACTGGGGGGGAGCAGTGACTTTCCATCTGTGGTCATCAAAATTGTAAGGGAACAACTGCAACAGCTCAAAGTTCATAAGTCCATGGGGCCTGATGGGATTCACCCCAGAGTACTGAAGGAGTTAGCAGACGTTATAGCTGGATCCCTCTCACAATTTACCAAACACAGCTATTATCAGGCTTAGTCAACACAGGTTCATGAAGGGAAAGTCCTGCCTTAGTAATCTGATCTCCTTCTATGATAAAGTCACCTGCTTGGTGGATGAAGGGAAGGTGGTAGCTGTAATCTTTCTGGATTTTAGTAAGGCCTTTGATACTGTCCCTCGTGGCATCCTTCTGGACAAATTGTCCAACAGAGATAAACAGGTTCTCACTACGGTGGGTGAAAAATTGGCTCGATAGTAAAGCTCAAAGGCCCGCAGTGAATGGGGCTACCTCTGGCTGGCTGCCAGTAGTGACTGGGGTTCCCCAGGGCTCAATTCTAAGGCCAGCACTGTTCAATATTTTTATCAGTGATCTGGATGCAGGAGGGGAGCGCATCTTCAGCAAGTTTGCTAATGACACTAAACTGGAAGGTTATGTTTACTCTCTGGAGAGACGAGAGCCCTTGCAGAGGGATCTAGATAGACTGGAGCATTGGGCAACCAGCAATAGCATGAAGTTCCATTTACAAAGGTAAATGCCAGGTGCTGCACCTGGGACAGAGTAATGCTGGACACAGGTACTGATTAGGAGATGCGTGGCTAGAGAGCAGCTCTGCAGAAAGGGATCTGGAGGTGCTGGTCAACAGCAGGCTCTAAGTCAGCAGTGTGCCCTGGTAGCCAAGTGGGCAAACTGCATGTTGGGGTGCATTAAACACAGCATAACCAGCCAGTCAAAAGAGGTGATTCTCCCACTGTATTTAGTGTTGGTGTTGAATATTGTATGCAGTTCTGGGTTCCACAATATAAAGAAGATATTAAGATACTTGAAAGTGTCCAGAGGAGGGCAACAAAGCTGGTAAAAGGGTTGGAAGGCATGTCCTACAAGGAGAGGCTGAAGGCACTTGAGTTGTCTAATGTGGGGAAGAGGATGCTAAAAGGAGACTTCATTGCTCTCCACAACTTTCTGAGGAGGGGAAATGGAGAAGGAAGTGATTATCTCTTCTCCCTGGTAACCAGTGATAGGACATGTGGGAATGGCACAAACCAGGGGAGGTTCAGACTGGATATTAGGAAAAAATTCTTAGCCATGAGGGTGTTCAAACACTGGAGCAGACTTCCTTGTGAGGTGGTTGATGTCTTATGAATGTCAGTGTTCAAGAGGTATTTGGATAATGCTGTCAATAATATGTTTTAACTTTTGGTTAGCCCTGAAGAAGTGAGGCAGTTGGACTCAATGATCTTTGAAGTTCCCTTACAAGTAAACTATTCTATTCCATTCCATTCCATTTAACTCCATTCAGCCTAAATTCTGCATTTTTTTAACTCATTGCATACTTGATTGTAAGCTGTTGAAGATAATATTTTTTTTTATCAAGGTTCTCTTAACTGGTGAAAATTTCCTTTTGAGAAGCCCTCATTTTCACCATTAGGAAGCAGTATTAAGCCTATATTAGCTTTCTTCCCTTTGGAGAGAATTTGTAACTTGACATAGATCTAGGCAGCCAGAATGCCCAGTTCATGTATAAACTTGTAGTTCCACATGCCTTACAGATGCTCTAGGTGTGCTTTATTCACTTTCCTCTCACTGTGTAGTGCTGTCTGAGTTTTCTTTCCTGTGCCTAGCCTAAAAAAATCACGGACACCTTATTACAATTTGCCTTATTCTTATTTAAAGGAACTTTGCATATGACATCACTACTTTACCTCTACCTTCTTTCTGTTTTCTCCTGCATAAACTGGGCCTGTCTGTAGTGACATTTAACTTAGACAAACCTTCTGACAAAGTTACATGCAAATGCTGACTAGATCCTGATCACAGTCACTTCTAGTGCTACCTTCTCACAGTTCATATACCTCACATTTCTGCATTGATACTCTAGTGTATTTTTACTCTGCATTTCATATACTTTTTACTGAGATTAACTCTGATTTGTTATTTTGTAATAAAAACATATTCCTTTCTTTTCTGTATTTGTTACCTATTTACCTGTAAAAGCTATGATAAGAGAGGCTTGGTTAAACTCTTGTGCAGACTTTAGTTTTATTTTGGTGGTCAGAACCTCTCAGCTTTGTTTCTCCATAATAATATTTATGCCAAAGGAATGCTAAGAGATTTTTAGCATCTGTAAAGCCTTGATTCACAAGGCACCTCAGCATATGCTTAGAACATCTGGCTGAAAATGTGTACTTATAAATCCTACAAAGTCTCAGTAGAACATATTAGACAACAAGGTCTATGAAGAAGGAGAAGCAGGGATGGGCAAGGCAGAAAGAAAAGGAGAGAAAAGAAACAGCAAGTATAGAAGATTAAAGAAAAGACAGATAACAGAAGGATAGTTGCTGATAAGGAACAGGTAGCTAAAAAAATATTATTCAGTAAATGGAAATGCTAAACAAAGAACACAGGGCTAAGACAAAAAAAAGAGGGAGAGAACAGATTAGCTGTCTGTTATAATTAAATACTTTCTTTATATTAATAAAGGGAATTAGAATAGTTAAAATCATATCTTTCAATAGATTACCCTTCATTGTGATTGACAAATAGCTATTGCCTGTAGAGGTGCATTAATATTTTGATAAGGTTCAGAAAACAAAAGTAGCTATGGCTTTGCTTGGTTGTACATAGAAAACAACAGTATTTTTGGCTTATCCAAATATGGAATGCCTGAGCCTTTGAGGTAAATATTAAGTATTAAAAAACATTATCACCAAAGTTTAAAACAAACAAAATGATGAGAATATAAGGTTTCACATCATACAGAAGTATTTCTAGTTTTCTGGACTTATTTCCCCAGGAAAACACATGTGAAATTTTTTAATTCTGCTCCCTCCCTGAACTCTCTCTCCCAAATGGCATAGTAACTGTAAGGATAGAATATCTGAAAGGCCTCAATTGCTCCTATAAAATTCATTATAGAAGATACAGGCCTTGTAGTCTTTCCAGTTTTCATCCAGCAGTTTTCTAATGATACCTATGCCTTGGAGCATTTATTCTGTTTAAAATTAAAGCAAAGAAAAATGAGAGTTACCATGTAGTTCTTTGCCAAGGCAAGACAATTATATTATTTATTCATTTTTAATTCCTCTGTTACATTTTAAGATACAGAAGATTTAAAGCTATATCAAATGGTTCCAAGCTACTATCATTTAATAGCAGAGAATGAAGAAAAAAAGCTTTTGATGTGTTCTAATAATTTGATAATAATATA
This sequence comes from Anseranas semipalmata, assembly GCA_013399115.1. Taxonomy (NCBI): domain Eukaryota; kingdom Metazoa; phylum Chordata; class Aves; order Anseriformes; family Anseranatidae; genus Anseranas; species Anseranas semipalmata. The sequence continues at coordinate 17,182 of VXAA01000830.1, read as the reverse complement.
TAATACTAATTCCCTTCAATAGGCAAATAAATATAAATTAAATGTCATAGGCATTAAATAACTATTGGAACATCTGGCATTGTACCTCAGTAGCATGTAAAACCTGCTGCTCTTGAAACATGTCATGCTGTTAACATGATTCTGGATGACTGTGAATGTAGCTTTATTCTTAGTGCGGGTCAGAAATTGCATTTGAAAAACAGTCTAGTGCAGAATGAATGATACTAGACAAAAAAAAAAAATCTCAGTGGGATAGAGAGAACAGTGGTTTTGTGTGATTGACTGCTGAAGATCTAGAAAGTGACACTGAACTTCTGCATGGAATGGGAAAGAGAAGGTGACTGTTCACTGTGTTAGAATTCATACAGCATGAAAGTTTACCTGAGGCTTTTCATAAGTACAGGAAAACCTAAAAATTGGTCCAGGACACTTAATTTGATTAGTTGACTTGTTTGTTTGTTTGTTTGTTTTTTCCCTTAATTTGATTTGTTGACTTGTTTGTTTGTTTTGTTTTGTTTTTTCCTTTTCTGTCTTGCTTTATATCTGTTTCCTTCTATTACTCTTTGCAAACATTTTGGGTAGAAAGTACAGTGTAAGTTGATAGAATATGAATATAGTGTCAATAACTGCTGAGAAATCACAGTTTTGGATATACAATTTTTTTCTTAACCCTTGTAGATAGATAGTACTTAGGAGGGTAAAAAGGTAAGAGTCTGGAGGTGTGATCGTAGAGTTGTATTCAGGTCAGTCAGCAGTACTAAGTGATGATCAGTAAATATCCATGGAGAGTTCATTGAGCAAGAAGTTCCTACTGTCAATGATATTAGAACTTTGTCTTTCAGAATGCCATTTCTGATGACTATAGCTGTTGATACCTTACATATATATCATAAATTTGGTGATCTAATTCAATAAAAAACAGCCTGAAGGCAATTATCTTTTGCGATCAGATCATGTTTAGATGTTCAAACACTTCACTTCAGCCTTCTCATGGTGAATATTAACATTTATTTGCAGTACAGTTTGCCTTTTCAGATGGGAAGATCCATACAGCAGTTAGCATCGTATATGACACTTTCCGAGTTCCATATTTTAGAATGTCAAGGAATCTCATTCTGTTTTACCAACACAAACAAAAGTCATCACTGCAGTACCTGAAGTTATATTGGCAAATTACTCTTTTAGGAATAATGATAGAGTATGAACCCTAATATTTCTGCTGAACAATTATGTTTCTAATTTGTCTGTGGGATGTGTAGGCACTCATTCAGGTCTATAAAACATTGCTTAAATACTTCAATGAATTTTCTGAAAATAAAAGGTGTTATTGCGAGTAATAATACTTTTTTAGCTCTGTAGAGGCGTTATAAGGTGTTGGAAGCAGTAAAATTTATCTTTTTTATTATGTTTCACTGATAAAGCTGCCTGTATTTGTTGCTTAGGATAGAGTCAGTATAATTCAAATAGACCAAATCTTTCTTTTCTGAATAATAGTATGAAATGAACAAGAATGAAGTTATTAAAAAGGCTAGGAGTGTGGCCACTGTATTTATGAATGCAGACTCTTTTGGATGTTCAAAGGCATAGTAAATTCTGAGAAGATTTTTCATTATAGAGCAGATTCTGCCAGCTGCTGCATGAAAGCAAGTGTATTGCTAGCTAGCATCACTGTCGTAACTACACATTGGTTCAGGAATCTGCCTGTGCAGAGCCACAATCACTGAATTGCAGCTGTGCAAGGAAATTTTGTTTCCATACATGCTTTATGTCAGAACCACTTCTTGACTGCAAGTCCTAAGTACAAGGATGTTAACTTTTATGGTACTTAAGAGAGCACTGTGGAGTATGCTTTGCTAAATACAATGCTTTTGGAAAACCATTCTTCCTTCTGAAAGCCAAGAGTCAAATGTTGTTGTATATATCACGGGTTTCTGCATCAATCCAAAAAGTGTCATTGGCTATGCAGTAAGTATATTATGCCATATCCCATATCATCATATTATGGCAAGTTCCCCCATATAACCATTGTGTCTAGGGACGCTCTGGGATAAGAAGCATTGTAGAAATATAGGTCATTATAGTTATGATATTTGCATCCATGTTATTTGTTCCATGAGTGTTTTCTTTAGACCCTGTGGTACCATGTAAGTGAAAAAAGAAAAAAGAAAATCTAAGTAAAGCACAGGGGCATCCAATCAAACCTAACAAGAAAAAGAATTCTTAGGGAAATCATAGTGTTGAGGTCTAAATATTTCACAATTAGGCATTCATTTGGAAAGAGCAGCTGCTCTATATCCTCCACATACTATTTTGCTTATGTTGTTTACTGATTACAAAACACAGAATATACTTTTATTGACTGTGTTTTCCCCTACAGTCTTTTAGGAGTGTAGTAATGAATATTCACATAAGAAACAGCTTCAAGGTTCTAACATCAGCAGCAGCTGTGTTTCTTACAATGTCTGCAGTCACTTGGGTTGACTAGATGTAAATAATTTACATGTGCTTTATATAGCAGTGCTTTCAGATCTCCATATATTTATGCTAATACATAAGTTAGATTTTGCTGGCAACCACTCTGTTGATCAAATTGAAACAAAAAGTAGGTTGTAGTTGTTCAGGGACTAGTATCCCAGTTGCCCTGAACAACTGCCATGTGCAGTACAGAAGCCATCATAGCCAAGTGTTGAATCTCAAGATCCCTGAAGAATATTTTAAAGCTAATTATCACTATCAAGAAAGTCCTTGAGGTCAGAAGGCAGTGAAGTTCTCTTCAGAGTTTGTCTAGTTACTCATTACTTCAGAATTTATTAATATCCAAACACATCAAGGAGCAGATAGTAGGCTCTTTTGATATACAATAGCAAGATTGTTCTCTCACATTCTTTCATTAACGATATAAAGCTGTAGCAAGTACAGGAAAAAATGCTTTTTCCTGCAATAGCTGCCAGGGAAGTTTTGCACCTTGTGGCAGATCCTTAAGTTGATAGTTGCAGTGTAAAGATCTGCATGCAACACTGTGGAAGATCAGACTGATCACACAAAGATATGAGGAGGTTCTGTCCATTTAGGCTGTGAACTCACACACCACTATCTATGAATGTATCTCTTGTATAGATGAAAAGCACCATGTGTAAAAACAAACAAAACCATATTCTAGCTGTCTGCTAAGGCATACAGGTGATCTCTTCGCATTTACAGGTAGGGACTGTTTTTTAGGAAAAATTCCTATATTATCTTTGAAGATTGGTCGAAAGAGTTAGTGGCTAGATGCATGTGGCTTGCCTAGTTGTCATTTTGCTTTTCTGTTTTATTTAATAAGATTTCCTGTATTTACCTCTGTTGACAGTCCCTTTGGACTATGGTTCTGCGTGAAAGTGCAAAACAGGATTGAACTTGATACTACTATATGAGGACATATATGACCAAGAAAATCCCAATGTAGAAAATTATGTTACAGAGCAATATCATGTGGAAAATGCATTATTTACCGATTTTAGAATAGTACAGAAAAGATGGACAGAATTGCCTGTGTGATGTATACTCTGCAGCTTTCTAGCAGGAAATCATCCATAGTTTTATGCTTAATTTTAAGTATCCTTATTTCATCAACAAACAGATACACATTTCAGTATTCTCTTTGATTAGTCACTGTAATTAGCTTTTCCTGTGCATATAGGTTTTTTTGTAAGCTGAAAGGAAAAAGGTAATTCTCAGCACTGTTGCCCAGAATAGCAGTGAGGACATTTAGATGTCAGTGCTGTGGTGCTATAACACCTAGGCAAGCACTAAGCAATTGCTTTTGCCAGACGGATGTCACCATCTGGCTAATGGTTGCCGAGGGTTAGGTATATTCATTATACAAATACACATGCCCACTTCATTGAAAATGAAAAACGTTGAAGCAAATTGTCCAGCGAAGTCTTTGCCTCATTTCAGTCTATCTTTCTAAATCAACCCATGGCATCACTACAGGCTGAATTAGGTTCATAGTACCCTGTACATGCATATCAGAAATACGGGGAAATGCAAAGAATTGACATATTCCTTATGGAACTAATGGACTAGTTAGTACCATTTTGGTAGCTTATGGCAAAGGACAGAATGCAGGTATTTTAACAACTGACTTTCCCTTGAGCTCGCTACACAGGCAGGGGACATATGTTTAAAAAAAGGATGACTCAGTGACTAGACTATTTATTTATTTATTTGTTTGTTTGTTTTCCCAGGTTAAACAAAAATGTTTGGCATTTGCACTAGAGAAAAAGACAACACCAAAAAGTGTTAAAAACAGAATGCAAAAAATATGTAGCATTTAGCAGCATTTTAGAAATGCTTAAACATAATCCTGATTGAGGCAGTAGACTATACAGAATTGAGCTCTGAATTAAATCTGAAACATTTACTATCTGGTGCAGTTAGATCTTTCCAAAGCAAAATCTTTGCTCTTTAGGAATATCTTTATAAGCACTTGGAAAAGTCATCTTAGGACTCAGGAAGTAATAAGCATTGTATTCACATGTGAATCATTTCAAATTGGCACAGAAATCACTTCAGGCCTTCCTGTATTTATGAACAGAGGGGAGAGAGAGGGGGCAAGAGAAAGGCAATAAATATAGTTAAGAATTTAAACATGCTTATTGTTCCTTAGTGAGATTTTCAAAAGATCCTAATTCTTGGTGTTTTTAATAACTCATATTTAAATATTAGTGATAATACTACGTATGTTTCTTAATTTATCTTTAGACTCATATTTGTCTATCAAAATTGGCTCATAGAATAATTTTTTTCAAGTTTTATGTGGCTTGTGCTTGCATCCTATTGTATTTTGCTTTAGTGTTTAAATCACCTGACTGAGGTGATAATAAATGGATTTGAGTCTGAATCAAAGGTGCAACTGCAATTTTTATAAATATATACGGCTAGCGTTAAACAAATTGTTGAGGTTATTGTTAAACCTTGTGGGTGTCAAGGCTCTTAAATCAGACCTGTACTGAGGTGTGGTCCAATGTAAGCTGTATAGTCCAGTCTGAATCATACATTGTCACATGTATACTGATATCATGAAACAGATTCACTCAAGTGTCTCTTGATGTAATTGCAAGTTTTAGACTACACTGTAGTCATAGATTAAGTTAATTGAATCTGTAAGAAGTTTTGAATGCTACACAAAATGTTAAGTCTTTAATTCTTAAAGTGAATAATTGAATGGTAATTCCTGGACAATTGCCATAATTATTCTTACTGAAGATCATCTATCATACATACTTTCAATGCATATTTCATAGTATTTTCCAAATCAAAGCTTTCAAGCTTTCACTCTTTTCATCTTTCCTCTTCAGTAAAGTTTTACTGCCAGGCTTGTCTCAAGTCTCATCTACCTCTGTTTCTGCAATGATTTAATTTCTCCTATGCAAAACAACTCCTACTTTTTATTATTTTGCATTTTTTTCTACTTTTTCTTGGGATTTTTTTTTTTGTTTTGCAAATTACTATTTCAGTTTATAATAAGTGGTTTAAAAAATCAAAATAATAATCTTCTAAACCTTTGAGAACTTTAAACCATAGCTGCATATTTAAATTTCTAGCGTTTCCAACTGGATTTCACTAAACACTAAGTTCTTACAAATAGTGAATTCACCTTTCCATCTGCCATATGAAATGTGATGTTGCTTACCATAATAAATGACTTGAAAACATCTCTGCTGAAATGAATTGCTATGGGAAAGTGGATCATAGGTAATTTTTAGAAATGAAGGATCATAGGAAGGGTCTTGTCACGGAGTTGTGAATTAGTATGTTATTAAAGCTGTACTTGAAATTTAAAAATTCTGGAACAAGTCCATGTTGCAAGATTGCTTCCTTATCCTTGATTGTCTGCTGTGAGTTACTCTGACAGTTTCATAGAAAATTTCCGTTAGGAAAATTTCCATTAGGAAATGTCCTGAAAAATGTTTAGAACAAGAGAAAGGACTAACTTAATGTGCCAGTAATTTCATGGTGAGTTATGTCTTGAATATAATAGTTCAGCACCACTCAGTTGACATGGTTCATTAGTTATCATCAAACTCACAGATCATCTTTGTGCAGAAGCCCAAAAGGCTCTAAATATGCAAATACATTGCAATTATGAGGTAATCAAACTAAAAGTTAAAATTTTTGAAGTTAAATTGAAAATAGATCATCCTTTCAAAGCCCTAGATTAAAGGGAGGCAACCATATGTGAATCAAATACAGTACTGCTGAATTATCTTGTTCAATGTCTGTGCTTTCTAAATAATAGACAAGGTAACTGTACAGAATGATTCCTTTAAAGGATCTGACAAGCATGATTTATGGCATGCCCAAAGCACATTCCTTGCTTGAATATTTAATGGAAAGAGCTTCATTTTCCCCAATTCTAATATTGTGGAATTAAATCTAAATTGTGTCTTAACTTGGAAAGTCACAGGAGGGAGAATATAAATTACGCTCTTACAAAAATATACAAGAGATCTAATTGGAAAATTGCTATTTTCGAATGCAAGACAGCAAACTACAATTAATCACTGTTCTTCCCCTCATCAGACTTCACATTGAAGCTTCAAGAAACATAATGCGGTATTTTAAAAGGCTCATTTAAAAACCTTTCTCAAATACCATAAACATCTGGAAAAATGTACATTCTTGTTTAGAATAAATCATTCAATGAGTTAATATCTTCAGAACCTAGAACTAATTTCAGTGTGTGTAAAGCTTTCAAATTTAAAGAGTTCAACTTATGGAATTATTTTTAGATTGAAGCATTTATGAAAGTTTCTGTAATCACCATATGGAGGGAGAAAGTAATAAACTGGAATATTAACCGCAAGAAAACAGGTGCTTCCAATTTTATGTGGGTTTTAAAGAAGAGCTTATATTTGTTCCTAAAGCATCTAATATCAGAGTATTATCTTGATCAACATTTCAGCTACAGCCTTTCTAAATGCCTGACACACTGCTTTGGGTCACTGAGGTTCCCCTTAGAGACTTTCTCTCTAAATTAAACTTCCATCTAGAACCCTCATCACTGTGTTCTGCAGACTCCTTATGACTCAGCTTTTAAACCTCATGAAACAGAATTACCCACATAATTGTTGCTGTAAGAAAATGTTCTCTTTGAGCAACCTGTAGCTTGGAAGCATTTTTCTAAGTTTGTGTTCTGCAGGAAAGAATTCTGTTACATTTTCTGTGACGGCATGTTTGCATTGCTAACTAGGGCTAAGTCCTTTTCATGCACACCACAAATTTTGTTCTTAATCTTGTCTGGCTTTTCAACAATATATAAAAAAAAAATGCAGTGCTTAACAAACACCTGGAGAGAGTCACTGCTTCACTTGAGGAAAAGAAAATTATCCATGCAAGCGTATTTTCTGTTCATTTGGAGTTTTTTTGCCATAGTTGCTTTATTTGATAGTTTTTTAAAGATTCCACAAGGAGGTAGATTTAACACTTCATCAGTGAGTCTGGCATAGCTATAGATTGCAGGTACCAGAAGAGACCAGAGCCTATTCAGCATATTCATTGCAACATTGTGGGTATTCAGGATTTCAATCATTTATGAAGACTGATGATGTAAAATTATCACCAGGTCATCTATCAACTTTTAAGGATAAAAACTTGGCCTGGGCCAAGTTGTAGGTTTGTGGAAGGGGCAAATCAGGAGTACCACCTTGTGTGATTAGACTACAAGAATATCTGTGAGAAAAGCTACAATGCAGAAGCATTCTTTGGAAGGAATTTAGTCTAATTGCTTATTTTGAACAACATATTTACAGAAGAGTTTCTAATAAGTAGAACAAAGGAGTCCCATCTAGATGTTTATCCTGTATAATGACATTTTGCAGCTACGCTAATCTAGTGATTTGAATAAGCAGAGAAGCCAGGCAGATAGCTATTTTCACTTGTAAGTCCCATATACTACCTTGCATGAAGTCCATCTTCTATGTTATTACCAGAGCACAATGTGACAGCTATTTAAGAGGTGATTCAGTTGCTTGTGTTTAAACATCTCAAGTGATTTTAGACGTTCATGGAACCTATTAGACGTTTTAGACGTTCATGGAACCTATTGGAGAACTGTGTCCTTCTGGAGTGGCAGCTGGGATCTAGGTATCTAAAATGGTACTTACACATCCATGATTTGAATTGCTTCCTTAATGTCTTAACTGCTCAGCGTTGTAGGTTTGTGGAAGAGGCAGAGGCAAATCAGGAGTATCACACTGTGTGATTAGACTACAGGAATATCAGTGAGAAAAGATACAACTTGTCATAATGCTTCTGAAGTTAAACGTGATATATAAAGAGTTTTTCATAACAAAGATGAAAGTATGACTATTAGATTTTTATTTACTTATTTATTGGGGCGTTTTTTTTTGGCCAGTAACAGGACCCAGATGCTAGGCTTTGGAAGACTTTCCAGTAGGAGCAGCTGTCTCCTTGGCAATCTCCTCAGGCAGTTGTGTTGGTGTTTGGAGTTGTCTCTGGCTCTGTCATGTAACTAGGCAGCTGATGAGCCTCTTCATGTGTTAGGTTGTCATTTCTGATAGATACCATTGAAATACCTTTCATTTTAGGAAAGATGTGAAATTTATTTGTACCTGTGCATTATATATGTATATGTATATGTATATGTATATGTATATGTATATGTATATGTATATAATATCATGCGTATGTAATATATATATATCATATATGTGATATTATATATTACATATATATATCACATATATGATATATATATATTATATGTGATATTATATATTACATATAGATATCATATATATGATATATATGTAGAACTTTAAAATACTTCCTATTCAACAAAAATTTGATGCTCTGGAGGGTGCCTTGCAGTGAGTTACTGAGCTCTTACGAAATAGGCTTACGAAACAGTCATCAAAGTCCTGAAAAGTACATGGAACTAACATACTTCACATGGATGCTACCTGAAGCCCTGTGGCCATTGATGGAACTCACCATAAAATACCATTTTCATTTGTACTGTCACCTGACATGAATAGTTGGCTTAGCTAGCTACCTCCATGTCCCTACATGGCTTTACTGTACTTGTCCATTTCTGTGAGTACTTTATTAGCTGCTGTGTTTTCTATACCTACATGTAAAAGTTCACACACATCCAGCAATTACTAATATGGCTCCCAAATTTAAAAAAATAATGGAGGTGGGTGTAAAAGTGAACACATGTTCGCTTTATACTGTGCCATATGTTGTAGTAAACTGAGTGTATGAATTCCCATATGTGGATTTTCTTATCTCTGCCCCTTACATAACTTTGACATGAATGTCCAAATTGCCAGAGGAAAAGATGCGGGAGGGGGGGCAGGGTACATTTTTAACTTGTCTTTGACAAGGCTTTCATTGGATGTTTGCAGTTTTTCCAGTGCAACTAGCTACAAAAGGAAAGGATGGCATTAGCAGATATTTCCAGATAGATTCATGACGTATTAATTGATCCTGCATTCCACTGCAGGTGTAAACTGTTGCCCACAGTTGGTTCGCTGACTTATTGATAAGAAAGTGCAAGAAAAATAGTCTTACTTCAACATCAGAATGATTTGTTTCAAAAGGTTAGAAAAGATCCCCCACTTTCTTAAAAGCTATCCAAAAGCTTGATAATAAAAAGAATCTGTCAGATTTTTAATCTCTTTGGTTTTACTTAAGAAAGACCCAGTATCATTTGCAACCATCCAACCTTTCTTCCATGTCTCTGCCCATTTTGATGAGACAGACACTCCTGCTTTGCTTTCCTGTCTTTAGAGATTTATTGCTAAGGTATTGGTTGCTGTTCCATAACTGCCTCAAACCTGCATTCAGCTGTACTTACGCCAGCTTTCTGTAAGGCCTTATAGGGCCTTAAGTTTTAAAATAGGAATCTGGAATGGCAATGACATTTAGGCTGCAGGGCTTTTCATTAAATTAGATGCACTGGGGAGACTCCAGTAATAGGGAAGAAGCTGAGAATGGGCAAATAAAAAGTTGATCAGATAGGGCTCTTGGAATTTGATTATGCTTATATAAGGAAGAACTGGGAGAAGAAAAAAAATCAAGAAAAAATATGTATACATTAGGAATTCTTTTTTTCTTTTTTTTTTTTTTTTGCTATTGAATAGCTAGCAAGAACGGAGTAATGTAATTTTAATTCTTACATGAACTGTACTAATCTAAACTTTGGTGGACTCTTAATGGTACATGGTTCATGTAGTTCTTCCAATACTGTTCTCTTCTTCATGCTTATGCTTTGGTAAATAAAAAATAAATTGAATGTAAATCTTGTCTATGTAGTAGTGAATGTGAAGAACACAAGACAGATGAAAAGAAAAAAATATACATTGTTTTTAATGATAGTGCTGGATTCTGAAATTAAACCCAGCACTTGGGTAGATAGTATGTGCATTTTAAAGGATACTCCAATTCTACAATAATTTGACTTAGGACAGGTGTAGAGCTTAAGTTAGGTGATGGCTTTTTTATTCCATAGCATTTTGTAAAATGAAATGCAGGGACAAAACCTTGAGAAATTTCAGAACATCCATGGATTGCATTTTCCTTTGATCAGAGGATTGCTTGATTTGTTTTGATTGAAAGGCTGGGTTTTATTCTAAGTCTTGCAAATGGAATCCCCAAATCCAATATTTGACTGGATATACAATAATACCACAAGATTCTGCTGAGTTGAGATGACATACTAAAACATGTTTTTACCAGGGAGTAACTGTTACTTCTTTGTGTTGTGATAGAGCACAGCATGAATTCAGCACAGCAACTGATGAAGTGAGCCCGTCTCCCACCCATTTTCATTTTTATTGGCAGTTTGAAAGGGGAAGGATTAAAGTAATGTAAAACTGAATGTGCACAGGGACTGTAGGAGGTAGATTTTTTGTTGCACCTTATGTCTTATATGATGTGAAATGACAGAAAAGCGCACGTGCATTTTGCAAGAAAGAAGTATTAGATGAGCATCTTTGTGTTTATTTTGATCTGGAAGAATCAACTTGAAACTCAAATATAGGATTCTACTGGACAATGTTTATATCCTGAAAATTTTGCTGCCATATTAGTGGCTGATTTTGAAACTCCAACCTATTGTGTGAAATTGTATCTACTCACTGTGTTAGTCACTATGCCACCACTGTATGACAAAATACCATACCTGGACCAATCAATTCATTACGCATTTTAATTATGCTATTCACTGAATCATGTAGTGTGATGCATATGAATATGAAAAAAATTTATCAATTGATTAATTTTTAATTTGCTGTGGAAAAAAAAATCAAATCAAGTAAGAGACACTACTTTGAAAAAGACACTACTTTGTTCTATTGGGCCTCACTATACTTTTAAAATACCACTTGCTCAGTCATCTTCCAGAGGAACAAAGTTGATCTAAGATACATACAAAATCATTTCTCACTATGTTTTACAAAGTATTTTTAGCACCGGTTTTTAGTGCTTTGTTTGCAGCACTGAGAATTGTCTTGGCTCAGCCACAAAGCCAACAGACTTCAAGCATTTACATTTTCATGATCTCTAAGAAAGCAGTTCTGATATACTTTATCAGTTGTGATTAGGTATAAAGGAATAAGAAATTCTGTAAAAGATCCTGTATCTCAATCAACCTCCAGTGAAACCTTGTTGACTTCAGTTTAATTTTATTAGAAATGAATGCAAACCTTATTTCATCAAGTGGTTATAGCCTTTTTAAGCCATCACCACATATGTGCTGACATCCAGGGATAACGCTTGCAAGCGTAGAAATCTTGCAGTTTTCACTGCTGTTTTATTCTGCATGTAATGCATATTAGTGTGGCTAGCTGATAGCTAGCTAAACTCCACTGCACCACTGTGTCACTCCCCTCCTCAAAGGAAAAGGGGGAGAAAATATGAAGAAAAAGGGCTGGAGGGCTGAGATAAGGACAGGGAGATCACTCACCAAGTACCATCATGGGCAAAACAGACTCAGGATAGGAAGAAATTGTGCAAGCAGCCAGGGATCAGGTTAGGAAAGCTAAAGCCCTATTAGAATTAAACTTGGCCAGGGATGTCAAGGACAACAAGAAAGGTTTCTACAGGTACATCAGTGATAAAAGGAAGACCAGGGAAATTGTGGGCCCTCTCCAGAAGGAAACGGGAGACCTGGTTACATGCGATATGGAAAAGGCTGAGGTACTCAATGACTTTTTTGCCTCAGTCTTTACTGGCAAGAGCTCTAGCCACATAGCCCAAGCCCCAGAAGGCAAAAGCAGGGACTGGGAGAATGAAGAACCACCCACTGCAGGAGAAGATCACATTTGAGATCAGCTAAGGAATGTGAAGGTCATGGGACTTCATGAGATGCATCTGCTGGTCCTGAAGGAACTGGTGGATGAAGTTGCTAAGCAAAACAGACAACTATTTTTGCCAATATATCCCCTTTTCAATGCTAAATAAATGGGTGAAGAGAACAGTCATGAAACACTCAGCCAGCTCTGCTTAGGATTTATCTTACTAATGCACATTCAGGAATTATTAAATTTTAGCTTGGTAAAATCTACATTTTAAAACCTGAATATAAAGGAGTAGTCAATTTTTTTCTTTTTTTTTTCCCCAAAATGTACTTTGCAGATTACAGGCCAACAGAAATGTCAATGTTTTGTATTTAACCAGTTCTTAAAAACAAATGCATCACTTCTTAATTACTCAGTAGCTTAAAGCTGTTCCTGTTGGACCGCTATGAGCTGTAATGTACATAGGTGCATACAGAAAATGCAGAATATGTCATCTATCAAACAGATTGCACTTGCTGTTAGTCAGAGCTCTTTCCTATATTTAGATTTTTTATATAAATCTTTGTGAGATTCTGGTTCCACTGAAGTCAATGGCAAACCTTAACTGACTTTAATTAGCCTGGCTTTCATCCCTCGTTATAGGATTTGCAAAAGAAAAGCAGCTGTTATAAGTAGAATTTTTTAAACCAAAGGTAACAGTCTCGGTCATTTCATTTTCATATTCTCAGAAATGTTAAAGAGTTAATTTAAAAACTGTGTTTATATTGCAGGACTTCTCAATTGCATGAAAACTCTCCAGTCATTGTATCAATGCTCATCAGCATAAGGAACTTTGCTAGCACTATGTACAGAGCTATTCCTGTGCAAGCAATCTAGAGACATACTTAGCAGTACACCCTGGGCATGAGGAAAAGGACCAATGTGCAAAGAGAACTGTGCTGAGGTGTGCTTGCATCATATTAATTCTATATTTTAGATGGATAAACAAATAGGGAAATAAATTCTTTGTCAAGTTGCTTTTATTCAGTAATGTGGCTTGAACTTTGAATTAAACACTATTTTTCTCTATTGTATGAAAAATGAATGTACTACTTATTTTAAATATATGCAAAAATTACTCATTACTGAATATCAAATTTCTGTTCAGAGCCTTTTTTTCACAGTTCAGAAATCTAGCACCTAAAATAGCAGTATGTAATGTAAATGCTGATGCAACATAATAGCACTAGTGGGTGACATTATGGTAATCAGTCAAACCTATTTGCTGAGGGCTTTTCTTGCACTTTCAGTGGATGAAGCCTGTGCATAGCAAAGACTCTATGATGGGAAGCCTGCAAAGGGTTACCTCATTACTTTAAATGTAATACAACTTGATGCAGACAGCGATCAGTATCCTTATGTATTTATTTCAGGCAGAAGCTTGGTTTCTCCTTGCATTGTGATCAAGACATTGAAAAGAAAATAGGCAATAAAAATTGAATTTGGCTAGCATTCTTTCCCAAAATTTAGAAGAAACAGTATCGAAATCAAAGCTAGTGTTTGGGTAAGTGTACAAGAATTATGTATTTACATTTCTAAGGGTAACAGTTTTTACTATTCTTCCAAGTTCTCTATTTTAGTTGTTCTTTCAGACATTAGTTGGCTATTAGGTAGGTTTTTCAAAGTTGTGCTTCTGTTTAGCATTCCCTGAACTTTTGGACCTAAAGCTATCATCCTGTTATTTTTGATGAAAAGTATGCATGGAAGTTAATATAGTATGGAGTTGATGCTATCATCAAATTTAAGTTTGTAGAGATTGGTAACAGTGTTCGGTAGGGTACAGGAGGAAAAAAAGATGAAATGCCCAGTATTTCCCACAGCAATTAGGGTGAGTTTAACATGGTAGGTCCTAAATGCAAGTTATTAATCAGAACATGACATTCAGTGGAGAGACTGGAAACTAGGTCTAAATTTTGCTGCATTTTCCTATCTTGATTAATACAGATATTTAGTTTCAGCATCTGTAAGACCGATCAGAAAGTTTTGGCAAACTTGGCCTATTTTAATCCACTGTATTATCTTATCTGTGATTCCGATAATCTCAGTTTAAGTTTGCACAGAAATACTACATGTATGCTGTACTGCTGTTCCATCTAAACATTTTTCATTAGCACTGGATAATAGAAAGTATATTTCTATCATCTAATGTCCCTGGCTTTCTAGCAGTGGCCTGTCCCTGGTGGACTGTGTTTAAAGCTATAATTAAATAAATAGGAATGTTGAATGCCAGCAGATTTCCAGCTTTTCATACCACTGTTTTGTTTTAATATTTTGTAGAAGGATTTAAAAATTCTCTAGTAAGATTTAGTATTGGGTGATTTCAGGATTTCCTGTGTTTCAGGAAAAAAAAACTCCTCATTAAAAAAATGCTCATAGCATTTAGTTTTGTACAGCATAAAAGACAGAATGATAGATGCATTGAATATTATATGTACACACATATATATACATATTACTTAATACCAATATAGAAGAACTTCTTGGTAATGTAAATACCATAATAAGTATGCTACAAACACTAACAGTTTCTGGTATTATGCTAGATTATTGACTTATTTTCATCACTATTACAATAATTCCAGAACTTTGCCACTTCTGTTACTGTTTTCAGTAGTCTTTATCCTTTTTTCTGTGCCATTCCTTTTCTCTTTTTCTTTCTTTCCCTTTCTTTCTTTTTCTCTTTCCTTTCTTTTTTTCTTTTCTTTCTTTCTTTCTTTCTTTCTTTCTTTTTCTTTCTTTCTTATTCTTCCTTCCTTCCTTCCTTCCTCCCTCCCTTCCTCCCTTCCTTCCTTCTTTCAAAACTGATTGCATATCTTCAAAGATATTGATACTGCTGGAAGGCCATCATACTTGGCTGTTTAACAGTGTAATAACCTGTATGGCCAGAGAGGCTTTCCTTTCCTAACTTTTTTTCTTTACTTGCACAGAGCAAATTGTCATGACGAAAAGGGCAAAAGTGCAGAAAATAAAAATTAAGAAGTTGAAATATAAACTTTCCTTAAAACGTTCTTAAATTTAAGGGTGCATAAATAAACTATGTCAGCTGGAGAACTGTTTTATTATCATGCCTAAATCTTACGTTATTCTGCTAATATTATTGTTGTGTAGTTAACAAAAAGCTTATGAAAAATGTGAGAATTTCAGGAGGAAACAACAGTGAACACTACGGCTGTTTGTTTCTTCCTCGGGAATAAACTGTCAGCTACCTACATTTTAACCTGTTACGAATTGAAGATTTATAGTCTAAAAGTATAAGAAGAGGGTAAATACTAACTTGGAGAGGAACAGTTTCAAATAATACAGTGGCTTCTGGTTTAAATTAAATGAGAGTAAAACCAGTGCACACTAGCTCAACTAAAGCTTCACAGAGTCTGAATCTGTCCAAATGTCTTCTTTTTGCTTTAAGATATATGTATGTCTGTACAAATGGTATTTTCTTTTTTAAATAGTGGGGAAGGAAGAAAAGGCAAACCATGCAAGCCCTTTCCCAAGAGTTAAGAGCTAAGATCTGACACTACTTTGAGGCTTTATGATGCTATCGCTCCTTTAGGAAACTGCTGCTCTCTGATACCTTCTATGCAGCTGAGTCTTCAAATCCCTAGCTTTGCTTTAGATAGCTCCATTGATTAATAACATATTTTCTTTCATGAAAAGAGTGTTAGAAATGGGGAGAAAACACATGGAATTTGCAAAACTCAAGACTCCAAGCAAAAAGATCCAGCCTTAGGCCTCACTCTGTGTTAGCATCAATGAATACAAGGGGAGAAACCACAGGAATGTTGCATGCAATAAAGGCTTCATAAGGATTTGCAGTATTTATCACCTTGAAATGAGCTTTGCAATTAGTACTGCAGGGTGAGTCAGAAGCCACACTGGCAGGGGGCAGTGTTGGAGAATGCATCCAGTAATATTCTCTCCATGTCAGTTCTCAGATTTCTTTCTCTGATTACAGTCATAGCATTTTTCTGCTTTACCACTTCCCACAGAAAACATCTACTTCTAAACAAAGTAGAAACTTGTAACCACTTTACTTATATTTTGGTTATAATAAGAGTACAACCCATAGGGTAAAAAGTAATTTTTCCTTTGCAAAAAGTCTTCACAATTGGCAATTTGGAAAAGTGAGTGAAATAAAGAATTTAGCTCAATTAATGACAGTAGCTTCCTCCTAGGATAACTTAACTTCTTTATTCTATTGTGTAGACTTAATTCCATTGTCATGAAAGAGAACAGATGAAAGGAGTTAAAGAAGTCTAACTACAATGAATCTGCTACATTAGTTTTCCAAATTGTACCAAAAGAGAAGGGTGCTGTTTCTGTTCTGCAGTTTTTGGTTAGAAACCAGTTAAGACCTCTAACCTATGCGTATCCATTTACACTCCTCACCTTGGGTGGATGGAGATTTCACAAAATTCACATGAATCTCTACAGATGTTGAAGGTTGGTAGGATTACTATGTAAAATAAAAGTTTTGACTATACTTTCATAAGATGTGTGTGCAGTAAATAGAATTTGGATTTTTCAAATGTTTAGGTTTCAAATGTTTAACCAATGCTGTCATTAGTCTGGGTTGCAATTAAATGGTTCCACTGTGAGCCTGCAAGTGTAAGAGTATGTGGTCCTCAGGTTGAAGGTCTTGTTTTCAAAGAAAACAGCCATGCATCCAGATCTTGCAAAGGGATCCACAGACTCAGAATGTAGCGATTATTCATACCCTCTGCACTTTTAAGTTCTGTGAGCCTTCACATGTTTAGGACAAAAGACTGTACTTGATTCTCTTGGTTTAACTGTCTTTTGATATGTTCTTCAGGTAAACTTTCCATCTGTTCCTC